>OZ007597.1:299777161-300377161 GCA_963931845.1 Maratus michaelseni
TTAAGGGAACTTTTATAGCGTCGAAGACTAGAAAGAGGTTATATTCTTTAAATTACAAAATGCTATATTCTTACATTCGACTCTTTCACCAATCTTTTAATAAGTTCTCAAACTCAAAAGTATGTGTTCTTTAGTTAATGGTAAAAAATTGAAAATATTTTATTTGCAATTTTGAATAACATATATATATATATATTCAGACTGTCAATTTACGTGGAAAAAAGTTTAATTTGAACAGCACCACCACCTGTTGGGCGACAAGGGTGGTGTGACCGGTGTGCTTGCACTTGACTAAACTAAATAGGCACTTCATTGGTGCTATCACTTCTCCTTATGTGATAACACTAATAAAGGACAGAAAAAGAAGGGTTTTTTTTAAGGTGCCAAACAAACACTTTTAAAGTCACTATGCGAAATATTATATGGCAAAAGCTGATTTAATTTTTTATATTTTTTTAACTTTAGTATGACTACGTATGTGAGTATATAAATTAGATTTTTGAGAAAACCTTTTGTTACACACCTCACAACTGAAAGGTTTAGCTTTAGTATGAACACGCAGATGAACATTTAAATAATATTTACTAGAATACGCTTTGTTACACACCTCACAGCTGAAAGGTTTCACTTTAGTATGAACATTCATGTGGGTATATAAAATAGATTTTCGAGAAAATCTTTTGTTACACATTTCACAGCTGAATGGTTTCTCTTCCGTATGAATACGCATGTGGACGTTTAAAGTAAATTTTCGAGAAAACGCTTTTTTACACACAACACAATTAAAAGGTTTCTCTTCAGTATGAATACGCACGTGGTTATTTAAATCAGATTTTTGGCAAAACACTTTGTTACACACCTCACATCTGAAAGGTTTGTCATTAGTATGAATACGTAGGTGGTCATTTACATGACATTTCTGAGAAAATCTTTTGTTACACACCCCACAACAGAATGTTTTCTCTTCAGTATGAACTCGCCTGTGGGTATTTAAATTAGATTTTTGGGCAAACCCCTTTTTACACACCTCACAAATGAAAGGTTTCTGTGTAGTATGGATACGCATGTGGATATTTAAAACAGATTTATAAGAAAACATTTTTCTACATACATCACAAGTAAAAGGTACCTTTTTACTGTGAATAGGCAGCTGAACATTTAAACTAGATCTTTGAGAATACATTTTGTTACAAACCTCCCAAACGAATGATTTCTCATTGTTATCAATTTGCTACTGGTAATTTAAATTAGAGGTTTAAGAAAATCCTTTACTAAAAATGTCACAAGTGAAAAGTTTCTCATTTTTATGGACACTGTGATGCAAATATAAATTATAAATTTTAGCAAATGCTTTTGTTAGATAACTTTACAAAAAAGTTTCTCTTTCATATTCTGACACAAATGGTGATTTAAATAAAATTTTTGAGAAAATCATGTTACACACCTCACAAACAAATGGTGATGATCGAAGATCATATTTAATTTATAGTTAAACAAAAATCTCTTATTGTAAACTTTACAAATTAAATGTTGTTTCCCTTACTGGCAGTATAATAGTGTTTTTTATAACTAAAATTCTGAGTAGATGTTTTGCTGCAAAATTCTTTGGTTTAAAGTTAAATTAGATTTTTAGTTGTACACTTTGTTTTACACCACATTTGTTTATATAGTTTGTTTTGCACCTCATTTGTTTATACACTTTGTTTTGCAATTAGAAGAGGTTTATAACCACTATAAATACGAATGACCTTCTTTTTTTCTATGAAGAGACGTGCCTTTCTTAATGTGGTGTACAGAAGATTTCCAGCAATTACATTATGAAAATTTTAAAATACACTGAAATATATACATATACATTTAAGTTACTTTCCTTTTCAACAGAAATGAAACATATTTAATGGAATGAGCCATTCATTGCATTGATATATAATAGATTTGCAATAAGGATTTCTGAGAGCTTTTTCTACATAGAACAGTGCAGTTATTAATTAAGATGGAGATAGCAACAGTGATGTAGTATCATAATTAGTCAAATTCTTTATTTATGCTTCAAAAGAGATATTTTACTTACTGAGAAAACACACTGAAAAGATACATCCATGAATCTTTCCCAGTAATATATATTTTATTACAACAACTTTTTAGCGAAACAGATGGTTGTCTAAATTATAACCAGTAATTTGCATTTGGAAATGAAGATAAATATGCTATTTCCCCATAGCTCGGAAACTTAAAAAGCTCCTTATTGAACAAGTTTTTTTCTGGGAAAATTTATTGAATACAAAAACTATATAGTGTTTCGGCACAATTTAACTTCACAAGTCCTCTCACTATAAAGTATAAATAGACTTCATAAACATCTGCACCTGTAATATAAATAAAAATGTATGCATATCATATAAAAATTATGAATTTTCAAATGTTTATATAACATATGCCACTACAATGTTATTAATAAAATAAGAATAATGATTAAATACATAAATTTTTGGTACATTTGAATTTAGCTTTTTAAATTAGCACAACTAAAATCGTATGCAAAGCAATTTTATGAAGCTGTTAGATGAAGCCAAAATTATGTTTAATCTTTATTTCGTATTAGTTCTTTTGACATTTTTTATAAAAAGAAATTAGAAATGTGTAAAAAGGAAAAGTTATAATGTGAGAATTAATAAGTAAGCCTCATTATTAAATTTTACAAAGATAAAATATTCTAATTAGATGTATTTACAATGTCTGGAATCATACTTTGTTTTTTTTTTTACCAAAAATTAACACTATTAAAATGTAAAATATTTTAATTGGCATTATTTACACCAAGAGCTCAACATATTAATATGCAACTTACATAGCTGTTAGGGGTAGACCAAACTATGTATATATTTTTCTTTTTTATAATTATTTTGCTATTTCATAAAAAGGAATTTAAAATGCATAAAATAGTCTTATGACATGATTTATCTCTATATTTACTTTCACTGTATCGTCAGTAGAGTTCACAATCATCTGTATCTGCAATCTATACTAATACTAATGTTGTCTATACTAATGTAATGTTATATATATATATATATTGTAGTGGGTAATCTCTGGAACTACCGAACCAATTTCAAAAGTGATGGTGGCAAATTGACGGTGACGATTCCTGCTCCAACAATAGACTGTAATTTATGCCAGTACCACAACCTCTAGTGGGGTGCAGGAGCGAAAAACTTTCTAAAATTGAAATTTTTGTGATACTCGAAGGGCTAGAAATTTGAAATTTGGCATGGTAGTTACTTATAAAGTGTAAATACTCTCTAAGAACAGTTTCTAAAAAATAAAAAAATTAAAAGGATGAAATGAGCGAAAAGCATTCTAAAATATAATTTCTATGAAATCTCTGAAACTACCGTACAGATTTCAAATGTGATGATGTCAAATTTATTGTGACAATTCCTGCTCCAACATAGGCTGTAATTTATATTGGTTACTACTACCCCCAGGAGGGGGCGATAATGAAAAACTTTCTGAAATTTCCGTTTTTGTGATAATGATTGGGATAGAAATTTGAAATGGTAGTTATTTACAAGGTGTGCATGCTCTTTAAAAACATTTTCTAACACATTCGAAATTTAAAAGTGTAAAATTAGCGAAAAGCGTTCAAAAAACATTCTAATTTGCATTTTCTATGGAATTACTGAATGAATTTCAAAAGAGATGGTGGAAAATTGATCAGACAGTCCCTGCTCTAAAATAGGCTATAGTTGATATCAGTGTCAAAAACTGAGGAGAAATACAGAAGCAAAAAACGTTCTAAAATTACAATTTTTGTGATACTGAAGGAGTTAGAAACTTGAAATTTGGCAAGGTAGTTGTGTGAGCTGGTTATAAGATATTATTGCTCTCTAAGATTAGTTTCTAAAAAATTCGAAATTTTAAAGCGGTTACATGTTGGTGATGGAAACGTGTTCTGAAAACTTTCTAAATTACGATTTTTATAGAATTGTTCAGGTCAGGAACTTGAAATTTTACATGGTTGCCACATTTTAAGATGCAAATGCACAAACAGAGCAGTTTTTAATGGAAATTTAAAAGGGTGCAGGAGAAAAAAACGTTCTAAATTACTATTTTTGTGATACTGCAAAAACCAGAAACTTGAAATTTGGCATGGCAGTCACTTTTAAGTTACAAATACTCTCTAACAATGGTTTCTAAAGAAATTCTAAACTTTGTGTGAAATAAGAGGACAGTGTTCTAAATGATGATATATTGAAATTGTTAGGAATAGGAATTTGAATAGCAGTTACTTTTAAGACAAAAATGGTCGCTCAGAACAGTTTTTAAAAATATAAAAGTGTGAAAGTGCGAAAAGCATTCTAAATTACGATTTATTTGGAACTGTTAAAGCTAGAAATTTAAAATTCTGCATGGCTGTTACTCTAGAGATGCAAATACTCGCCCAGAACAGTTTTCTAAAAATAAGAAATTTAAAAGTGTGCAGGAACATAAAAAGCTCTAAAATTGCGATTTATGTTGTACAGTTGGTATTGGACGTTGGTATTTGGTACTGTGGTTACTTTTAAAATGCAAATGCTCGCTAACGGTTTCTAAAATATTCAAAATTTACAAGGGTAACATGAGCGGAAAACATTCTAAAAAGATTCTAAATTATGATTTAATTGGATTTATTCAACTTAGAAATTTAGTATAGTAAAAGAGCTTAATAAATATTACAAATTTAAAGATGTAAAATGAGGAGAAAACATTCTAAATTAGGCTTTATTCAGAACTGTTAGTGACAGAAACTTAATATATAACATGTCTGTTATTTTTTAGACATAAATGTTTGCACAGAATAATTTTTACAAAATTCAAAAAGGTGCAGAAGCAAAAACCGTTCTAAAATTGCGATTTTGCCGGTCTAGAAACTTCAAATTTGGCATGCTGGCAACATTTAAGTTTTCAGTGCTCACTAAGAACGGTTTCTATAAAAATGTTAATTTTAAAAAGGTGATTTGAGTGTGAAATATTCTAAAAACCTTCTAAACCATGATTTGGCTGAAATTGTTAGGGATAGAAACTTGAAATTTTATATGGCTGTTATGTAAGAGACAAATTCATCCACAGAAGTGTTTTTAAAAATTTAAAAATTTTAATGTGTGCAGGAACAAATAAACTTTAAAATTGTGAGTTCTGTAATATAGTTGTTATAGGAGTTTGCTGAACTAGAAGTTTGGAATCTGGCATGGGGTTGACTTTCAAAATGTAAATACTTGCTTAGTACAGTTTCTAAAAATTTCTAAATTTCAAATTAAAAATGAAATGTGCAGAAAACCTTCAAAATACATTCTAAATTACCATTTATTTGAAATTAATTTTAGCTCTTTTCATTCATTTAAGTCTCATGTTAGCCTAATGCAGTAAAAAAATGAAGTTTACTCAAAATGTAGCCTAATTAGTAATTTTGGAATTATCTGTAGCAGTATAATTTTCTCTCACAAAAATAGACCCATGAATATCACTTGGTATATTTTAACGAGTAATGTCATGGGTTGCTAATATAACAATAAATGGGTATTTCTAGAATTAGTATAATTACAATCTCATGCAGAGCTGTTACAAAGCTGTTTAACTCAAACTGTATTTAAAAGTTTATTTCTTGTAGTTCTTTGGCAATTTTTCTTAAAAATAAATTAGAAATCTATAAAATGCAACAGTTATTTTGGGAATATTAAAAATGAAATCTAATTATTAGATGTTCCAAGTATAAATTATTCTATCTAGGTATGGATATTAGATTATCTGGGATCACTCTGCCAATTTCATTTACTAAAAATTAAAACTATTAAAATGTAAAATATTTTAAATGGTTTTAATTACATAAAGGGATCAACAAATACATTAAAAATGACATGTACAAATGCTGTTCTAGGTTGGTTAAGATTTAAATCTTTATTCAATATTAATCAGTTTCATAACTTTGACCTGACAATCACGGAGTAAGAAAGTTTGGAAATATAGTAATTTCAAAAGACATTACGAGATTCCTTTTTCAAAAAAGGGCACAATAGATCATAAATTTTCTATATTAAGATTATTTTATTTAGATGCTATTGTTAATGGATTAGGATATATTTATCACTTAAAGGTTAAAAAAGTGATACAGAACATGGAAGATTAGAGATCCTTAGATTAATAAACACTTTATACCCTTAAATCATAAGTTGAAATTGTGTCAATTTTTATTACATAAAAAATAAAAATTATGTAGTCCGATATTACAAGCATCAACATTGATTTTCCTTAAATAAACATTTTGAACATTAAACTTTTTGCTTTCTTCAATCTCACACTTTCTCAATTTAGAAGTCCAAATGAACAGAACATGCTTTCACTGTTAAACATGCTTTTGCTCTCAAAATTGCCAAATGCATGATTTTTAAATCGGTTATTTTCACATTATTTTTCCTTTCACCATTCATACATTGTTATTTCATTTGTAATTGTACATTGAAAAAAACTGTTCAACGGGAAAACTTTTAATTTAATTTTCATTCCTACGAGCATGATTAAATTATAGTACCGTAACTTGGACCCAGGAGAAGGTCATTATGTCAATGCTCTCTATACAGTAGATCCAGGACTGATTAAAAACACCTTTTTTTTTTGGGGGGGGGGAGATAGGGTGGCATGTATCAGCTCATGATTCAAGTAACCCTAATTTGTGGTACATTTTTGCTTCACAAAATTTAAGGCATCCACTCTCTCCTGTTCTAATAATTATATGCTTTCTCTGTTTTTTAAACTGATGTGCTAAGAAATGTACAGGGGTTAAAATGCATTTTGTATTGAGCATTAAGGTACTGTATCACTTACTTACCTACCTCTTCCACATTTAACTGTTTAGAATCAATCTATCACAAACAGCATCAGCAATTCTGCACTTACATAATAAAAAGTTTATTTTAACATTAGATTAGAATAAGGCTATAACTGTATATTATAAATTGGTCTGTTTTATACTCTAGAATGTATCATGAACTTTTCTATATATCTTGATATGATCGCCATCTATCGTATCATATCTTTTTAGAACTATTAATACACTTTGTTATTAATATACACTAGAGAGTGAAAAACAAATGCCTTTTCATATAAAATTATACATTTTTTTTTCTTAACAAAGAAATCTATATATAATATAATAAACCCCAAAGCAGAATATGCTTAAAAGTGTGACGTACGTTGCAGAACAGTGAATTTCTCTGCAAAACATTTCAAATTCTAATTTTCAACAAAATTCACCATGCATTCATTAATTGGAAAAAGCACTAAATTCATCCATCAATCACCGGAAAAACTTCTTTAGTCGTTCATTGAAAAAGATTGGGAAAGTCATCAATTGATCGCGGAAAAAGCTCACACAATTTGTCAGTCGATCATGGAGAGAAAGGTACCCAAGAGAAATATCTGAAAAATATTGCAAAAGTCGTCAAAAGTCGATTACAAGAAAAAAAATGCGTAATTCATCATTCGATCAAAGTAGAATTGCAAAATTCGTCATTTCTTTGGTTTGTGTGTGTGTGTTAGCGTTTTACAAAATGTCTTTAGCTTTCTATACAAGATGAAATTGCACTCCCACATATACAAGAAAATCTCCCTGTGTTTTACTTTATTCCCGCAGAACATTTTTGATCAGCTGAAGGTTCGTTGCAGAACATTGCAAAATATTCTGCTTTGCGGATAATAAATAAAAAAATTATTGTAGACCATTTTATGAAAGGAATAAAATAAAGGCAATCTAATATATTGTTTTTAAATTTTTATTTATTTTCTGTAAGCCATTATTTAAATTTTGATGATTCAACTCTAATTTTCACTTACAATAATTTGAACCAAATAATGAAAGAATGCAGAGTTTCATTATCACATAAAGTTTGAATATTAGAACTATTCCCCATTTAGAATGCAGATTTTTTTTTCGTATTATATAACATACAGATTTACAGACATTGTGCTGAAATCATCATATAGTTGAACTAAAATAATAAAGATCTAATTATTTAACAAATGTAAAGGATTTTTTATCATATTCAATTACAAAACCGAATAAATTTTATTAACCCTCGGTCTACAAAAAAAAAAAAAAAAAAAAAAAAAAAAAAAATCTTACAAAAATAGATTTGTCAGACTTTAATCAGATCATTTTTTGTCAGATGTAATATACATCGGATTCATATCCTTTGATTTACAATGAATATATTTATTATTAATATACATTATAACTGTATAAAAGTGGAAATATAACAGTTACAATTTATAAAAATACAACATATAGTCGGCTCTACGTAATCGGATAACGGATTATAGCACTTATATGAATAGAATGCCGTGGAACAGAACAGTCCCCATAAGGATAATGTTAAATATACTCGTTTTATCGCATAATATTCCCTGGTTAATCGCATAAAATATCTCTAATCTAGGCACCTCTGAGCGTCGAAGAATCTACCTACTTGAAATAAAGGCTAGACTAACAAATTTTACAATGTAATGTAAACACAATGTGTTACAATGTAATGTTGTTACCAAAAAATTTTTGAGATACATATGAAATAATATGTCTTCGCTATAATAATTAACCAGTTGTCAAAATCTTTCTCATTTGCCTACAGACATAACAAATACAAAACGTTAGTGCAATATTTCAATTCTGGATTGATAAACATAAAATGCAACATACCACACCCAAAATTATAGATGAACAGAAAATGGTGGCCAGACGCTAAAGACTTCTCTTACGTCCTTAAAACTGAAATTTTATAATAGATGGCAGCATGAGTAACAGAATTTTCATTCTATCGAATTGATTAATCGATATCTAAGCTAAGTTAATTTTTCTTTTAATCGTCATCGTGCACAATGTCTGGTGTAATATGGTTAGTACCCCGCCAAATCACAGGCGGTCATTTTCACACGTAAGCGCTCTACCCCACCACCATTATATCTTGATGGCTCTTTTGTCAGCTTTGGACGAGAGGTTAATTATCTGGGTGTTTTCCTGGATAGTACTCTTACTTGGCGAAAGCAAATCGATCATAGCGTCCAAAAATTCTACAAGGCAAAACACGACTTTGCCCATCTCCTGTATTCAAATGAGATGAGTATGGGAAACAAATTACTGCTGTTTAAGGCAGTGCTCCGTCCCATACTTCTCTACTGTGCACAGATCTGGGGCTCTGTGGCCAAAACCAATCTACAGAAAATTCAGGTTGTACAGAACAAAACCCTTAGAGGAATTGTTCATTCTCCATGGTACCATAGGAACACAACAATTCATAATGATCTCAGAATTGAACCTATCAGAACTATGATTAAAAATCAGGCCACTAAATTTTTCAACAAAGTTCAGGATATTCCAAATCCTACACTGCAGCTTATTTCAAACTATGATGAAAGAGTTCGCTGGCGAAGACCCAGGGCGACCCTTCATCTTCCTGAAAACATCGACCCGGGTTAGTTTTTATTTTCTCCCCTCATGATTTGATAGGGCATAACTTCCTGGTTGCTCACTCTCTCCCAATTTTGTACATATTGTATATACTTTTGTCATTTATTTCTCTTTCAATCTTTTCCCTAAACTGCATTTTTATAGTTTTAGTTTTATTACCTCTTTTTATTATTTAACTTCTTGCTGCCTGTTTGGGGCTTTCTAATCTTTTTTGGTTTGGGTTTTTTTTTTCCTTTTTCTCGTGTTTCCAGAGCTATGTTTTCTGGACATTGGCTATGACATAAAGTGCTATATCCCACAGGTTATGATCAGAGGTGTGGAAGGATATCTTCCTGGTACTCTATAAAGAATCTCGTCCAAGTCCAAGTCGTCCAATATGGTTAGTTTATAATCCTTCTAATTAAACCGGACATATTTGCTTTTACATGAAGTTATTACTGCTTTCAGTATAAAGGTATTGTATGTAAATATTTCTTTATCTAATTTATTACAATGATATCACTTGAAATATTGAGATACATAACCTATTTAGTGTATTTAGATAAAGAGTATTTAGTGTATTTAGGGAAGTATTTCCGTTCTCTGTACCCCCCGCCAACTTGGATATTTTTTTCGCCAGGCTT
Source organism: Maratus michaelseni (assembly GCA_963931845.1). Lineage (NCBI taxonomy): Eukaryota > Metazoa > Arthropoda > Arachnida > Araneae > Salticidae > Maratus > Maratus michaelseni. The sequence goes on from OZ007597.1 coordinate 299,787,278, forward strand.
GGCGTTTGAAATTGGCACATCCGACTAGTTTTTTTTTTTTTTCCTTAGCGTTTTTAAAAAGTAACCTCTAATAAAAGCATTGCATTAATCATATTTATCATATAGTGTTATTAAAAATTCTGAATACATTGAAGTTTATATGTGAGGTAGAAGGGTAAAAAAATAGATTTTCAAGATTAAATCTATCATTTTGCCCCCCATGATTGTGCAATGGAAAATAATAATAATAATAACAATTTTAATATAGATAATGTATTCGTAATATGCATTATTCTTAGAATCTTTGTGATAGTGACTTTACCTTGTTATTAACAATTTCCAACATAATTCAAAACTTTTATCAATTCGGTTTGTCTCTGTAATCTAATTCGCGTAAATGTAGCCAGATTACCACGCAAATGATATAGGTTAATGAGGTTTACTATGGCATGTTCGGTATCGAAAATGAAGTATGTAGAGTTTATACTTCATTTACAGGGACACTCAAAATAATTTTGTTACATTAAGGTATATGGGGAAAGATAGATTTCAGTGTATTTTAATGATGTTACTCGATTCAAAACACATTTAAATTGATATATATATATTGTTTTAAAAAAGCACAAATTGCACAAATTGTGCCTATTAGTTGCTAAAATCAGTGTAAAAATTGTTTTAAACTCATAAAAGAGCTAAAATCCTACATGTCTCGGCTTTAAACTTAAAGCCATCATCGGGGAAGAGGAACAACACAAACGACTACTGATTTTTAAATTTTCGACACGAGAAAATTGAAATCAAAGTATGTGCAGAACTTATTTTAATGAAATATCTTTATCACAAAAATATTATTTATTATGAAATTTTAGCAATCATAGCCATCGTCAATGAATGTGTTATTTAATAATTCAACAAGTAAAAAAAAAAAAAATACTTTGTGTGTGATTTTATTGGTTTAAAGAAAAGAAGAATTATAAATTAAATGAAAACAATTAAGAAAAAAAATCAAAATTACAGAAAATTCAACATTTCATTTTCTAACAGCATTTGTATTATAGAAATAGATTTAAATCTTAGCTCGAGTTTTCTTTTTCAACTCTGAATGATAAAAATTTTAAATTATCATTGTTGTTTTGAGTTTATCAGAACTTACGATATATAGCTAATTTAATCCTTAAATCTTGATCTGAAACAAAAAAAACGGGGGAGGGGGAAAATCTCTGATCAGTTGAAATTTTTTTTTCTTTATGAATTCTAACACTGAAGATTTAAGAAATGCCCTAATGTTGATATGTATTATTTGATGGCATTCTAATATTGTTCAATATCATTATTGTTTTAAATTATTAGGAGATTTAAGATATTTTAAGTAAGAGAAAAAATGTACAGCTCAAGCAACACTTTCAAATCTTATATTTACTATTTAAGAATGCACAATTTTACTTTTAAAATTTTACCAAGTTACAAAATTGCAGTTATTAATAATACTTTACTAAAATATTAATTACCGATATACAATAATAGTGATATTTTAAACATTGCTGTAATGTTGTAATACGTGTGACATATAATGTGAAATTTTAGATATCAATGTAGTATCTAACATGGTTCACACCATGGTATAAACCGTCAAAAACTGACACATGTCAAAAACCTGCCAACCCTGATTCTTTATGAAAGGAAGAAAAAACTTAACTGAAGTACATATAATATTAATTATTATTTATGTGAATAAATATCAGTTTTTATTAAAGTCTTATGTGAATTAGTTAATTTCATTTAGTTAAATCAATATGCAAAAGAAAATTTTAAAAAGCTTGGATGATAAAACAAAAACCTTTCTCATTTAAAGTAGTCAATTTTCAACCCAAACAATAAGTGAATACATTGACAAAAGAATTTTAATTGTATTGAATATCACCTATGAAATGCCATGACAGAGAATTTAGTCATTTGTTTATTAATTAGTGTTTTGTACGTGCAGCCTAAGCTCCAATATCTTTTGTGTAAAAACATTTGGTGCATTAGAATGTTGTTTGTGAATTTTTAGCACATGAAAATTTGCCCTACCTGAAGTAGGTTATGAAACGCATACACACACGTAATTTATGTACAAATGTATATGCATACATATATATAATTTTATTGTTCAATTTAACTGAATAATAATCCACAGCAAAATTAAACAAGGTGCTTATTAAACACTGGTTGGTACAGCAAAGAAAGGAGGGGGCGGGGGAATTGAAGCCTATCTTGGAGCACCTAAAAATTGATAAGATGCAAACTAAACATTGTATTAAAGTGATGCATGATGTGTAAAAGTCAACATAAAAAACATAAACCGCTAAAGATATTTTAGAATGCATCTTCTTCAAGAACTTAAAAACTTAAAACTGCTCAATAAAATTTATTTTCACTACTTGTGCTTTTCATTATATAATTTTTTACACATTCATACTCAAAATATTTTATTAATCTGTAAAAAATGGATTTATTCATTTTATAATCAATAATGATTCAATAACCCTTCTTATTTGAAGATCCTTCCTGCGCCACTATATTAAAGATAATTAAAATTGCATTAACAAGAATAAAATGTGGAATGACTATTTGAAAAACTATACTTTAAAAAAAATGAAGAATACATGTAAACTAGAATAGGAACAATTTTAATGTAACACAAAATGTACTTAATACTAGAATGCTAGCATTATCTGCATCTGCGTGTTATTTCAATAAGAAGTGTACATCAAAATGACATACACAAATATTCTAAGGCTACGTACAAAAGTATGTCAATAGTACAGTAGAGTACGCAGGATTCTGTTTTTTTTTTTTTTTTAATAGGGTGGGAGGAGGGGGGGGGGGGGGTTACTGAGCTTGGGTAATATGTGGGGTTGTGAAAATGGCTTAAATTGTGAGTCCCCTGCAGTAGCATAATTAGCAAGAAGTTTTAAAGTGGCAAGATAAAATAATGATTTAGCTAAATAGTATTAACATAAATCCACAAACTTGTATAATAAATATATAAGTAGCTATTTTTAACTGATGCATTTGTAAAGTAAATAATATAGCTAGTGAGTAAATTTACACTAATAATATATATATATATATATATATATATATATATATATATACTATCAGTATAAATTTATTCTTTAGATAAATTATAAAATAGAAAAATAAATTAAACTTATGTAAAGATTCAAAAACTGCATTGAGAAATTCACTTTATTTAATATAATTTATTATTTATTTGTAATATGTTCTCCATAAATCGTGAAATATACTGGTTTAAATTTTGGATCCAATATCATGAATTATTTGTTGATCGAAGTACAAAATTAATAAAAATGATAACAAATGAATATATAATAATTATGTCTTTAAAACTCAGATATAAACAGTTCAATAATAAGAAATTAGATTAGGTGTTAGATTAATCATCCGATTTAAATATTTCATATTTAACGTAAGAATAAATACACCAAGAAAAAAAAAACGGACATTCCCCCCTCCCCCTTTTAATCTTTTTCAGAAATATCCCCTGCAGTATTGAAAAACATTTTATTTTCCTTTAGGTATTCATTCCTTTACCCAAATTTATTAAATAAATGTTATTTTGATTAAATCATAGTAACTATGAACATCGTCACTAGTTAATGAAAAAATAAATAAACATGTGCAGTTGCATATGTTTACGTTCATTCTGATTGGTTTTTCACACTTCTTATGAATTTGAAACGTCACTTCCTTTGGAATGTTGGGGAAGAAATATCGATGATTCCGAATCTGGAATCGGACTAGGGGAGAATCGCTCTTTCCCACCGAACCGGAATCCAGGCCTGATTTCGGATGAACTGAATTCCGGTTTCGTTCCACTTCGGTGGAATGGGAGAATACGGCCGTTAGTTCTTTTTATAATTTTTTTTTACAATAGAGTCTATGCACTCATATGTTTAAGCGTTGCGGTTATCGTCTGCTATCGTAACTGGTGAACAAACATCGTCTATTTCGTAATTTGACAGAGCGATTCTGTATGACACAGCGATTTTGTTTTTCATTTTCTCTTTTTTTAAAAATGCATTGTAAAGGTTATTTATGTGGTTTACCTCCACTTTTACATAATGTGTACGCAAAAAAACTGAACGATTTCAATATTAACGATCCATATGAGACACCATTTTCTGAATTTCACGAAAATATAGACGATTGGCCTAATATAGAATTTGGGGATATTGTAACCTATTTAGTTTTTAGTACACATACTTATACACAACAACAAATGAAGGCATATAAATCCTTAGAAGCCCATAATTATTACACGAGTGGTTGGGTCAATAATCGTGTTTTCATAAAAGTTTTACCAGGAGATAAAATCCTTATGCTTGGAGAGGTAAGTAAAATGGATTTTTAATTTTTTCAAATGATTTAACAAATTTTGAAAATTGTTTAATATTATCTGTGTTCCTTTCAACTAAGATGTATAACCATCAGGACCGGATTTTTAAAAATATTCTCTGTGTAAATTTCTTATATCTGCCAGATATTTGTAATGGACATTTTGTTTATTATATTAGTATTGATTCCTATGATAGCATTCTTGTTTTGGTTTTAACCACTTAAAAAAAAGCCGGCTTTAATTGAAAAAGGACTGGTTTTTATTTAAAAAGTGGTTTACAGCTAATTCACATTAAATTTGCATTAATTTATTTTTAATGCACTAGTAAATATGTCCTTCTAAAAAATTTATAAACTTCTATTAAACCTTATCTAATAAACGTCTTTATAACTGCTAGAAGGCAACTATGGAGGCTATATGTCAAAAAGAAAATTATATACACATTGAAAAGAGTAATATTAAATTAGACTGCAAGGTGGTGTTTTGAAATTCTGTATTACATAGCTCAACATATACTATACATTTTAAAGATTATATTTAGTTAAACAATAACAAAATATCACCATCAAAAATGAAAAATTCTTACATACTGCTTTTTAATTTTAAAATTGATTAAAACTTAATAATTTATATATTTAATAAATGAAATTAGCATATATAATATTTGAGATAATCCATATTTAGTTAATAATCAGTATTCAAATGTCTTATAAAAATATATTTTAATTAGTTTTTTTTTCTACTAAGCAATTACCTAACTCATTCCATATGATGAGATTAAATTTTAGAATGATCAACGCTGAAAGAGGAATTAAGAAAAATGCATAATATTTGAGGAGATTTGAGTAGATGTAAGTGTATAAAAAATAGAGAACAATTTTAAAAAAAAATCTCAAAATAAAACTCTTTGAAACAAAAGTTTGAAAAGCATATGTTATTCATATTACTGTTTTCAACAGTGAAAAATTGTGTTTTTATTAAATGGCTTTATGTATGATTTTAAATATTTATGAGAAAAAATGAAACTTGGATATCAATAGCCCCAGTAACTGATTTTTGTGTGTGTGTGTGTGTCAGTCTGTAGCAAAACAAAATTTATCTATGATGCAACAATGTCTACTACCACAAGAAATAATAGCAACCCATTAAATAAGCAAAATTTTCAATTACAAAGAAAATACAGTAAGAAGATTATAGTAATCCAGAGATAAAGTAAAATTTAGCTTTTTTTTTTTTTTTTTATAAGTTCCAATTTCTTTAAGCTATTAGATTAATCTTAAATCTTCTAAAATTTGCAGTACCCACTGTCATGTTGCATAATTTCTACTAGTGGGTCAATAGCCCTTAAAATTAGTTGATTAATAAAATAGGTAATTAAACAACTATTGTCCTATTTAATTATTTAAAGCAATAAAATTAAAAAAAAAAGTGTATTTTTTAAGCTTTTCTATAAAAAGTATAACGATAGTTAAGCAATTAGTATGCCTTTTTAAAATTTAGCTACCATATTTACATTTCTGACTCAAATCACCAGTCAGCTATCTGTTATTCCAACATTGCCTTCATTATTGAGAAATTAGGTTATTTATTAAATTCTAACTCAATAAAATGTCTTTTAAATTAGTTAAAAAACACTTAATCTACAGTTTATAAATAAAATGCTTCACTGTATAAAAGTAAATTTTGGCCAAAAGAGACCAATTTCGGCCAAAAAAAACAAACAAAAAAAAAAAAAAAAAAAAAAAAACAATAAAAGCCGTTGGCATGGCTTTTATTAATTTTAGCTGGTTTTTTTGCAACCCTGTAAAATGGTAAGTAATGAGCTGATAGTTTCAAATTTAGCGGCAATCCATTAATGGTATTGGTATCCATTAATGGTATCCATTCACTATAAACTACACTGTTGACAGCTTAGCTCATGTTGGATGCCGATCTTGGCGAGGAACCCATTTATAGAAGAAAAATTTCTAAATGGATTAAGTTTCTTTATATATAAATTTAATATTTAAACAGCAAAATGCTCACTTTTATCCTACCTGGCTTAGTATAAAGTTGATTCTTATTTTTATGTTGATTTAGTCTATACCTCTCCCTACATAGATGTTATTTTTATTTTTTTAATTTGTTTCAGGTAAAACATTCCCAAAGTCTCCGCTCTTCATGCTTAAAAGTGTGGCTAATTTGCAATAAAGATGGGCAGATTTTAACAGGGCACTGCAACTGCATGGCTGGCATGGGAGAATCCTGTTCTCATGTTGCAGCTTTTCTTTTTCTTCTGGAAGCAGGTACAAGATTAAAGCAAGACACATCTTGTACTGACCAGAGGAACAGTTGGCTGCAACCATACCAAAAAAATGCCGAGTACTTAGCAATTAAAGATATTGATTTCGAATCAGCTTCATCGAAATATGAAAGAGCCAAATGTTCGAAAAGCCCTAAGGCGAAAAAGTCCAGGCCCAACATACCTGAGACAAGTGATGGAGAGCTGCATACATTTTTCAGTCATTTACACAATGCCGGCTTATCATCTGCTGTTCTATCTGTAGTTGAACCATTCAACAACAACTTTACCTCAGATATATTGATTAAAAAGCTGACAAATTTATTTTCCAGTGAGAACACAAAGTTGTCTTGGAAAGAACTTTCTGATAAATGTAATGATGTCTTGCGCAAACTGATTATTACAAAATGCGATGCAGATAAAATAGAGCAGGAAACGAAGGCGCAGGCAAAATGTAAAAAATGGTTTATTTACAGAACAGGACGTATAACGGCATCAAATATGAAGACTGTCTGTCACACTGACATTGATTCACCATCAGTCTACACCATTAAAAAAATTTGTTATCCGTCTCTCTATAAAGCTTCCGGACCAGGCATAGATTGGGGAAAAACAAATGAAAGCGTGGCCAAAAAAATGTATATTTCTCACGTTGAAAAAAACCATGCAAATTTCAAGATTGCAGGAAGTGGCTTGAATATCAATTGTGATATTGCATATATAGGTGCAACGCCTGATGGAAAAATTGATTGTGACTGTTGCAGTAATGGTATTATAGAGATTAAATGTCCATATACTCAGAGAAATAATACCATTACTGAAATCAGTCAGACAAAAAGCTCTTTTTTGATTACAGATGAAGCTGGCAACGTCTGTTTAGACAGTAATCATGCATATTATTACCAAGTCCAAACACAGTTACTTTGCAGTGGTGCAAACTATTGCGATTTTATTGTTTGGACAAACAATGATTTTCACATAGAACGAATTTATCCTGAGGAATTATTTCATGAGACAATTTCTGAAAAATGCAATTTATTTTTTAAATTCTGCATTTTGCCAGAACTTTTAGCAAAATGGTACTCTAATACAAAATAAATATCATCATTAGAGTTCTTGCATAAAAAAAATCAATTCCTTATGTATGATATTAGTGTACATAATCGTTCCAGCATGGAGTATCGTACATTTTTTTTCTTTCTACTAATGTTTCTGCATTCAAAAATTAATCTGCGCTATGTATAAGATATATTACTTTAAATAATTGTTCCTTCATCAAATATCCTACAAAAGTATTTTGCTTCATAATCAATGTTCCTGCATACAAAAATCTATTCCTTATATATAATATTGGTGTAAATAATTGTTCCAGCCTTGAGTATCATGCAACTTTTTTTTCTTTCTATTAATGTTTCTGCACTCAAAAATTACTCCGCTATGTATAATATATATTACTTTAAATAATTGTTCCTGCATACAAAAATCTATTCCTTATATATAATATTGGTGTAAATAATTGTTACAGCCTCGAGTATCATACAACTTTTTTTCTTTCTATTAATGTTTCTGCATTCAAAAATTACTCCGCTATGTATAATATATATTACTTTAAATAATTGCTCCTGCATACAAAAATCTATTCCTTATATATAATATTGGTGTAAATAATTGTTCCAGCCTCGAGTATCATACAACTTTTTTTCTTTCTATTAATGTTGCTGCATTCAAAAATTACTCCGCTATGTATAATATATATTACTTTAAATAATTGCTCCTGCATACAAAAATCTATTCTTTATATATAATATTGGTGTAAATAATTGTTCCAGCCTCGAGTATCATACAACTTTTTTTCTTTCTATTAATGTTGCTGCATTCAAAAATTAATCCGCTATGTATAATATATATTACTTTAAATAATTGTTCCTGCATACAAAAATCTATTCCTTATATATAATATTGGTGTAAATAATTCTTCCAGCCTTGAGTATCATACAACTTTTTTTCTTTCTATTAATGTTTCTGCATTCTAAAATTAATCCGCTATGTATAATATATATTACTTTAAATAATTGCTCCTGCATACAAAAATCTATTCCTTATATATAATATTGGTGTAAATAATTGTTACAGCCTCGAGTATCATACAACTTTTTTTCTTTCAATTAATGTTGCTGCATTCAAAAATTAATCTGCTATGTATAATATATATTACTTTAAATAATTGTTCCTGCATACAAAAATCTATTCCTTATATATAATATTGGTGTAAATAATTCTTCCAGCCTTGAGTATCATAGTACAACTTTTTTTCTTTCTATTAATGTTTCTGCACTCAAAAATTACTCCGCTATGTATAATATATATTACTTTAAATAATTGTTCCTGCATACAAAAATCTATTCCTTATATATAATATTGGTGTAAATAATTCTTCCAGCCTTGAGTATCATACAACTTTTTTTCTTTCTATTAATGTTTCTGCACTCAAAAATTACTCCGCTATGTATAATATATATTACTTTAAATAATTGTTCCTGCATACAAAAATCTATTCCTTATATATAATATTGGTGTAAATAATTCTTCCAGCCTTGAGTATCATACAACTTTTTTTCTTTCTATTAATGTTTCTGCACTCAAAAATTACTCCGCTATGTATAATATATATTACTTTAAATAATTGTTCCTGCATACAAAAATCTATTCCTTATATATAATATTGGTGTAAATAATTGTTACAGCCTCGAGTATTATACAACTTTTTTTCTTTCTATTAATGTTGCTGCATTCAAAAATTACTCCGCTATGTATAATATATATTACTTTAAATAATTGTAATAATAAATTTTAAAAGTCATGTAATTAAAAAAAAAATTAGAAAATGCTTAACATTGATTAATGTAAAAATAAATCATTGAGTTAATATTTTAGTTAAATTCTGGTTAAATTAATTCAGATATAATAGGATGTAAATTACAAGCTTAAAATTATTTCACTTCATTAGTTGACTCTAGGCTGGACTGACACCACAATATATCTTATATACACTGCTCAAAACAATTAAAGGATATTTGAAGTTTTATATAAAATAAAGATATAAACGAAATTTTTTTTGCCGAAAATAGAAGAAGAGAATCACAAATGCAAATTTTTCTGGTTTTCAAACTGTGGAGTATGCAAATTTTGAGTTCGACGTCAAAAACGTCGCTTCAGCGGCAGCGAATGAAATTTGACTTTCAACTGGATAAAAGAGAATGAAGACAAGGATGATCGGCATTCAGTGATTGCTTTGTTTCGATGAGTACGATGTCTCAGCGAAGTCATTTGACAGATTCAGAAGCTTGGAGAATTGTTGGTAGGTTAGAAGGGGGCCAAACTCAAGCCGAAGTAGCGCAAGCCATTGGAGTGTCACAAAGTGTCATTTCCAGGATCTGGAACTGTTTTTTGGAGAGTGGATGTGCAGGCCGAAGACCAGGGCAAGGTCGTAGACGGACAACAACGCCCAATGAAGATCGGTATTTAGCGTTAACAGCTCGGAGACACCGAAACATGAACGCTACTCTTCTCCAACAACACCTTCGCTCGGCTACAGGCACCACGATTTCAACTCAGACTGTCCGAAACCGGCTCCATGCTGTAGGTCTGTATGCTCGCCGACCGATGGTATGTGTTAGATTAACATCAAGGCATCGTCGCGACCGCAGGGAGTGGGCAACCGAGCATGTCAACTGGAGGAGAAATGAATGGAGCAATATTCTGTTTTCTGACGAGTCCCGTTTTTCTGTGCATCCGGATAATAGGCGTATTTTCATCTGGAGGGACCGTGGCAGTAGGAATAATCCTGCGTTCGTGCACGAAAGTGTCAGATTTGGCGGTGGAGGAGTGTTGGTGTATGGTGGCATCTCCATTGACGGGCGCACTGACCTCTACATCAGTCGAGATGGAGCTCTGACTGGTCGCCGATATAGGGATGAGATCCTCAGACCTATTGTAGTCCCTTACGCTGCAGCAATCGGAGATAACTTCATTTTAATGGACGATAACTGCAGGCCACCTCGTGCAAACCTGGTGGAGGATTTCCTTTTCGAGGAAGGAATCGTTCGAATGGAATGGCCAGCGTGTTCTCCAGACATGAATCCAATCGAGCACGTTTGGGACGCTCTAGGAAGACGAGTTTCTGGCCGCCAACAACCCCCACAAACTCTCCAAGAACTGGAAAGAGCTCATCTGGAAGAGTGGGGCAGAATACCCCAACTCGTCATTAATAGCCTCATTGAGTCCATGCCTCAAAGGTGTTCAACGTTGCTGGCCGCCCGTGGAAACCATACCCCCTACTGAAAATGATTTTCTTTGAAGAAAACAGCTTTTCTTATTCTTTTTTTCTCATATGCACAAATTGTGTTTTTTTCCTTTTGTACACAAATGCGCAATAAAATGCATTTTTTTCTGCCAAACATGTGTAATTTATTCTCATATAACCTACTATGTTTGTCGACCATGTATCAATCAGCTAAAAAGTTTCCCAGATACAAAATCCACCTAAAACTGCAATATCCTTTAATTGTTTTGAGCAGTATATATAGGAATCACTTATACATTACAACAATTCATAAAATTTTCAATACTTGATTTAAAAGCATCTAATTAAAAACAAAAGCATATTTCTAAAGGAACTTTCAAGTTATTTGCCGTCAAATCTTGACAGGTACTATCTAGTATTGTTTTAAATAAGTTTTCAGCATTGTGGTTTTCTTCTCTCGTTTGTAATTATTTTGTGAATAAATTGTTATATTGTCAAATGAAACGAGTGTTTAATTAGAGTTTTGTACAAAAAATGATTACATTTCTATGCATTTACATTTGAAAGTATGGTGTGTAAAATCAACTGAAAAGGAAATCGTGAATATCCAAAAATTTTAGCATACAGATGTTTTAAGGCTTCTTAATAAAAGGCCTTTCTTCAGTGAAAATGAAAAACAATAGCTGCAATGTATGTGTACTACAGCTTTTACTTATTTCCTGGCTTTTTGTGATGTGAAGATTAAAGAAGGGTCTCCTTTTATAAAGCTTTAAAATACCTGTATGCTATTTTTTTTTTTTTTGGGGGGGGGGGGGGGGGGGGGCACTAGCAAAGCATGATACTGCATTGCTGAAAATTTAGCGTTAGGAATTTTGATCAAAGTTTTGATTCAATATTTGCTCAATTAGAAAAATTAATACTAATTAATTCAATTTCAAATTAATTAAAAATGTTATTTGCAGAATCAGTAGAGTTTAGTAAATACATGACGATTCAAAAAAAGGTTTTTGATATCCATCCTGTAGTTACTAAAAACTTCATTATAAATACTCAAAACAATAAATTTATAGACAAAATATAAATACTTTTTCCTGACATTTTCTGCAATCTTGCATTTTGTTTTTATATGTCATTTTTGTTAAGAGCTCTACCAATTACCTAAAATAACATTAATAAAAATTTAAAAATCTGATGTCTTTTAGGGGTTGATGCTAAAAGAGAAAAAGGTATTTTTATAGGGGGGGGGGGAGACAGGGGTCGATCCAGGAAAAATTTAGGGCCTATTTAGGTCCCCTTCACAAAAATCAATTTGATAAAATGGACCCTTCACAAAAATCAATTTGATAAAATGGGTCCCTTCACAAAATTCTATTCCATAAAAACTTACTATTTATTATTCATTTATTATTTTAGGATGTTTTAAAATGCGTAATTTGTAAACAAACAAGTTCACCAGAGAGAAAAACTTCAGCAAAAGGGTTTAAAAAAGTTTGTTTATAAATGCTTGGTTCGAATTTGATTAACTGGATTTCAACTTTCGTTACAAAATGCTATTTTTCACAAAAATATAATAAATTTCACAAAAATAACCTTTACTTTTCACAAAATGGGCCCCAAGAAAAAAAACCTGCATCGACCCCTGGGAGAGAAAGAGGTTGATTAGATGATTGCTTAATTTATATATAATTACTAAAAACTCACAATTGAAAAAAAAAAGAAAAATGAGAGTTTTGACGACTAAGTTTTTTATGGTTAGTACATTGTAAAGCAAAAATAAAGCTCCATGTTTTATACATGAAAAACCAATGTTAACATACAATATCGAACTGTAGCTTTAGCAAAAAAGTCTAAATCTAAAGCTACAGTTCGATGTTGTGTGTTTTTAGTGTATATATTTATCCACACAATATTTTATTCATAATTAATTTTTTAGCTTTCAATTGTCTTAAACGGGACTTTTCTTTTAGTTAAACTTAATCCAGTATAGCAAAATTTTACTGGAAGTACATAAAATTAAAATCCCGAGTATAACTTCTTCAGATATAAAATTTAAAACAAGATTATGAAACTGCACAAAATGTAGCAGTTTTTAAATAAGTATTGACATCAATTATTATTGCTACATGTATTTTATTTAATTCAAAATAAGTATCTTAAAATGGTTTTTTTTTAAATTATTTATTAAAGGAGAAAAGTTATCTGAAGTAGAAACTTGTACAATTATCTGTTGATAATGTGTCCCAGTAATATTGTATATTTGCATATAATGTGTAAATATAGAATATGCTAACGTATATGAAAATTGTATGTATTCTCATAAAACATTATGGGTGAAAAGTGTGAAATAAAGATTCAGGTATTTCAAAATTGAAAACACTTTTTATTGAAATAAAAGATTTTGAAAACAAAAAAAGAAATTACTAGATGCAGTGATATCGCTGTATAGAAATCCCCCGAAATAGAGGAAATTTATTAATTCTGGAATCACGATACTGCACTTCGCATGCACACATGAAAAAAAAAAGTCACTGAATGCAATAATCTTATATTTATAATCCCAAAAATACATGGAATCAGACAGAAAAAATATCACTGTATTCAATGACCTCGTTGCATTGGAATCTAAAAGGAATTTGGAAAAGTCCCAATCACTACAGTGTCAACTATCAATAACTTTCAACAACAAAGTTTACAATATATACAGTATGAAATCAGTAAAATAATAATCAATAAAATTTACAATATATACAATATGAAATCACAAAAAAATAATCTTGGATGTTTATTTATTTACATTATTCTCCTTAATTACCCTTCAGAGAGCTAAAACTGATCTATTGTGCATAATCATGCATTGTAACATTTTATGAAAGAAATAATAAATCAATAAAATATCATTAAAATTACAGATAAATGTCAAATTAAAAATCCCTTGATGAAATAACAAACATATGTAATGAATTTGACATCATGATCATGCATTTTTGGCATTAAATACTACAGTTTGGTGATAGATTTTGTACTTGTGTATTATCCGGGCTAGGTAGATAAATTGCAAACTTTATTCATCTTTGCCAATCGTGTTCAAATTGACAATTTTATGTACATTTAATAAATACATAAAATCGTTAAAAATGATAAATAATATAAAATAGTAATTTAGTATGCATTTATTAAATATATAACACAAATTCATTAATTCTGGAATCACGATACTGCACTTCGCACGCACATATGGGGAAAAAAAAAAGGTCGCTGAATACAATAATCTTATATTTGTAATCCCAAAAATACATGGAATCAGACAGAAAAAATATCACTGTATTCAATGACCTCGTTGCATTGGAATCTAAAAAGAATTTGGAAAAGCCCCAATCACTACAGCGTCAACTATCAATAACTTTCAACAACAAAGATTACAATATATATAGCATGAAATCAGAAAAATATTAATCAATAAAATTTACAATATATACAACATGAAATCACAAAAAATAATCTTGGATGTTTATTTATTTACATTATTCTCCTTAATTACCCTTCTTAGCTGGTGGATAAGTGTTTGTGATATCAGCTGAAACTGATCTATTGTGCATAATCATGCATTGCAACATTTAATGAAATAAATAAATTTTATTCAATAATTGAAATCATTTAATTTTTATTCAACAGTTGAAGTATTTAATGCGATCTAGTGAGTTACATTTTATAAGATAAAATTTCTGGGTTGAAACACAATTTGTTTGATCCGCAGATACATTGCGGTGCTATCGCGCTTCATAGCACTCAAACGGTTAATGTACATTTAATAAATACATAAAGTCCTTAAAAATGATAAATAATATAAAAACAAGCTAAAAAAATATAAAATAATAATTTAGTATGCATTTATGAAATATATAAAACAAATTGGCAGTTTGTAGCAATAAACAATATTAATGATGATGACAGTTTTATTTTCAGCAGTTTCTTATGTCCATCAGAATGAATCCTATATATTATTTCTGTTGTCAATATCCCTTTTTCTAAGCAAAAAAATAAATGAGATACCATATGAAAGGATTTTGAACAGGCTTCTGACATAGTACTCACATTTCGTTAAAACATGTTTGATTGAAATCTGCAGTAAATTAAAAATTAAATCTGCATTAAAACAATGAAATAAATGAAATGAAAGGCTTTTTTTTTTAAATTAATTTTGCCACAAAAAAAAAATATCAGATTATATAATGCTCAACAATGATTATAAAAAAATTATAAATAGTACAAAATATATAAAATGTGACTTTTCTCATGGATTTATTTTATATTTATGATTAAAAAGCAGAACTGTAATTGAAACGTTTAGAAGAAAAATATATTATTGATTGACCATATGTACCATAAAAGGTATGATTTGTTATATTAAATTGTAATTTTTCTGTAGAAGTGTAAATCTACATCTAAGAACTATTGGATATTGCTAAAAAATATTAAACTGCAGTGCAAATATCTCGCATGGGTCCACTGGTAAAAATTAAACTGCAGATTGCAGAGTATTAGTGCAAAGTGAGATTAATAAACAATGACTTGTATAGTATAAATATTGTATCTACACTTTTTCATATATAGTTATACATATTTATCTCAATATACAAAATATATATATTAATATAATAATCCATTTACAGTAATGGCCAAATATAATGTCAAAATTAGGTGTTGGTATTGAAAATTTTAAAGTTAGGTACAATTTCTATATATAAGACTCCATTTAAAAAATATAGTATAGCATTAATTGGTAGGTATTACTAATCGATTTTTGAATATTCTTGTTTTGATAATGGCTCAGATGGAGCCGAAACATGTCAACAGTCTAATAAAAGTTATTTTACTGTTGATAATTTTTTTATTTTATGCCCTTTAGCAATTAAAGAAAAATGTATATTATTACAAGTTGTTATATTAGGTAAAAGTCACATTTTTATGTAAAATATTTCAGCGGATAACTGAAGGCATCAAATTCACTAATGCACAGCAAACATGCACAATTTTATCTATTGGAGCAACATCATCATTTGAATTGCTTAGCAATTCAAGTGGTAAAACACCTTTTAAGATTTGAAATTTTTGCCGAAGTTGTCCGATGACTCTTTTAACATGTATTCTTAAAGAAGCTATTTTTTTTGTGCTTTCGACATCAACTGGATTCAGCTGTTTTATTCCACGAGCTGATGCAGGCAAAACCAACTTGGCACAATAAAAGCCAACACTGTTTAAGTTATTAAACCCTCTATCAGCTAGTACAACATCCCCCGGTATCAAATTATTGAAAATGCCTGATGTTTCAGTAACATATTTGTCACTGCATCTTCCACCAAATCCTATTGAAATGAAAGAAATGACACCTTGGGGTGTTATGCCAATTAAATACTTTACAGTATTTCGCTGTTTATAATTGGACCATGTTGCTGCACGTGCTTTTAATGATGATGACCTATCAATTGGGATTTCAAAACAATCAATAATTACAGCAATATGGCCTTCAAAATTGGATCTGAAGGAGCTTGGCATAGTTTTGATCAGATTTTGCCTTTCAGGCCAGAAGACAATTTTTTTAAATTTTATATGCATAATATCTAGCCATTTATTAAATGTGCGGCATACAGTTTCTTGAGAAACATTGTATCTATAACCCAAATCTTGGGTTTCAAGGTTCAACCGTAATCTAATTAAAAATAACACAAGTTGTTGAAAGTTTGATAGTTTGTTGTGTGTAGTATGAGGTACATGAGGGGAAACAAAATCGAATAATATTTTTAGAGTTTTATGATTCCCAAGTCCTGTATAAAAGTTTATTTGTCCATCATCTTTAAATGTATCAATACTAATGTTCGCAAAATCTGTCGATGCCTTTTCCTTTAAAGAATAATAAATCGTTTTTAAGGCAAAATAATCTTTTGAAGTTTCTTCTAATTGACTGATTTTACTGCTTGTTAAATCAGTCAAAGAAGCTGCATCAACTGTTTCTCTACTTGTTGATGGAGTAGGATCAATATCAGCAGAGTCGACTTCATGATCACTGGTTTCGGAAGGCATGTCGATGTTATCATCACTGTTTTCTGTTGAACACGATGCTGCATCTTTATTTTCTTGGATTTTTTGACGATCAAGCCTCCTGAAAATAATATTAAAAATTTCAGGAATCAGAATGTTATATATATGGTGTGTTTTTTAAGTACTATTTAGCTATATATATATATATATATATATATATATATATAAGGCCTATTTATTTTAATAATTTTATTTTTACCTTGAAAGCCAGGACCTTAAAATGTACTTTTCAACTTAATTTCTGCCTGTATTAAGCCACTTATTGCAGTGCCGAAACTAGCCTTTTTTGTACCTGGGGAAAACATGGATTTTGGTGCATCCTCCCACCCTGCCTGCCAAATAAATTTGCAAAGATAATTTTACCAAGTTTCTAATAGCCGACTTGTTTTAAATTTAAAATATGTAATCGCAAAATACGTAATACTGAACCACGTAATAAGCTTTGTCAAATATTGATTCAATAAAACCTTCAAAACGGAATAGAAAGGAACAGGGAAAAATTCCACTTTATACAGGTTTTTGTCTTGGCAGATATAATTGCTGATATTCTTTCTGTTGAGAACATGTAATTTTAAAATTTAAAACTGGATTCCGTTATAGATAGATTTCATTTTCACAGATTTTAAGGTATGCGTATTATTACAAATGACGCGTTTAAAATCCAGTGATATGAATCACATTGTCTTAAGAGTTTACACTAATCATGCAAAGACATTCGAAAGCTAATGTTAAATCTATGGTAGCGTTCTTAATACTTTAAATTTTTTTTCATGGGATACTTGCAGTCGATATCTAATGTTGTGCGTTTGTACTTTTTCGGGTTCTGTTAGAATTTTTTTTTTTTTATATTTGGACACTTGCACTTTTGTAAAACAAGTTGGAAACAGTTCTGAAATTAAAAGTGTCCTCATATATATAAAAAAAAAATTACAACCAAAGTCGAAAAAGTAAAAACGCACAATGTTAGATATCAAGATCAGGTATGATACGAAAAAATATATTATAATGTTTGAGAACTAAAACACTACTGTCTTGGGGAAGAGAGAGTGGGCGGAATGCTACATACACTAAGGTACACACACTTTTAATGTTAGAAAATATGGTTATAATTGTTTCATAGTTTAACACAGCAAAAAAAAATTTTTGGGGAGGGTATTAATAGTAATAGACACCTTAATTTATTTATAATGTTTGGATATCTTAAGGGGCAGGGGCTGATTTAGTAACCACGGTGCACTAGGCGAGGTTTTCTCCCCAAGTCCCCAATAAATATAGCTTCTACAGAAATTATTGAAGTTTCAATGAGAACGTTGTTGAGGGTTATTGAGGCCATATATTTTGCGTATTAGACACCCCTTAGTTTTTAGCACCCTAAAATATGCTTTCTTTATATAAAAGTACAAATTTATTACCCATTATAAAATACAAAAAAACTCATTTCAGCACATATTACCAAAAAATTACCATACACATAAAATGAAATAAATGAAGATTTCTTTAAATAGCATTTACAGGAAAAACAAAAATTGTAATGTAGGGAGACTGGTACACAGTAGACCACTTTTTCAGTTAATTTATTTTTTTCTTTTTAACGAACAAACCGATCTGCATGAAAATATTTTTGAATATTCCTTAAACCTTTATACATTCATCATAATTTCCTCAGAACATAGTTTTCAATACATTAAAATATATATATATATATATATATATATATGCACCCGTAAAGAGGGGCACAGCGGACCGCTATTATGTATTATTTGAAATACAATATAAATCTGTTTTTCATTAATCTAATTCTTTTTTATTTCCCCTTTACCCGCAAAATAACACAGTAATATAAATTTACAAGTAACATTTTGAAATGAAAACAAAAAAAAAGAAATTAATTATATTTTGAAAATAATAACAGGAACAATTGCAATTTAGTTGAAGTTATTACTTAAGTACAAAAAAGTCAGCGCACATTAAAATTTGCAAATGTAATTCCAAAATACTTATGAGTAAGATTGAGCCTGGAGTTTTCCTGAAATACTTTTGGGTCTGGGAGCAACATTATGAAATCATTGAAAACAACAGATTTATCTAGTTTAGGGAAAAATAAGCTGATTTCCATTCAACTTGCATCTCATGAATCTTACTTGAATAGAATCATCAACAATTAGACTACAGTTATATTTATCAAAGGCAGTAAATACAAAACAAAATATTTCTTACTATGTTAAATAAATTGGGTACTATTCGATTAGCCGGGCACCAGCGATATGCATACACACACACACACACACATATATATATATATATATATATATATATATATACACATATATCACTGGCACCCGGTTAACCAAAAAGTATCATAAATTGTTATTTTTCTTTGTTTACTTTATTTTACAGTTAAATAACTACTTTAAAACAATATTTCTTTATAGAAAATAAGCAATTATTAAATATTTTGAACATTCTGCATTACAGGACGAGAGTGGATTGTGGACCACTGTGCCCCATGTTGAAGTTCAATAATCATATTAATACTATTTATAGCTGTCTTTTAAACATATTAACTTCAAAGTTAAATAAAAACAAGTATCTTAGCTATGCAAAAAAACTGTTTTATCTTATTTATCTACAACCTTTAATTACTAAAAAAATAAAAATAGGATGATGAAAGACTTTACTTATAGAAGCTCAAAACAACCAATCAGGAAAAAATAATTCAATCTGAGCTAAACATATTCTCTGAAGGCTATAAATAATCAGTGCAGTGCTGTTGTCTATTAGAATAGAAGAGAAGCTTAATTTTTTTTTAAATAAATAAAATATTAGGGAGTGGTTCACTGTGCCCATAGGTCCAGTGTGTACCGGTCTCCCCTACATATTTTAAACTTTATTAAAAATACAGAAAAAAAAACTAAAGTATGCATAAAGTTTAATTTACTAGCACATTTTTTAAATGTTTGTTCTCTCACTACATTGGATGCTACTAGCGATAAATAATGTATGTAAAAAAAAAAAAAAAAAAAGCTATGGTCGTAATAACAAATGCCTTGTTTGTTTACAAACTTTAACACAAATTTCACTTATTATACCTAAATATTTGAGAATTTTATTAGTTTGGATAATTATGCACTACAAAATACATTTAAAACAAAATGCATGATTTTTTTTTTTTTTTTTGGACACCAAAATTTTCATGTTAAACAGAAAAACGTGTTTACTCTTCATTTGGAATAGCTGTGTACATTTGTGAATTACCTTTGATATCTTTTAACAGTAGCAGTAACATTTTCTACTTTTTTATGTCCCATATTCACAGAAGGAGCCCAATCAGGATCATCAATATCTTGTAGTGAACTAGGTTTACCTTAAAAATAAAAAAATATAAGCAGGTTTTAAAAGTTATCTTAAAAAAATTGCATTCAAGGTTTCTTTAAAAGAATTCAAAAAGTTTTAAAATGTAACGATGCATTAAACAACTTTTGAATGTGTCAATAATGGGTAACAATATTTCTTTTTTTTTCTTCTTGAGACGAAAATTTCAACATCATTTTAATTAATGTAATTTAACGGGCATAATAAAAATAAAAAGTAGATTTTGAAGCTTTCTTTTTCAAAAATTCACATTTCTTTATAATATGCATTAAAAATTAGAGAGTATAATGTTATACAAATTAAAATTTCATTGCTGTTAATATGGCATTTTGATTTGAAAATAAATAAATAAAATAATTAAAATTTAGTGTTCCACAGTTGATCTGTAACAGGAAAATGAAAAGTCACTCTTTTGATCAGAAGTAAAATTCCCACAGATATAAAATGAAATAAATGGAAGATTTCTCTAAATAGCATTTACAGAAAAAACAAAAATTGTAATGTACATATTTTTAACTTTATTAAAAATACAGAAAAAAAAACTGAAGTATGCATCAAGTTTAATTTACTAGCACATTTTTTAAATGTTTGTTCTCTCACTACTTTGGATGCTACTAGCGATAAATAATGTATGTAAAAAAAAAACTATGATTGTAATAACAAATGCCTTGTTTGTTTACAAAAATAAATTTCACTTCTTACACCTGAATATTTGAGAATTTGATTAGTTTGGATAATTATGTACTACAAAACTACTTGCAATACTTTATTAAAAAGACTAGCTTTGATTTAAAATAATTACCTGAAATAAAATGCAAGCTACAGATTCTTGCATTTTTAATTTTCTTCTGGTCTAGATCTTGTCTCTTTATACGAGTAATCCATAGCTTTTGTCGCTTCAATAATAATTCGGAATTTTTATAATTCCGCTTCATATCTACGCAAGGTATTCTAAAAAATGAAACGTCATCTCTTCCACTTCTTTTGCTGCAACCAAAAATTGCACAAATCACCATATTTATTTTGAGACTTTTAAAAACCAAATTTCTAAACTTCAACAGGTTGACTCGATGCTGGCACCGCTTCGCGCTAATTTGTTCACCAGTTAGAGTTAAAGCGCCGTTGATAGCGATCGTGACGTCATGTGCATACGGTCTATAATTTAAATTATGCAAGGTTGTTGTTGTTTGTTATTGTTATAAATACCTTAACTGTGTGATTATATCCTCCATATTTATTTGTTAATACTTATTTTTGTCATGTGGCAACACTATGTTTATGTCAAGATTATTGGCATCAGTGTCATAAATGTTTACCTGTTCTTAGTAGCACGAAGTATGTAGTGTCACGTATATTTTTATTATTTATCATTAAACTAACGATAATCTGATGAATTCAGTAATCTATTTATTGCTGCTCTGATGGATCACAAATCCTAACAGGTTATGTCCCCAAGCACGCTAACTGCGCAAATCGGAAATAGAGCGGTGATAAAATTTAGCGTCAGTTCTTAAGCCTAACACGTGAGTTATAGAATTAAAGTCAGGACTCTTTATATTTCTGAAAAATGGAACAAGGAAAGATCTCTGTTAAGCCATTGTGTGGAAAAAGTGACTGGCCGATATGGAAATATCGAATAAAATTCGTATTAAATTATCACGAAGATGCTTTAGAAGTCGTTGAAGGAAAGCTGAAGAAACCGGAGGAGCCCGTTGCAGAAGCAACAGAAACGATCCGAAAGGAGTACAAGAAAAATCTGAAGGATTATAATAAAGCAAACAACAGTGCTATGATGGTTCTTACGAACTCTATGACTGAAGATACTTTACAAAAAGTAATGAGATTCGACAGCGCAAGAGATGTGTGGCTCGAGCTTCACAAAATATTTGAAGATTCATCAGACAATCAGTTGTACAACATATGCCTACAATTCTTCAAATTTAATTGGTCAGATGAAGACATGACAGCTCATCTGTCAAAACTGAAAAATTTGTGGAATGATCTAAACAGTGGCCTTGAAAGTAAGAAAGAAAACAAATTTCCAGAAATGCTGCTAATTTGTAAAATTTTGGATACTCTTCCTCTTAAATATCGTTCTTTCAAATCAAGTTGGTTATTATTAAGTGATGAAAAAAGAACCTTAGATGAATTAACGACACAGTTGTGTACTCATGAAAGAGAATTAAAGAAAGATACAAATTTTACTGAAATTTCAAACCAAGAAACTTTAATGGTAAATTCAGAATTTAAACAGAAATCATTTCCCAACAAGAATACTAAGTGTAATTACTGCCATCAAAGGGGACACTGGGTGAAAATGTGCAAGAAGTGGATAGCAGATGAAAAACCACCAAAGCCAAGTGGTTCAAGCACAAGGTCAGGCAAAGGTAATGCTTCTGCAAATATGACTCTTTTAGCTGTAGATGAAAAGATATTTTCTGCTGAAACAAATTCTGATGATTGGTTCATTGATAATGGGGCCTCATGTCACCAATAATAATCATTGTTTTGTTGATTTTGAAAAATTTGAGTTCCCCCATAGCATCACTGTTGCAAATGGAAAATCATTGCCAGCAATTGGAAAAGGTACGATCAAGATAATGACCAGTGTGAATGGAAAGAACCAAACAAAATTTCTAGAAAATGTCCGGTATGTTCCAGAAATTAGCAAAAATTTGTTTTCTGTATTAGCAACCCAGGATAGAAACCAGAACAGTATATTTGAATCAACATTCAAAGATTGTTATTTAAAAATTGATGGTGAAGCAGTCCTACATGGTTCACGAAGTTTTGGAGGTGGTCTTTTCAAAGCTGCTATGAAGACATTAGCTCCAGAGACCCAAATCGATATAAACATGGCTGTAAGCACAGATTCAATTCTTCAACTTTATCATGAACGTTGGGGTCACCAAGACAAACAGCACATTAAATCGGTTATTGAAAAGGAATTTAATGTCAAAGTTAAACCTGACATGAAATTATGCGAAGCCTGTGTATATGGAAAGGCTCATCAGTTGAAATTTGGAACAAAAAAAAAGGCTACAAAAGCGGGAGAACTAATTTCTACAGACATTTGTGGACCATTTGATGAGTCATTTAGAAAATTTCGATACTTCGCTATTTTCAAGGATGTCTACACAAAGTTTCGATACTGTTTCTTCCTGAAACATAAGTCAGAAGTGAAAGATGTGCTTGAACATTTCATAGCTCACTCGAAGAATTTAGGGCATAATATTAAAGAGATAATCAGCGACAATGGTGGGGAATATGATAGTCAAGAAATAAGGATGATACTGAAGAAGCATGGAATTTCTCATAGACCCACAGCTCCATACACCCCAGAACAGAATGGCAACTCTGAACGAGAGACAGAACAGTCGTTGAAATGGCTCGAACTTTGAAACATTCAAATGAAGAAATAGTTTTCCCAAATTCCCTGTGGGCAGAGTTCGTCAGCACTGCAATTTATATATTGAACAGGACAGGTAAATCCTCAGTGCCAAACTCAAGTCCTTATGAGCTATGGATGGGTAAGAAACCCAGAATAAAACACATGCGCATCATTGGATCTATTTGTTACGCTCACATCCCAGTCCAGAAAAGAAGAAAGATGGACCAGAAGGCAACTAAAGGCTATCTTGTTGGATATGATGCAGACGAGAGGTACCGCATTTATATCAAAGAAACAAGGACCGTCATCTGTTCCAGAGATGTCATATTCGAAGAGAAACCCTCCATGTCAGAGAATGTGATAACATTGCCATCTCCTCAAGCTACTGAAAGAAAATCTTACAATGATGAAAATGAAGTTACAGTAGGTGAAGATTTGCAACTGGAAGAAGAGAAAATGATAGACATACCACAAAAGGAAAGTCGACCCAAAAGACAAATATCTGCACCAAAGTGGACAAAAGATTACATTATGGAAGACTCAGAGATAAGTGAAGCAATTTCTCCAGAAATAAATAAAGCAACAAGTGAAGGGGAGTCCAGTTGACAATTGAAGAAATCTGTGTGTGAAGACCTAAGGGCTTCCAAGAAAGATGATCCTGAAACTTTGGAAGAAGCATTAACTAGTGCTGATGCTGAGTAGTGGAAGGTAGCCATGGGAGAAGAATTGGAAAATTTAGAAAGAAATGAAACTTGGAATATAGTCCCTCAACCAAAAGAAAGAAAAGTTGTGAAATGCAAGTGGATTTTCAAGAAAAAATATGACAAAGATGGATACGTAGAAAGATATAAAGCACGATTAGTGGCCCGTGGTTATACCCAGGTAGAAGGAATCGACTACAAAGAGACATTCTGCCCTGTGATAAAATCAAAATCCATTAGAACTTTGCTCGCATTCTCAGTCGAACAAGATTGGCATGTTCATCAGCTTGATATAACCGCAGCCTATTTGAATGGGAAATTAAGTGAGACAGTTTTTATGGAACTGCCACCTGTGAATCTATGTGAAAAACCAAGTGCAGAAGTTTGTTTGTTAAAAAAGAGCCTGTATGGTCTGCATCAGTCTGGAAGAGAGTGGAACATATGCCTCGATAAATTTCTCAAATCAGCAAAACTGACAAGATCAAGAGCAGATCCTTGTGTTTACTTTGATAAGAAAAGGAAATTGATTGTAGGTGTGTATGTCGATGATCTCCTTGTCATGTCTAGTGAAGTTTCCACTATTCAAGAATTCAAAAACAATATTGGAAGTGTTTTTGAAGTCAAGGATCTAGGAGAAATAAATCATTTACTTTCAATTAGAATAAACAGAAATAAAGATGGTTCCATGACTCTCGACCAAAGTGCTTATGCAATTGAGCTGTTACAAACAACTGGTATGTTAAATGCTAAAGGAGCATCAACACCTCTAGATCCAGGCATGAAGTATTTACCAGCAACCAAGGATAGTATGTTGAATGCTGAAGGAGCATTAAAGTATAGACAGGCTGTAGGGGGACTCTTGTACCTAGCAGGAGGAACGAGACCCGACTTAGCATTTGCTACAACCTACATGAGCCAATTCGATAATTGTCCAAGTAAGGAACACTGGTCTGGTATACAACATATACTCCGTTATTTAGTTCATACCAAGGAATTAAAGTTAACATTACAAAAGACAGGAAGGAAGCTAGAAATATTCTGTGACTCTGATTGGGCTGGCGATAGAGTTGATCGGCGATCATTCAGTGGTTATGTTATACTGCTTGCAGGTGGGGCTGTGTCATGGAGTAGCAAGAAGCAGCGAACAACTGCTCTGTCTACAGTTGAGGCAGAATATGTTTCAATGTGCCATGCTGCAAAAGAGGCATTATGGTATCAAAACTTTTTGCAAGAAATTTTGGATGAACATTTCTTGAACACTCCTCAAAATATATTTGTGGACAATCAAGGTGCTATTGCTCTAGCCAAAAATCAGGTTACATCAGATCGTAACAAGCACATTGAACTCCGACATTTTTTTTTCTACGTGAAAAGGTAGAGGAAAAACTGCTAACCTTTACATATGTGCCATCAAAGTCAAATGCTTCAGATATGTTGACCAAGAGTGTCACCAGGACAATTATACAAAATCATAGACTCAGTGTAGGACTGAAACACTAATAATGGAGATCTAATCAAGGGGAAGTGTTATAAATACCTTAACTGTATGATTATATCCTCCATATTTATTTGT
Organism: Maratus michaelseni; assembly: GCA_963931845.1. Classification (NCBI taxonomy): domain Eukaryota; kingdom Metazoa; phylum Arthropoda; class Arachnida; order Araneae; family Salticidae; genus Maratus; species Maratus michaelseni. The sequence continues at coordinate 299,813,376 of OZ007597.1, forward strand.
TAATACTTATTTTTGTCATGTGGCAACACTATGTTTATGTCAAGATTATTGGCATCAGTGTCATAAATGTTTACCTGTTCTTAGTAGCACGAAGTATGTAGTGTCACGTATATTTTTATTATTTATCATTAAACTAACGATAATCTGATGAATTCAGTAATCTATTTATTGCTGCTCTGATGGATCACAAATCCTAACAGTTATGATAATGTAACTCTTTGAAATTCAGTTTTTGGATAGCTGTTTGCAGCCTTATATAGGTTATTTTTTTTACTTTCACTCACGATGATACTACTGAATAATAATGTAAATAGATTTAAAAAAATCAAAAAATCTGAAGCTAATATAAGTTTGCGAATGAAAATAATAAAGTGTATTTTTGCTTTACTTATTTGGTTGTTGTTTTTCTGTAATACTTAAACTAAGTGTTTTAAGTCTTTATCTGTAATGATTACAGTCTTGCTAACTATATTTTTATTTATTTATTTTGAAAAGCAATAGTATAGGTGTATGGGTGAAATTAATTTTAAATCGTAAAACAGAAAGTTGAATTGTCAGACATAGTATAAACAGGGTTTGGTGATAACTATCAATGGATATGAATATCTTGATACAATGTTTATTCTCAAAATATCAGGAACTTTCATATTTTCATACATTTGATTGTATAAAATGTAATTTTCAAACTAATGTGTTTGATATTTACAATCAAATCAAGTGTAAAGAAATTTTTTAATTGTTATTTACTGTCGTTCTATAGATATAGAACTTTTGCTCAGGCAGTGACGTTTTTACTCCCCCTCCCCTTTCCCCATATTTTTTCCCAAACTTTACATTTAAAGCTTAGTTTTTAAATGTAGAACCAATAATTAAACCGGTGAGTGGGAAAAAGATAACATTCCAGCTGATGAAACAGAAAAAAACTAACAATTTTAAAAAAATGTTCACCATTATTTGATTGTAGAGGGTTCATCAAATAAATTTCAAAGAAAAATACTGAAAAACTTATTAGTTATTAATTAAACTATCTAAGTTCTTTTTTTGTATTTTTGGAATATTATCCTTTTTCTACTCACCCGTTCAGTTATGTGGGGCATTATTTACTTAGGACAGCTATTAAAAGATAAAGTGTATATTTGAGATAAGTTATTTACAGCTTCATTAGAAAGAATTTTTTATGGTTTTGTTTTATTTAAACTGTGCAACAGTTTAGGGAATGAAAAACAATAAAACATGTTATTGATCATAAACTTAACTAACTAATCTTTGTTTGAATTATACAAAATGAAGGAATTCTAATAATTATTCTTTAAATGTACTTAAGAGACTATTGTATTGCTAATATGGTAAAAAGCTCTTTCCAACAATTTTAATTTTTTTCCACGAAGAAGGAGGGGGTGCTCTTTCAGAAAAATTAATAAATGGAAAATTAGAAAACTTTCAGGGGAACAGACTTTGATGCTTCAGGGGTGGGGGGCTCCCCCTCCTGAATTCAATATTGCTTGTGATTATTTTCAAAATAATGTGACTACCTGAAAGTAAAATTATAAAAAAAGATAGGTATATATACATATATCTTTTTATTATTATTATTATTATTCAGATTATCTGGCATCGGATAATATGCAAATTGTCAGTATTGTTAAGTCAATTTATAAAGCAAGTAGTGAAGTATTTAATGCAAGCTAAAGTGTATGTGTACATATATATGTGAGGCATTCCATAAAAATTGAAAGTAAAATAATGAAACATAGGTCAGTATTGTTTTTTTAAGTGTCTTACCCCAGGTAATATATTCCCATTGTTCAGTCCACTTTTCAAAGCAAGAGGCAAAATATTTTGGGAATTTACTTACTGGATCTTGCACAGCTGAAGTTACTTGAGAATCTGTATTGAATTTTCTTCCATAGAATTTTCTTTTGAACAAAAGAGCTCCAGAAACAGTTTTAATGAAATTATCTTAATAAATAGAAATGTTTTCATGAGTTAACAATTTTTTTAAATGTGGTACTCCAAAGAAAAAAGTCCATGGAAGACAAATCAATATCAGATAAAATATTCTTTAGAAAAAGTGAGTGATAAAAAATTTATGTATAAATAAGTTTCACTTCAGATTAAAACTTTAACAAGGAATTTTTTAATTAAATGATTAAATCCATTAAAATAATAAAATTAGTTTTACACCAAAAAATTAATAATATTATTTTGGGATATTTTTAATGCCTAAAGTACCTAAAATATGTAGTGTCTGCTAATTTATACTAGTATGCAACTCTTTTGTTGCCGAAAAAAAGTCATCAAGAAAATAGCCAGCATAATCATTTTTTTTTCTGTAAACTTACTGGGGGATTTGTCGATGCCCAAGGCCACATCCATCATTGTTGAGACAGCCGACGGCTGTTTTCATGATTGTTTAAGAAATATCAGTTTAACATTTGGCAATCAACTTGTATAAAATTGTAAAATAAAAAGGGCTAAGATGCTTTACACTCACACAGAAAAAAAAATCGGTTAAAAAAAGGAAAAAAGGCGCCAAATTTAGGGAATTTTTTCCTTTAATGGCAACCTAGCCATTGTATTAAGTTATTCCTTTGGCGCGGTCTTGAAAATCGCGCCAAACAAAAAGTAGCCAAACTTATGTTTGCATGAGTGTAAAGTAGCCAAACTTATGTTTATATGTTTGCATGAGTGTAAAGTATCTGTTCCGTAAAAAGTGTTGTTGCCTCCCAGATTTTTATAATGATAGTATAGACAATACTTTTACTTTGGATTTCAATAAGAAATAAGTTTGAAATAAAGCATGTGTAAATAAATGTGTCAAATTAACATTTTAACCCGTCAGCACACACACTGGGATAAAATCTACCCCAGCTCAGAACTATTACTTAAAAATATGTGTAAATCGTTCGGGATCATTCTGAGCTTTACAGTACCTTTCAAGCTGAAAGAGATCAAGATGTGGCCAAAAAGAATTTACCTCCGGTTGTGAGATTTTCCATTCTTTTGTTATAAAAATGTCACGTGGGAGGAAATTTACCCCACGCGTGTTATAACGTAACCCATAAAGATAAGAAAATGTTAATGCAAATGTTTATGTAAAAAATATAGTGTGCAAATAATAATATAATTTTTCTTTTAAACGTTAACAACTCATGCACATACAGTTTCTATATATCAGTTTTATATTTTTTTGTATTTTTATGGCTAAATTTGGATTGAAAAAACTTTGTATGTAATGATATTCAGAAAAAAATCTTAGTGCTAGATTTTTTTTTTTCTTTAAATATGAAAAAACCTCTTATTTTAAGTTAAATTATCAATAGAAATGTTTCCAATTTTTATTTAATTATTAATTAGCACTAGGATTTAATTATGATTTGAAATTGAAATATCTGAAATTAAGGAAAGTAACAGAGTTCTCTTTATGAAAGTAATCTCAAATAGATTTTATAGAACAAAATTTAGAAAAAAAAAGATAAATTAATACATAATCTTTTTTAATAAAAAGCTACGTGTTGCTGATGACTGGTTTTTTAGCTTATCGTTGCAAGAGATTAATTTCAGAAAATGAGAGATTTGAAGTTACTGAAAAAATTAATAGCTCGTAAAGTATTTGTCAAAAAATTGTTAATTCTCGACAAATACTAGATGCGCCATTTATTTTTAGTATATATATATATATTAAATATAAAAAATCTGTTAGAATTTTAAATTAAAAAAACAGTTTTCAGCGATGTTCTGTAACCCGGGAAGCCAGAGTTCGATTCCCTAGTATTATTTAATAATAATGTACTTGTACGAATTCAAAAACCAGCTCAGGCTAAAAGTATCAATTTCAAATTAGTTGTGTATTATATAAAGCAGGATTACAAAAAAGTCAGCTTGAAATGTTTAAAAAGTGGCTTTTACTAATTTTAGTTTTAACTGTCATTAGCTTTTACATTTTAAAGCATTTTACTTATAAACTATAATTCTTTAGATAAAATTTTTTATAGCTTAACTCGGGGGTCGATACAGGGAAAATTTGGGGTTATTTAGGGCACCTTCACAAAAATCTATTTAATAAAATGGGCCTCTTCACAAAAATCTATTTGATAAAATGGGTCCGTTCACAAAAATCAATTTGATAAAACATACACTTCACAAAATTCTATAAATAATAATTCTATAAAATTCCATAAAAACTTACTATTTATTATTTATTTTGTGTTGTTTTAAAATGCGTAATTTGAACAAACAAATTCACCAGAGAGGAAAAATTCAGCAAAAGGATTAAAAAAAATTTTTGTTTATAAATGCTTGGTTCAAATTTGACTAACTGGATTTCAACTTTCGTTACAAAATGTTATTTTTCACAAAAATATAATAAATTACACAAAAATAACCTTTACTTTTCACAAAATGGGCCCCAAGAAAAAAAACCTGCATCGACCCCTTAACTAAATATATATATTAGGCACACTCCTTCACAAAAATCAATTTGATAAAACATACACTTCACAAAATTCTATTCCATAAAAACTTACTATTTATTATTTATTTTTTATTTTGTGTTGTTTTAAAATGTGTAATTTGAACAAACAAGTTCACCAGAGAGGAAAAATTCAGCAAAAGGATTAAAAAAAAGTTTTTGTTTATAAATGCTTGGTTTAAATTTGACTAACTGGATTTCAACTTTCGTTACAAAATGTTATTTTTCACAAAAATATAATAAATTACACAAAAATAACCTTTACTTTTCACAAAATGGGCCCCAAGAAAAAAAACCTGCATCGACCCCTTAACTAATATATATATTAGGCATTTTATTGCACTAGAATTTAATAGCATTATTTATCAATATTGAAAACATCAGTATTAAAGTCACACATGCATAAGAGAAACTCATAGTGAATGTAGGAAAAAAAAATAGTAAATTTTAATACCAATTTCTTTATTTAGCTTTAAGAGGCTACTTCACTTAGGCCAAAACACCCACTCACTAATGTTAATTCTATGGGGGAAATAATTTATGATATCTCGTTCGCATTTCAATATTTATAAATGATTTTTTTTCGCATTGGATAGCTGAGGTCAATCTCTATGCGCACTCCTTTATACTTTTTCGATTTTGATTACAAGTTTTTTTTATTAAGATACTTTCACTTTCAGAAATTGTTTTGAAAGCAAAAGAAAGGAGGGGGTGGGGGTGATCTTTTAACTGTTTTTCAAGTGTTTGAAGTTTTAAAAAAAAAGAGAGAAGTGGGATATATAATATATCTGCGAGTCACTTTTTGACTCACTGTTGTAAAATCTGAGTGATGGTTCAAAAATTTTCTACGATTTCTGTGTAAAATACAAGTAAACTTTAACCCTGAAAATTATGAAAATAAAAAACAGTTAAAGGATAATAATGTTTTTAGTGTGATCATCAGAGCATCTTCTGTTTTAGCACTATCTCAAAGTAAAAATTGCTTATTTAAAAGTATCCCAGACAACACAAACACATCCTAAAAACATCCCAAAGATGTCATATTTAGGACAAGCTGATATCCTGTGGACCGATGAAATGGTCCTCTCGACAGTTACAGGACATCCCCTAAGTTTCGAAATGTCACACCTTTCAACGTCCTATGGATGTCATCTCATGACACATTTTGGACGGTTATAGGACACTTGCATTACATCCTCTGGATGGTCCTATTGATATCCTAAAAGCATCCACATAATGTCATATTTAGGATAAGCTGATATCCTGCGGATGGATGAAATCATCCTGTAGACAGTTATAGGATATCCCCTGGGTGTCGAAATGTCACACCTGTCAATATCCTATGGATGTCATTACAGAACACCTTATGGATGGTTATAGGGCATCCTCTGGGTGTCAAAATGTCACACCTGTCAGCATCCTGTGGATGGTTTTCATGATATTACTGCCTTCAATTTGCATTTTTGAAATTCATATGTACATAAACATATGACAATGCATAGATCTATTGTTACTGAAAACTTTATTTAATAAATTTTATAGTTTAAAAATATCTTCATTTATTAGATTTATTAGAGAAAATAAAAGTTTTTATTTTTTAAGAAAGGTTATTGAATAATCTTTCTTTTTAAAAAAATATCCAATCTAACAAAGATCTCATACACTATATAATTTATTTAATAAAAAATGTTTTCAGTAACAATATATTGAGGTATATATGAATTTTAAAAATGCAAATTGAAGGCAGAAGATATCTTATATTCTCGATAAAATTCAAGAAAATTTAAGAAATTTTGTAAAATTCCTTACTTATATATATTGATATATATCATATATAATTATATAGCCCTTTCATCTTATATTCTTGATAAAATTCAAGAAAATTTAAGATATTTTGTAAAATTCCTTACTTGTATATAATTATTTTTTACATATTTTATTCTTAATTTGAGCAAATATTATATAAAATGATGCAATTTAAAATTTTTTCATGACCTTTTTTTAAGTGCTATGTCTGAAGTGGAACTTATCATTCTTGTCGTAAGCAGTCATATAAAAACTTAAGGCAGTATTCAAAAAAAATATTTTTCCATGCTCAACAGCTCAAAATTTTATGACACATTTTCAAACTCATTTTTAAAAGTAAAAACATGAAACTTGGCGGCGTGATTTATGAAGAGATTTATAAGGGACCTACATTTTTATTTTTCGTTCAATTAATTAGAAATTGATTTACAAAAAAATATTTTCAAAGTACTTTTTTTTTTTCCAGCGCTATCGCTTCGGGAAATTCGGTTCAAAATATCCACTTTGACAGCATTTTTAAAAATATATTCTGCCTTTATCAAAAAATCGAGACAACACGGCATTATAAAGTTTCTGAATAAGAGAACCTGCCAATTGGATGCATTATCGAGCAAAAATGAATTAAAAAATGTGTCTCAAAATAAGCAGTTTGGATTTGAATACAACCTTAAGTTTTTTTTAAATAACAATTTTTTTTTTTACTTTGCAATTATTTGTTTTACTTACTAAAAAAAGCATGTAAATACCTGATCCACTTTAGGAACACCCGGTATATACAACAAATGTTATGCATTTGATTGTCCTCTGATAAGGTGCCACATGAAATTTAAAAGTATCGTTTTGTCCCTCTGATGATGGTTTTACATTGTTTTTCTACAATAAAGCTACTGCATAAGTCATCTGTTAATACTTTTGCATTCAAAACAAATAAAGGACAGAAAAGTATGCCCTTTCATATTTAGTGACCGAAGCACACATTTACTGCTGTGATAATTTGGCTATACAGCTTCAGATTCAATTTGTTTTACTTATCTTTGTACTTAAATACATTACCTTACTTTAACAAAATGAGACAGTACCATGATTATGTAAATGCTAATGGCCCAGAAAGTGCATTTGATATATGTCACAAAGTATTAACACAAATTTGAGCAATATTAAGATATTGTTTGCTTTCATTGTTCTAACTTTAATGAATAAACAACTTCTGTATTTTAAATAATTGCACATATTACACTAAGTGCTCAATATAAAATAATAAACTTAAATTATATGACATACAAAAATTAAATCTTTATGCAAAAGTCATCAGAAGTGAATACCTGAAAATTTTTAAATTTTACTCCCAATTTAATTGGAAATCAGTAAAGGAATAAAAATAAAAATATATATTTCACAATGTCATGAAAGATAGTATGGGGGAAAATGATAACCGCTGTTGAATAATCTTATTATTTTTAAAAAATTCTATAATGTTACAAATTGCACAATAAAAAAATTCACATTAAAAACAAAACAAATATTTATTTACAACTTTCACGATAAAATACAAAACAAATATTTATTTACAACTTTCCACATCACAAAACATAATTTTTTTTTCTTTGCAACAATCTGGTTTCTTCCACCTTGCTGTTGTCACAGAAATTTCTGCTCGGCATACGTCTGTAAAGAAGAAAAGAAAAAATATACATTTCTACCTAACTTTATAAGTGCATCACATTCATTCAAAATGAATAAATCAGCATATATACACAAGATATACAATAATTTCTTACCGTTTGTTTCTTCAAAAGATCTTACAGTAAAATTTATTAAGTTATTTTTAGGAACTTTACTATTTAAGCCTTATGGGATATTTGAACAACTATGAAAAAGTAAAAGCACCCGCCTTGTTTTGTGTCGAATAAAAAAAAAAATCTTAATATTTATAACTGATGGTAATGTCATATTTTTAATAATTAAAAATGATGGTAATTACAAGCAAAATGTACTACAGTAGACTCCCCAAATCCACATGAGTCCATCATAACACTGAAATTGTGCAAATTTTTGAATTATTTGCAGATTTCTGGTTTATTTACATTTTTTAAGCAGTAATACGAATGTAATAATGCATTTGAAATTACAATGAATATGTCTATAATAAAGTAAATTATTAAGTAAAACAATAAAGTACTAAATATTAAGAAAATGTAAAACTTGATTAAAATATAAAAAGTAAAGATCAAGTATGTATTTAGTAATGTGCAAGGCGTAAGTATGCTAAATAAAGATTGGATATCATCATCATCAACAACTGTTTTCAATCCACTGCTGGATTCTCACCCAGATTTTTCCATTGTTTCCTGTCTAGTGTTTTAGTCATCCAATTAACACTGACCACTTATCTGATTTCGTCACTCCATCTTACTTGAGGTCATCTTCTTGGTCATTTTACATCACTGGGATACTACTGTAAGGTGTTTGTGCTCCATCTACTGTCTTATCTTTTTGCAATGTGCCCCGCCCATTTTCCATTTTAGACGTTTAATTCTTTCAATGACGTCAAAAACTTTCGTCTAACTTCTCATCCAGGTTATTCTCTTTCTGTCTCTTCTAGTTATGCCTAGCGTACATCTTTCTATACTTCGCTGTGTTCGGGTCCGGATACCGGGTTGCGTTAGTGAAGGAAACACTCGATGGAGAAGTTTCTGTAGAAGCACAATTTTAGTCATCAATATTGGTTTGACACTAAACGGTATTTGCCGTTCCGCTGCACCAGATTTAGTACAGCAATCCTATACTTTACAGATTAACAAACTACAACTTGTGTGTTCAGGGGTCGATGCAGGTTTTTTTTTTCTTGGGGCCCATTTTGTGAAAAGTAAAGGTTATTTTTGTGAAATTTATTATATTTTTGTGAAAAATAACATTTTGTGGCGAAAGTTGATATCCAGTTAATCAAATTCAGACCAAGCATTTAAAAACAAAAACCGTTTAAAATCCTTTTGCTGAAGTTTTCCTCTCTGGCGAACTTGCTTGTTTACAAATTACATATTTTAAAAATCACAAAATAATAAATAAATAATAAATAGTAAGTTTTTATGGAATAGCATTTTGTGAAGGAGCCCATTTTATCAAATTGATTTTTGTGAAGGTACCCATTTTATCAAATTGATTTTTGTGAAGGGTCCGATTTCATTAAATAGATTTTTGTGAAGGGGCCCTAAATAGGCCCCAAATTTTTCCTGGATCGACCCCTGGTGTTTCATTTTAAAATGCTTGTTGCACTTATGCTGAATTGGTGTTTGTTATGAGAACATAAGATTTATTTTTATAAAAGCTATGATTTATCAAACTTATAAGTTATAATGCTCTAAAATAAGACTTATTTTTGTATGGAGTAAAAAATTCAAAAAGAAAATAATGTGTGCAGTATTTGAACACACGGCAAATGTAATATGGTGAGAAAATGCTTTTTTAACCATTAAAATAATGTCAGGGCTTAATATACTTACATATCTACCGTATTATTGGGAATATCAGCCGTACCAATGAATATCTGTTTCAAAAAAAGTATATCCACGTAAGCGGCACACCTGTAAAAATCTCTTTTTTAAAAATCTATAGTGCCACACCCAAGGAACTCAAATTTACGTATAAATATTTTCACTTAAATGCCACACACAAAAAAATTTAAACTAGTAATTAAATATAAAGAACTATTGTAATATTAGTAACAGAGTTTCGACCAGACAGTTTCAGAAGGGTGCTGCACCCTGCCTGCCCTTTGGTTAACAAAATAGCACCCCTCTTGTCCCACATAAAAAGAATTAGCACCGTTCTTGCCCTTAGTAAAAAAAGTGCCCTTTCTTCTTTTTGCCTTAAAAATTTGCTTTCATAGTAAAAACTGACTCAATGTTGTCTTAAAAAGAGTGTTTTGACTTTGAAATATCAAAAGTGGTTTTAAAAATCAAAAGAATACATGTAACAATTAAAAAAAGTGTCTTTAAGAATCTGAAAAGTGCCCTTAAGAATAAAAAAGTGCCCTTCTCTCACCAGCAGCACCCTGCCCCTTTTTAAACCTGGGGGAAACTCTGTTAGTAATATATAAATAATTTAACTTAAGTGCTGAAAAAAAAATGTATGTATATATATATATATATATATATATATATATATATATATATATATATATATATATATATATATATATATAAGGATATCATATAGAGACTTTGTGCCGAAACTACTGTAGCATAACTAGAGCGGTGTTCCTGTAATTTTTTTTTTTTTTTTTTTTTTTTTTAAGGGTGGAGGGAGATTTCTTTTGACAAAAGACATGTTAGATTTAAGGTATGCAAATGACAAAAAAATTTAAACAAGCAAAATATTACTGAAAAATGTTATGTAATAAACCATTATGAAAACATTTTTAAAATATGTAGTTTTATGTTAACTCCCCTGACTACTACTAAAAGCACCTTTTCGTCACCGAAGCAATAATCAAACAGAGAAAAATACAGTATTTAATCTATACCATCAGAAGCTGATGATCTTATTCTGATAACGTTCGGCGACTTCCGACTGCAAATAGTTTAATAAACAAAACAAAAACCACAGATAGTTCTCTCCTTTTTCTTTGCAGTTGCTTTTTTGTGGGGATGCTCTCATTTTCTAATAATTGATTATTTTTTAATAAAAGTTTGTTACACAGCCTAATTTACTATTATTGAACTTGCTGAAAACTTGAACAAATTTCGTCAATTGACGATGGAGATATCAATTATTTTTTTTAATAGTAAGGTAAAAACAGGTTTTGCTTTTCATTCTTTTTCTTTTAATTATTTTTTCCGTTTGCTTGAAGCTCAATTTTTTTCCCATTTGGCACTAACTATTACGCTTGACGACAATAGTGTTGATATAACACATTTTAGAGATACCTAGAATTTAAATATTCAGGGCCAAAATTAGCTTTTTTTCACAGGGGCAAACAGGGATTTTGGCACCCCCACTAACCCTACCTTTCTCGCAAAGTAAATTTACAAAGATAATTTTACTAAGTTTTTAATAGCTGACTTATTTTAAACTGAAAAATATGTAATCATAAAATACGTAATAGTGAACTCTGTGCTTTGTCAAATACTTATTCAATAAAACCTGTGAGTATAGAATCAAAAGGAACAAGACAAAATTCAGTTTTATACAAGTTTTCGTCTTAGCAAATAGAATTGATGCTATTGTTACTGTTGGATCCGTGTATTTTTTTCATTTAAGACAGGATTCTATTACAGAAAGATTTTACTGTAGTTATAGTATTACATTACAATTGAACAGATGTTTAAAGTCCTAGTGTTATAAGTCACAATGTCTTAAGAACTGAAAAACCAGAATTTTCTGTAAGAATATAACAATGAATTCTAATACTGTAAAACATCTTTGAATGTTATCTACATACAGTTTCATGGAGCTGTCATTTATACTGCACTTCCTATTTATAGACTAATATGTTTAGATACTTTCCTGAATCTAAATTCCAAATTATAATAGTGACTCGGAACAAAAAAAAAATTAAGTTTTTAATAAGTATTTTATTATGTGAATTTTCTACCTTTTATTTTTTAGTGTCCCATGAATTCTCAGTTTTTCTTTTGAATTTTCCAACTTACAAAACATTTTTGCCCAAATTTCATATACTTTTTTTTGTATCAAGCAACAAACCAAATGGTCATTTGTCATCCCCCATGCCTTCCATTCTGGCGCCCGGGGCACATGCCCCCTCTGTGCTGCCTTTAGTTTCAACCCTGAATATTAATAATCAAAAAATGCTGCAGAATGTTTACATTTAAAATAAATGTCAATATACTTAAAATCTTGGTACTTTTCGGTTAGCCAGGCACCACTAATTAGAGATCTGCACAGGCCGGGCTCGGGCCTATTTTCCTTCACTGCACTCGGGCTAGGCCTGGTCTCCACTCGTTTTGGGCCGAGCTTGGGCCTAGTGATTACTCTTTATGGCCCGGGTTCGGGCCTTTCTTTTTTCCTGAAGGATCAGGCCGTGTCTTAAATTATTTTTTCCGTACAGAGCCGGGACTGGTTTCATCCTTCCTAGTCTTCACACCCCAAAATTTTCAGTCCTGGTTTTGACCCTATAAAAATCATTGTCTCGGCTTGGCCTGGTCCGTTCGAAGGTCAGTAAAATAAGACCTCGCACAAAAATCTTTGAAAAAAATGAAAGTATTTTTAAATTGTCATTATTCTACAATTAAACATTAAAATTTATTATTTTTAAAGATAAGTAGATTTGTACACTTATTAAAATATGGCTAAATTAAAATATAGTGAAACGTGTGAAAAAGAACCTGCTTATGACGGAATCCTGTCTTAAACTGAAAAATGTGTTGATCCATGTAAAATGAATATACTAATACATAAGAAAAGAATATATACAGTGGACTCTCTCTATTCTGAACACTCATGGGACCGACCAAAAATGTTCAGATTATGGGGGTGTTCATTATAGAGGGAGAATGGGAAATTCATTACTACTACTACTACTACTATGTATTGAGTTTATAGACTGTATAGAATACTTAGCCTGGTTAACCATGCAAGTTACCGAGATGGAGGTGCTGAATTTATAAACTATTAAAAAAGTTACATTAAATTTTTTTTCCAAAACATACAATTACATATATACAATACATTGCTTGAAAACATAATCGGTACATTACTTAAAAAGTGAGTAATTTTAATCTGTTTTTGCATTGTGTATATGCTCATGCAGTGTACATGTTATCTAGTTGTTTAAGAAGTGGAAAGGCTTCCGGGTGATGTTCAGCCACATAGTTCAACAGGTCTTGAATCCCTTGGCCATATTACTTGAAGGTAATCGTACTTCCTGTTTCATCGGTCTCTTCTGGTTCTGCTTCATCTTCACTACCCTCTTCCTCTTCAACGATGTTGTCGCAAACAGGAAGGCTTCTGTCGGCTTCGAAATAAGCTCCAGGTTCATTTCAGTATGAAGCTCTTGAAGAATTAACCCCAAGTCACTCACAGCTGTTGCTTATTGGTCCTCTGTCCTTGATTTCTCATTTTCACACGGGAATCCAGCTTTGTAGAAGCATTTTTGGATGGTGTAGGGGGGTTGCTTCATTCCAAGACATTGATATTCAATGGACATCATCCATAACATTGACCTTCTTCGTTAGTTCGGTTGCCGAATTTGCCTCCTCCATCACCATGGACATTTTCTTCAAAAAATGAATTCGGTAATGAGCTTTAAAGGTCTTGATTACTCTTTGATCGAGTGGTTGGATTATAGAAGTACAGTTCGGTGGCAGTAACTTCAGACTCACATTGCTCAGCTGCCCATTTGTATGTGATCTGGCATTATTCACAAAAAGAAGAATTTTTCTTCCTTCTCTCTTCATCTCGTTAATGCCCTCCAACCATTGTGAGAAAATTGTGAATGTCGCCCAGGCTTTTCAATTTGATTTATAGTGTACAGGTAATGATGCTAACTTCACATTTTTGAAGCATCGTGGTTTTTCACTTTTTTCTTTCATAAGTGGTTTGAGCTTCTCACCCGTAAAACTGGTACAGAGCATGATGGTAAGTCTTTTATTTGACATTTTTCCACCCATGCATTTTTTGCTTCTTTCTGTTAGGATTTTATTTGGAAGAACTCTGAAAAGCAGGCCGGTTTCAGCATTGAAAATGTCAACGGCATCGAAATCCTTCGTTATATCCGGAAGCTTTCTTTTCCATTCCTCCACAGTGTCGATATTTACGCCTGCAGCTTCACCATTGATTATTTTGAATTTGATGTTATGCTGACTTTTGAAGCGAGTCAGCCACCCTTCTGATGCCTCTAATTCCGTAATTTTCTCATTTTCTACGAAATCCAGAACAATCTACTTTAGCAGGGGAAGATTCTTTCTACACAGGAAGATTCTTCGTACTCATTTGGCAAAAAACTTCCAGACGTGATTGTTTATGTTCTCGTTTCCCGTTTTCTTTTAGAAAATTCAACTTTCAGAAAGGTTCATTTGCTTCAAAAGCGGCTATAATTTCTTTCTCTTTCTTGCTGATGGCGTTGACTTGACCTACTGAAATTCCAAATTCAGATGCAATTTTCTTTTGACTTACTTTTGATTTTAATTTTTGAACAACTTCATATTTTTCCTGAAGCTTCAGTTCTTTCCATTTTCCTACTTATTTCTGACATATCTACTTAAGTGTTGCGATTTGTTCCCTGCAACGATAGTGAAATGGTGAAAAAATTTTACCTTTGCCGAGCAAAAAAGGAAGAAAGAAACAGAAACGATAAAGCTGCCAACCAGGTGTGCAGAAAAAAAACCATGATCCTCTTTTAACCACTGCCGCTAACACCTATTGTCTCTTATCTGTCATTGGGGGGGGGGGGGGCATTTCTGTTGCGCAATCTTTCTATTTTTATCTCAGCTCGGGAGAGGGGGAATTACGTGACATGTTTTTTACATTATTTTTTCCTGTATCTCTTTGTATAAAATCGATTGTTTTGATCATTACTTTTTCTGAAATTACAACAATTTCATGTCTGCAAATTTTGTTTATTAAAAATTTAAGAATGTTCTAGTTTGTTGAGAACATATACGGTAAAGACAAAAATATTCTTTCGATTTCTTTTTTTTTTTTCATTTTTTCTTTTTGTTATAATAAATGTTTTGTTTGTTTTGTTAAATGAAGATTTTATTTGAATTATTCACACAAATTTCAGCATCGGGTAGATCTTAAAATCTAGAAATGATTTTGTTTCTTTACTTTTAAATCGAGTTCATTGAACCTTTTATTCTTCTGCAACAATTTTTCCGAATTTCCATGATGCGGGAATTCCCCGCATTCCGACTGCCAACACACGTTCAGTTTACGGAGAGGTGGGTTAGAATGGGGATCAAAAGTAGCGTTCATAATAGTGGAGTGTTCAGATTAGAGGGTATTCAGAATACAGAGAGTTCATCTTTTGTTAAGTTTATGGAGTTTCGCCAGGACCGTCAGAAAGTGTTCATAATACCGGGGTGTTCACATTAGAGAGTGTTCAGATAGAGAGAGTCCACTGTAATATATTTACACCTGCTAAGAAGGCAAATTGTCTATAACTCATTTTTTTTCCCTATGCAATTCCGTCTTAGAAGAAGATTTTAATGTATAGCATTTTTCTGATTTTTAACACTTCAATACATGGAATATGGATTAACAATATTAATGATAACTTAAACACATACATACAACAAATAGAGATTTATTAAAAAAATAAATATCGCAGACTGCGGCACTTCTATAAAAATAAAGATTGTAAACATGAAAAAAAAAAAGAGCTTAGATAGGAATTTTTGGTTAGATCTACTCCTACAAGGCAAATTTTTAACCAAATCATCGTAAAAATCAATGTTTTGTGGAAATTAACTTGGGCCGGCCTTTTAGCTTTTATACCGGGACGAACTTACTTTTAAATCGGGCCAGGTCAGGCCAATATTTTTTTTTGCTCAGGCCGAACTTTTGATTTTTGTATCAGGCCAGGCCTGGAAATTTCGGCCCGTGCAGACCTCTACCACTGATATATGTACATGTATATATATACCATATATCTGCAAATACATATTATATATATGTATATACATAGGTATTTATATATGTATATACATATGTATTTATATATGTACATATGTCACTGGCACCCGGCTAACCGAAAAGTACCAAAAACTTTAACATAAAATTATGGTTTATTTCTTCTGAAAAAAAATAGTTTGAATTAAATGTACTTTAAGATAAAATGAAGATTTTCTATACTTATATGACTGCTAAAAAGATATTTATTGCCTTTTGACAGGTATGCTAGTAGAACTTTTAATTTTTGTATCGGGCCGGGCTGAATTTTTTTTTTTTGTATGGGTACCAATACAAAAATTAATTTGGGTGATCTATCAATGTTAACTGAATATTTTAGAAATTACCGAAAAAAAAAAAATCAGTTTTCAAAAACAAGCCATGGAATATAAACATTTGGGCAATTCCAAGCCAATTTACCATTTCTAGAATTTTATATTTTAGATCAAATAGGTAATATATATTTTTTCTGATAGTATTATACCTATATTTTTTATATTTGCAATGCATTTTATAAAATTTTGAATAGTCAAAATCAATAAAATTCATTATAATCGCTTCTGTTTACGTGTTTATTTGTTTGTCTGTTACATGTTAAATGTTGGTCTGTTACAGGTAAGATTACATATTTTTCATGACTATCTTATGGCAACAGTCAAATTTTGAGAAAGATATATGTTTCAGAACGCCCTCTGAATGAAAATACATTTTTATAATAATAAATTGTAAATTATTTTATAAGTAATATATCAATAAACATCAAGGTATCTGAAAAGCATGGTAATTCATGTTTGTCTGTTACATTAACATTTTTTTAACCATAATTATTTACATTAAATAATTTATTCATAATAACTATATTAATTTATCTTCTAATAAATATCATCATGCTAATTGTAGCCCTTTTTGAATTACATAATTATTATTTTTCAAATGAGATAAAGCCTTTTTTTCCGCTATGTCAATTAGTCTGTTACAATGGAATTGCCCATTTAAATAAATAAATAAGTAAAAATGTTTTAAAGCACAACAATTCATAAATATGCTTAAATGCAAAAATATGACAATTCAATAAAAGCTATAAAACTACATGCTCACATATTCTTTTATTTTTAAGAAAAATAAATAATAATAATAAATCAATTAAACATACCACTGCTTAAGAGTCCATTGCAGACTTCTTTTCCAGCATTCAGCGCAATTTACAGCTGGATTTTTCAAAAATTACTTGCATAGTCTCTAAAATAAAGAAATAACTTTGAAATGAAGCATGTGTAAATAAATGTGTCAAATTAACATTTTAACCCGTCAGCACACACACTGGGATAAAATCTACCCCAGCTCAGACCTATTACTTAAAAATGTGCGTAAATCGTTCGGGATCATTCTGAGCTTTACAGTACCTTTCAAGCTGAAAGAGATCAAGATGTAGCCAAAAAGAATTTACCTCCGGTTGTGAGACTTTCCATTCTTTTGTTATAAAAATGTCACGTGGGAGGAAATTTACCCCACGCGTGTTATAACGTAACCCATAATGATAAGAAAATGTTAATGCAAATGTTTATGTAAAAAATATAGTGTGCAAATAATAATATAATTTTTCTTTTAAACGTTAACAACTCTTGCACATACAGTTCCTATATATCAGTTTTATATTTTTTTGTATTTTTATGGCTAAATTTGGATTGAAAAAACTTTGTATGTAATGATATGCAGAAAAAAATCTTAGTGCTAGATTTTATGTTTGTTTTTTTTCTTTAAATATGAAAAAACCTCTTATTTTAAGTTAAATTATTTTCTTTATTGATTTACAGTTTATTTCAAAATATAAATTTTTGCTTATAATCAAACCGGGGGAAACTGACACAAGAAAACCCATTGGGGTAAAATTTATCCTGCACGTGTAGTAACGTAATGGAAAGGGGCGCATGTGCTGACGGGTTAAGAACCAAGTTTTCAATAGAAATGTTTCCAATTTTTATTTAATTATTAATTAGCACTAGGATTTAATTATGATTTGAAATTGAAATATCTGAAATTAAGGAAAGTAACAGAGTTCTCTTTATGAAAGTAATCTCAAATAGATTGAGTTTTATAGAACAGAATTTAGAAAAAAAAAAAAGATAAATTAATACATAATCTTTTTTAATAAAAAGCTACGTGTTGCTGATGACTGGTTTTTTAGCTTATCGTTGCCAGAGATTAATTTCAGAAAATGAGAGATTTGAAGTTACTGAAAAAATTAATAGCTCGTAAAGTATTTGTCAGAAAATTGTTAATTCTCGACAAATACTAGATGCGCCATTTATTTTTAGTATATATATATATATATATTAAATATAAAAAATCTGTTAGAATTTTAAATAAAAAAAAACAGTTTTCAGCGATGTTCTGTAACCCGGGAAGCCCGAGTTCGATTCCCTAGTATTATTTAATAATAATGTACTTGTACGAATTCAAAAACCAGCTCAGGCTAAAAGTATCAATTTCAAATTAGTTGTGTATTATATAAAGCAGGATTACAAAAAAGTCAGTTTGAAATGTTTAAAAAGTGGCTTTTACTAATTTTAGTTTTAACTGTCATTAGCTTTTACATTTTAAAGCATTTTACTTATAAACTATAATTCTTTAGATAAAATTTTTTATAGCTTAACTCGGGGGTCGATACAGGGAAAATTTGGGGTTATTTAGGGTCCCTTCACAAAAATCTATTTAATAAAATGGGCCTCTTCACAAAAATCTATTTGATAAAATGGCCCCTTCACAAAAATCAATTTGATAAAACATACACTTCACAAAATTCTATAAATAATAATTCTATAATATTCCATAAAAACTTACTATTTATTATTTATTTTTTATTTTGTGTTGTTTTAAAATGTGTAATTTGAACAAACAAGTTCACCAGAGAGGAAAAATTCAGCAAAAGGATTAAAAAAAAGTTTTTGTTTATAAATGCTTTGTTCAAATTTGACTAACTGGATTTCAACTTTCGTTACAAAATGTTCTTTTTCACAAAAATATAATAAATTACACAAAAATAACCTTTACTTTTCACAAAATGGGCACCAAGAAAAAAAACCTGCATCAACCCCTTAACTAATATATATATTAGGCACACTCCTTCACAAAAATCAATTTGATAAAATGGGGCCCTTCACAAAAGTCAATTTGATAAAATGGGCCCCTTCACAAAAATCAATTTGATAAAACATACACTTCACAAAATTCTATTCCATAAAAACTTAATATTTATTATTTATTTTTTATTTTGTGTTGTTTTAAAATGTGTAATTTGAACAAACAAGTTCACCAGAGAGGAAAAATTCAGCAAAAGTATTAAAAAAAAGTTTTTGTTTATAAATGCTTGGTTTAAATTTGACTAACTGGATTTAAACTTCCGTTACAAAATGTTATTTTTCACAAAAATATAATAAATTACACAAAAATAACCTTTACTTTTCACAAAATGGGCCCCAAGAAAAAAAACCTGCATCGACCCCTTAACTAATATATATATTAGGCATATTATTGCACTAGAATTTAATAGCATTATTTATCAATATTGAAAACATCAGTATTAAAGTCACACATGCATAAGAGAAACTCATAGTGAATATAGGAAAAAAAATAGACACCCACTCACTAATGTTAATTCTATGGGGGAAATAATTTATGATATCTCGTTCGCATTTCAATATTTATAAATGATTTTTTTCGCATTGGATAGCTGAGGTCAATCTCTATGCACACTCCTTTATACTTTTTCGATTTTGATTACAAGTTTTTTTTATTAAGATACTTTCACTTTCAGAAATTGTTTTGAAAGCGAAAGAAAGGAGGGGGGGGGGGGTGATCTTTTAACTGTTTTTCAAGTGTTTGAAGTTTTAAAAAGAAGAGAGAAGTGGGATATATAATATATCTGCGAGTCACTTTTTGACTCACTGTTGTAAAATCTGAGTGATGGTTCAAAAATTTTCTGCGATTTCTGTGTAAAATACAAGTAAACTTTAACCCTGAAAATTATGAAAATAAAAAACAGTTAAAGGATAATAATGTTTTTAGTGTGATCATCAGAGCATCTTCTGTTTTAGCACTATATCAAAGTAAAAATTGCTTATTTAAAAATATGTTTGTTCATTTTTCACAAAAGTTGCATTCCAAAATTATAACACCATAAACAAGAACATTTCTGACATACAATGGTTATATAGTGCTTTGTTAAACTCTAAAACTGGTATTTGTTTACAGATATATGGCAGTTCCCACTGCCAATTTGTTACCAATTTCCTAAATAATAGTACCATGGGTGACCACACAATTGTTAAAGAAGACTTTCATTTGTTTCTGGAAATTGTGTTCAAAGAAATGTTGATGCTTGCTACAAACAAACAACTAAATTTTGTATTGTGCTATTCGCCCCATTCACTTTTATTCAAAAAGTAATGTGTTACACAAAACTAAGAAAATAATTAGCAGCTACAGTAATTTCACTATTTTTGATCACAAGCTATTTTATATTCAAATTGCAGAGTTTCCTGTAGGCAGTTTCAGGAAGGTGCTGCACCCTGGCTGCCCTTTGGTTTAAAAAACATCCCCCTTCTTGCCCCTCATCAAAAATTTAGTGCTCTTCTTGCCCTTCAACCAAGAAAATTAAGCCTTTACAGTTTTGTAAAAAAAAATTATTTGCATAGTAAAAATTGACACATTGTTGCAATTCGATAGGAGTGTTGTAACATTTAAATATCAAAAGTGCATTTAAAATTGAAAGAATGAATTTAAAAAATATAAAAAGTGCTCATATGGATCTAAAAAATACCCTTCAGAGTCAAAAATGTGCCCTTTTCAAACTACCAGCACTCTACGCTTTTCTAAAACTGTTTGAAAATCTGACATTGTCATCTAAGTTAAAACATATTAACTGTTACGTTTAGAAGTATGTTTTTCTTTTTAAGTGACAATAATTTTAAAGTGGTTAAAAATGTATTAATTTGTTAAGATTTAATAAATATTATTAAAATGTTTAGCAAATACATACATATATATTATATATATATTTGAATATATACATTTGCTTTAATTAATGTATATCAATATGCATTAAAATCTATGTAAAGAAATAAGTATTTCTAAAGTAATGGGAATTAATTGTAAAAGAAAAAAGAGGGGGGGGGGCATTTTTTAATTGCTTTTAAAGTGTTTTAAGTTAAAAAGAATGAGGGAAAAACATATTTTTGGTTTTTTAAGTGTTTGAAGTTAAAAAAAAAAAAAAAAAAAAAAAGGAGTTCAAACTGGAGTTGTAAGTAAATCTTCATTTTCACACAGAAAATGTAATCTAAACTTGAAAATTCTCAGAAAGTACTCAAAGTGGTTGTTCTTTAATAATTTATCAAACTGTTAAATACAAATCACTACTGTTGCGTTTACACTACCATCTCTATTAACATTTACCATTAAGCCTACATGAATAATTAGGTCTGATATACACTTCGCTTTTACACAAGAGAATATAAGTATATAAACGGAAGTTATAAAGAATAGAATTACAAATGAAAAAGATAATTCTTACCTTTATTGACATCAGATTACTATTTATTAATCAGATTCCGAAAAGCCGATCACGTTTCTTCATTCACCAAAAGGCAAAATAAACTTGTCTGGTAGGTAGGTTGGTTGATACGTTAGCGTAACGTGCAGAGGAAGGAAGCCAAGGAAGAAAGTCAATTTGCGGATGTGCGTTCTATGACATTCGCCGGCTGCTTTGTGGACAATGTATTCAGACGGTCCGTTGTCAACTATCTTCCGGATATTCACTGGATAATTTTATAGGATATGACAACTACAGGATTTTCAGGATCATTATAGATCGTCCGAAGGACGATTGTGGTTGTCTGGGTATGTTTGTTCATTTTTCACAAAAGTTGAATTCCAAAATTATAACCCCATAAACAAGAACATTTCTGACATACAATGGTTATATAGTGCTTTGTTAAACTCTAAAACTGGTATTTGTTTACAGATATGTGGCAGTTCCCACTGCCAATTTGTTACCAATTTCCTAAATAATAGTACCATGAGTGACCACACAATTGTTAAAGAAGACTTTCATTTGTTTCTGGAAATTGTGTTCAAAGAAATGTTGATGCTTGCTACAAACAAACAACTAAATTTTGTATTGTGCTATTCGCCCCATTCACTTTTATTCGAAAAGTAACGTGTTACACAAAACTAAGAAAATAATTAGCAGCTACAGTAATTTCACTATTTTTGATCACAAGCTATTTTATATTCAAATTGCAGAGTTTCCTGTAGGCAGTTTCAGGAAGGTGCTGCACCCTGGCTGCCCTTTGGTTTAAAAAACATCCCCCTTCTTGCCCCTCATCAAAAAATTAGTGCTCTTCTTGCCCTTCAACCAAGAAAATTAAGCCTTTACAGTTTTGTAAAAAAAAATTACTTGCATAGTAAAAATTGACACATTGTTGCAATTCGATAGGAGTGTTGTAACATTTAAATATCAAAAGTGCATTTAAAATTGAAAGAATGAATTTAAAAAATATAAAAAGTGCTAATATGGATCTAAAAAATACCCTTCAGAGTCAAAAATGTGCCCTTTTCCAACTACCAGCACTCTACGCTTTTCTAAAACTGTGAGAAAATCTGACATTGTCATCTAAGTTAAAACATATTAACTGTTACGTTTAGAAGTGTGTTTTTCTTTTTAAGTGACAATAATTTTAAAGTGGTTAAAAATGTATTAATTTGTTAAGATTTAATAAATATTATTAAAATGTTTAGCAAATACATACATATATATTATATAGGGTAGATGTGCCAGTAATGGACACCCTTAAGGAATCTCTTTAAAAATTATTTTTTAATTAATAGTTATAATTATTATTGTCCAATTTTTTTAATATTATATTAATCTATCAACAATATTTAATCATGCTCATAGTCACATTTCCCAATGTGGATCCAAATTTAATTATAAATAACAGAAATAAATCAAAACACCCTAAATTCCAGTAATGGACACCCTCTCTTCCAGTAATGGGCCACCTCTGTTCCAGTAATGGACACCCCACAAAAAATAATAGGTAATTGATTTTATGATTGTATTTAAAACCCGAATTTAATGAAAGCATATTAATGAAATAAAATAGTTGTTTTCAAATAAATTTAATAATTAGGATATCAATAATTAATAAAATATTTATGAGAATAATTCACTGTTTAAATTAATTATTGTTATTATCACAAGATCAATATTTTAATTATTTTAGATAGAAGGTTTAAAATACTAACTTTCAAAGAATGATATTTCTCAAATTATTAAGTCATTGAGGGGGGGGGGAGGGGGGTTAGAAGGGTTGGTTGAAAAAGATTTTTTTAAAAGTGTCTTGGAGTACCAGTGCATGGAATCATATTTATTTTTATTCTTAACAGTTAAACTTCCTAAAACTGCTTTATATAGTACTTTTAGCAATTTGTAAAAAATATATCAAATAAATGACAGTGTAGGTTGAATGTTTTTTTAAATACTAAATAAATTTTTTTGAAAATAAAATATCAGAACTGACATTTGAGCCCCCTGATCCTGATTTACTACTTTCATTGCTACTATAAATTTAATATTATAGGGATTTTTTTATGTATGTAGTTCTTTTGTCAGAGCTGAATAATGAAACATTAAGACAGAAAATAGATTAAGAACTTCGGTGACTTAAAAAATTGTCTTTTTTAAAAGGGGAGAGTGTGAGCCCCCTCATTTTCCCATGCCCTTAAAGATTATTCTCTGCTTCCTGATGGGTGTTGATTGCCACATTATAAAATATGCAAGGTACGGTTTACAAAATAATAATTTGATAGCAATCTTAGAAAAAATGATTAATTACATGAAATTAACAAAAACAGCTATTTATATAAAAATAATATATTATTACATTCTGGTAAGTAAAATTTAAAAATTAAATTTGACTATTTAGCTTTTCAGTTAAATAAAAAATATATATGCACTATGAACATTACTGAAATTGCTTTTTCAGTAATGTCCACATGGGGTGTCCATTACTGGAAATTGACTAATTAAGCATTCCAGTAATGGACCATGGTCCTAAAACCTGAAAAATAAATGAAATTTTGTAAATTGCCATTAGTATGTAAAATTCAAAGTTTTCTATTTTTGTCTAAACAAAAACATGCAATTCTTTCAAGAAAATAAAAAATATATGAATTGTTTAAGTGAAGCCAGCTCTTAGCATGTTCATTAAGATTTTCACAGAAAATCTGTGGAACTGTGAAACATTATTTTCTGCTTCCTGATTGGTTTGATTAAGAGTGTCAACAATAACCCAGATTATAAAACAAACAAGGAGGAATTATGAAAAAAATATATAAAAGGCTAAATTATTATTGGTTATTTTTTTATAAATCATAAACTTTGAAAGTGGCCCATTACTGGCACATCTACCCTATATATTTGAATATATACATTTCTTTAATTAATATATATCAATATGCATTAAAATCTATGTAAAGAA
This sequence comes from Maratus michaelseni, assembly GCA_963931845.1. Classification (NCBI taxonomy): domain Eukaryota; kingdom Metazoa; phylum Arthropoda; class Arachnida; order Araneae; family Salticidae; genus Maratus; species Maratus michaelseni. Next base: position 299,837,823 of record OZ007597.1, read on the forward strand.
ATAAGTATTTCTAAAGTAATGGGAATTAATTGTAAAAGAAAAAAGAGGGGGGGGGGGGCATTTTTTAAATTGCTTTTAAAGTGTTTTAAGTTAAAAAGAATGAGGGAAAAACATATTTTTGGTTTTTTAAGTGTTTAAAGTTAAAAAAAAAAAAAAAAAAAAAAAAAAGGAGTTCAAACTGGAGCTGTAAGTAAATCTTCATTTTCACGCAGAAAATGTAATCTGAACTTGAAAATTCTCAGAAAGTACTCAAAGTGGTTGTATTTTCTTTAATAATTTATCAAACTGTTAAATACAAATCACTACTGTTGCGTTTACACTACCATCTCTATTAACATTTACCATTAAGCCTACATGAATAATTAGGTCTGATATACACTTCGCTTTTACACAAGAAAATATAAGTATATAAACGGAAGTTATAAAGAATAGAATTACAAATGAAAAAGATAATTCTTACCTTTATTGACATCAGATTACTATTTATTAATCAGATTTCGAAAAGCCGATCACGTTTCTTCATTTATCAAAAAGCAAAATAAACTTGTCTGGTAGGTAGGTTGGTTGATACGTTAGCGTAGCGTGCAGAGGAAGGAAGCCAAGGAAGAAAGTAAATTTGCGGATGTGCATTCTATGACATTCGCCGGCTGTTTTGTGGACAATGTATTCAGACGGTCCGTTGTCAACTATCTTCCGGATATTCACTGGATAGTTTTATAGGATATGACAACTACAGGATTTTCAGGATCATTATAGATCGTCCGAAGGACGATTGTGGTTGTCTGGGAAGCTAATGTTAAACCAGGGGAGTTTTGTTTAGAAATTTCTCGTTTGCATTTTAATATTTTGAAATGATTTTTTTACATAAAATATCTGAGGTTGATGTCTATCTGAGTTTCTTTGTACTTTTCTGAGTTTCTTTGTACTTTTTTGATTTTGGTTGAATTTTTTTTTTCTTTGAAGACACTTTTAGTTTATATCACTTAAGATATTTTAAAATCATAGATTTTTGTTTTTGTTACTTATTTTTATCAGCTGCCAATTTCTTCCCATTACTTACAAGTCAAATAAACATTTTTAATAAGGATTATAACTTAATAAATTTATTATGAAGTAGTAATAATTATTACTTTATAAACTAAATCAAATCTTACCTAATAAAATCAAAACCCATTTATAATTTTGTCTTACATTATAAAATACTTCATAAATGTTTTGTGCTTATTTGACTAGGGAGGGGGGGTGGAAAATAAAATTTAATTTTTGCATTATAAATAATTCTTTAACATGTATTCATAATACGTTTCAAATTTTTCTGTTGATTTTTAACCATTTATCTTTTTTTTTTTTTTTTTTTTTTTCCAGGATCTCAATCGTACCATGCTCTTTGTCATCTGCCAACCTCTTGTGGACAAAAACGGTCATTGAGTTTTCAGAATCATCTACTTAAGATACTCTATCGTAAGTATGCATGTTTTGGGATTTTTTTATTCTGATTGTCATAACAATGAAAATGACTGGTCCAAAGTATGTTTATTTGACTTAAAAAAAAACAGAAATTTGGCAGGTATATTATTGTAGAATTGTAGTGAATAGTATTAGTATATATTACGATAATTATCCTTTTAATACTGGAAAAGTGTTAAAAGTAGAAAATTATATTTGTAGTGAGAGATTCGAGAAATCTTCACTTTTTAGAATGGTCAAATTGAAACATTGTAACACATCATTGAAACACATTAATTGTAAATATTAGATTTTTTTATTGGACAATTTGTTTAGAGATCCCTTTTTAAAGATTTTTGTTGATTCTAATGTCGTCCTATGTAATATACAAGCATGAAAGTTCTCAGCTTTTTACTGAAATCGTTTTTTTTTAATGTCACTTTGGCTGTTTCGAAGACTAATGCAATATTAAAAGGATAAAAAAAAAATAATGCCCTGAAAATTTAGAGAAGGGGGGGGGGATAGATAAAATTGTAATGGTGTACAAATTCTGTGCTTTTAAATTTTCATTGTAACATATGCAACATTTAAAATATAAAACTAATAATATAAGTTTAAAAACTGATTTTAAGATGCGTAATAAAATAATTAATATGTGTGCTCAGTTTTTTTTTCTAGTGTTCCCAGTTTCAGCAAATATTCTTTCAAATTCAAAATGAAGGTTGGGGGTACTAAAATAAGAAATAGAAACAGTTTCAAAAAAAGCATTTCTTTAAAAAGTGCTAAACTAATATATATAATTTTTTAACTATTTTGTGCTCATAATGCATGCACATCATGCAAATTTCGTGATATCTCCGATTTTGTTTTAGAGTGTTTTATTCCCGCAAAGTTTGCTTCAGTTTGAGTAGCTATGCTAATATAGTGCAGAAATTTTAGCATGAGGATGTGTTTGAACTTTGAACTCATAATATAGCATGAATAACAGAAAATAGTTGTGAATAAAAACAGTAGTGGTTTCAATTTTGATGTCTTTTAACTTTAATTGCATATTTATTTTACATATATCTAAATCAATTACATTGTGTAATTTTCACAGATATTTATTTCTGCATGTTATATTGCAATAATAATACTTTCATGCCTGTATATATATATATGGTAAGTTTGAAAAATTATGGTGATCATGAATCTGCATAACTTAGAAATTTAAACTTTTCAAACCTATTTAATTTCTTTATGAAATAAATATGCCACACAAAAGGCGTTTTAATCCCACCTAAAATTTAAACTTTGCATTATTTAATAATGGAATGATGCTCGCAAGCTAATGTTAAACCAGGGGAGTTTTGTTTAGAAATTTCTCGTTTGCATTTTAATATTTTGAAATGATTTTTTTAAATATCTGAGGTTGATGTCTATCAGAGTTTCTTTGTACTTTTCTGATTTTGGTTGATTTTTTTTTCTTTTGAAGACATTTTTAGTTTTTATCACTTAAGATATTTCAAAATTATTGATTCTATTTTTTTTTTTTTTAGAACATAATATTTTCCCAACAGACTGTTCATCACTTATTAGTCTTGAATTAGTAAGTTCGACTTAGATTCAGAATGAAGACAGTCAAAAAGATAAAATTAATAAATTGTTAATTTTATTAAACATTAAATTGATTTGCAGAAAGTTTTTGACTCAATATTTATGTGCGCAGAAAGTTTTTGTTTTATATAAGTTTGCTGATTGATGAATTTTGCTATTTTTTACATGAATAATTGAAAAATTTTGCAGTTTTTTTTATGATGTTAGGCTGACAAACTTTGCACTTTTGTGGTGATCGACTGATGAATTTTGTACTTTTTTACTAAGACTGAATGATAAATTTCATTGAAATTGAGAATTTGAAATGTTCTGTAGAGAAGCCCATTGTTCTGCGACATACATCACACTTTTAACCATATTCTGCTTTTGGTAAAAATTACTTTCTAGGGAACATTTATATTATTTTTGACGTCACTTCTGGCAACAACTAATATATCAATCTATGAAAAGTGAAACAGATGAAGAAATCAATGTCTGGTGGATATCCCCGGGTTTGTTTGCTCTCTGAAGATCACGAGTGTGTAGTTTTATTGTGTAACAAACGACTGCCATGAATGATCTTCTGCAAGCACGTAAAATTTTATGTTCCTCTGTGCTATATCTACAATCTATTGATAGACTAGGAGTATCGCTTCTGTGCCAAAAAAGAAGAAAATGAAGTAAGTTTATTGTAGTAACGTAAAAAATAATATCGATGTGGAAACAAACTTTTTTTTTATATATACTAAATTATTTAGCTAATCATTACTTAGCTAAATTACGTTTTTCTAAAAATAGCATGTTAGTTTCGATTAGTCTGCGGTTTTAAGATAGTGAAAATCAAATTTTGATCGTTGCATTCTGAATTATCCTGTGGCTCATCGGTAAACATTTCCTTTTTTAAAAATACTTCTGCAAAATAATTAATTTTAGGTACTTTGTTGTTGTAGTGCCCCTATCCCACACACTTAATAAGTGTCATTTATACTATAAACACACTAAAGCTAAACAAAACTATTTTGATTATCATTCATACATTAAAATTAAAAAAATATGTTTCTAACTCTGGTTTTCATGGGGAAAACCAAATTTTTATAATTGCATTCTGAACTATCCTGTGTTTCATTGGTAACCATTTCATTCTTATAAAAGTCTTGCTGCTAATTAAGTAATTGTAGGTACTTTGTTATTCTTATTCACTATAATTTTTTTATATCTCTATAAATAATTATTGTATGTTCAGAAGATTGGCTTCATATTATGCAGAAAAATCTAGAATCAGTAAGTTCAGACTCTGATTCAAAGTGAAGACAGTCAAAAAGATAAAATATATTAACACAAGTTTGGTTAAATATTTCGGGGGAAAAAATAATTTTCAAGCTATAATTTTTTAATATTTAATTCAAATCTAGCATTTACATTACATAGTTTGTAAATAAAAAGGAGAATAAGTAAGGATAGTATAAGTAGTAATAAATTATTAATTTTCATGATGAAAATTCACTTAGACAAATTTTGATTTTTGCTCATTCTACTTTTCTAGTGAATGTGAAAATGAAGTTTGATAAAGCAAAAACAACTGTTATCTCCAGCCACATTGAAAAAGTCCTGTGAGATCTGCGAATTGGGATGGAAACTGTTTTCAAAGGAAAAGAAGGAGAACATAGGAACAAGAAATAGATGACTTGGAGAAAATTTGCTTGTAATATGATTAACCCATTAAGCCTAACGCCAATCATTCTCCAGAAAAGAACTGCAGAGGGAAAGTTGTCATATAAGGTAAGGGCAAAGTGTCTTGCTTTGCCACCTGGCTCAAATGACTCAATTTTTAGGAAGTTTTATTTATTTATAATAATTGAGTTCTGTTTTAGCACTTTTAAAACTAGTGTTCCATGTTTGAGATATTTTAATAGAATACTATTTATAAAATAAATTTACAAATCTTTAAAATCATTAAAAATTAATTTTAAAGGCTTTGTGAAACAATTCATAAAATCCAATTAAAATTGGAATTTTAGTAAAACATACATAAATAATTGTGATATTTGAAAGCTAAGCTCTTTTAAAATTTCTATTTCAAATGCATTAATTGTACATAATTTCGAGAAAAGAATAGCTTTCCTGACTTTGTTTAATTCCTTTGCAAAATATTATTGACTGTTTAAATGGTCATTTCAGTTGCACTTTCTATTTAAAATTGCCATTAAAAAGTAATTTTAATTAAAACTTATAAAAATTTAATGAAAAATATAATGATATTCACTGAATAATATAGAATTCCAACCGAGTGTTTATCCGCTAGTTGTATACATGATTCTCTGATTCAGAATGAAAAGAATCCTAAAGATAAGATATAATTTTTTTTTCAAAGAAAAAATTTTAAACTAATAAATTTTTGTATTGATTTTTGATAATTTTTAATATAAAGTAATTCAATTTTAAAAGTTATACAACTGGTGGATTTTTGCATAAGTAATTTAACGAATTGTTTTTAACTAAATTTTGCCAGAAGATTACTTTTTTTTCTTTATAAATACAATTAAATAAATCTGAAGATCTATATTTATGGTAAGAGCAGAAAAGAATAAATCCCTACAGCTACATGTTATTTTTCTTAAATTTTTAATAATGGTTAAATATTTCTATTGATTATGTGAAAAAAAATTATAAAATATTGGTAATATGGCAAAAAAAAAATGCTGTATATTACAATTTTCAATCTTACCACTTGCACAAATTCAAATTATTACTATGGATATAATATGATTTTTTATTTTTAATGAGAAAAGTAACATTTAATTATCTTTTTTACATTTTAATGTTTTCACATAGAACACTGAAACTGAACAAAAAGAAAAAAACATCAAAATGTAGCTATTATAAAATTTTGAATAAATTATTTTATTAATATTAAATTTTTTAAAATACTTTTTTAGTATTCTTTCATTCATAGTCTTTAATATTGCAACTATATCTAATGGATATAATAATAAAAACTGAGGCTTTTAACAAAACAGTTAATCCATGTGGCATTTTAGATGCTTATATATACATGGATTAGCTACTTCAAAGCTGGACTCACCAATATAAAATGGTAAACTTTTTTTTCCTAATGTAAAGAGTTATTGATTACTAATATTTTGCTAAGACTGGTAATCAATATTTCCCTATATGAGAAAGAAAAAAGATTTGCCATTTTACAGTGCTGAATCCAGTTTTGGCCAATACCGGTCGGTCCGACGTTCACCGATATCGGTCGGTCTGGGGTTCATCGATATCGGTCGGTCCGGGGTTGAGCGATATCGGCCGGTCCGGCGTTCACCGATATCGGTCAATATTGGGTCCCGATATAGGCCGATATTGGAAAAAAAGCTAGCCATGCAATATCGGCTGGTCCGGTGTTTACCGATATTGGTCGATATTGCGAAATCGTTGTTCCCGATATAGGCCGATATTGTTGTGCTACCTGGGTTCCGGGGGAAAAAAGGGGGGGGGGAGTACAACAGATAAATTAACTGAATAAAATGGATAGCCTTTGTGCGTCTTTTTGGAATTATCATGAGAGACGGTAGTTTCTCGAGTGACGCAGCAAAAACCGAAAACCGAACGCCCAAAACCGAAGATTTCCGTCACTCTTATATATACGGCTAGAAGGACATCAAAGAGAAATCAAAACGCCGACATTTAATATCTCAGCATATATGAGGCATACCGTTTTGATTTTTTCATATTAGTCTTATATCTATGGTCTAATTCAATCCTGAAATTTATACATTTATACATGCAATAGATTTTAAGAACTGGAAGTCCATTTTTAACTAGATTTGGGTAAATGTAAGGCCTCTGAAAAATTATCTCGAAAATGGCTCGGGCGATTTTTTAAAAATTAATATATTATATTAATCGGTTTTAGACTAAGCGAATGTGGTTTCGCGTTAACGTAGGAAAACTCTTGTTTTCTATATAATCCACTTTTAAAATTGGACTATTTTCCTACGAGATTTCTCATAGGAATACATGGGACCGCATCACCTCTTTTGACTGCTCTAAGATAAGGTTAAATATCTCGTCACAGGATACAGTTAAGCCACGGAGGAAGATAGATGGAGGGGAATGTAACGTTGAAATTTTACAATACAGATTTTCTCCTCATAGATGACGCTACGGTAAACTGACGACTATCTTAGCCTGCTTCTGCAATACTTTTCAATGCCAAAAGCATTCATTTTTTAAATGTTTTTGATTGAAAATTTGAACTTTAAAAAAGTCAAACAAGTAGAAATTTCATTAAATAAAGTTTTCTTCACACCATGCATACATTTTAATAGATATTTGGCGTTTCGATTGCTTTTTATAACGCTTTAAATAAGAGTTCATCCTGACAAAAACATATATACTTAAATCTTTTTTTCTTTGAGAATATTAAATTTATTTAAATGAGTTCTTTTTCCTAATTTACAATCAATAAAATCTTTTGATTTAATTGAACAGCCAAGTAATCAAATTAAATTTTTAAATTGCACTTATGAGAGAGGCAAATATATATATTTTTTTAAATGAGTTCTTGCACTTGCACTTCTGTAAACTAAACTTATTTGTAAACTAAAAATACTTTTTAGTTTACAAATGAATTACATTGATGGATAAAATAATGATTCTGATGTCACAGGACCCAAACTGGTCCAGACACTTTATTTATTTATTTATTTTTTAAACACAGTTTTATCAAACTAAGGAGCACATTTTAAGCATTTTTTCTTTGATTAAGATGAAATTTTTAGGACCCCCTCCCCCCCTCCTCTTTCTATGCACAAAAATAAATAAATAAAATTATAGATATTTAACTCCTTAAAAATACCTCTATCTAACAGAATTCAGTTTTAAATGTAGTTTTATAATTTTTCTGTTGTAACTGCCGTTTTATCTATTTAAAATTAAATCTTTTGGTTGAACTGAACAGCTAACTAAACAAATTAAATTTATAAATTGCACTTACATGAATCTAATAAGAACAAGATTAGAAAATCTGCAGATAACATTTTTTTACTTGCTAATTACTACAAGTAATATATCAAGTAGTTTCAGTAAAATTAACTTTTAAAATAAATCTCTAATTACTCTAGATATACAAAGGAGGGGCTCATGGGGCTCAAGCATTCCCCATTCAGATTACAGACAAATAGCACTCTAAGACAATTATAATGGCTATGTCAATTAGCCACAGACATTAGCATTCATTAAGTATAACATTTTAAAAACATATACACTAAGATCGATATACTCGAATAAAAATTTCTTAGTTTAAAAATTATTACATGCATATAACTTTAAATTAAATTATAATAAAAAGCACTCACCTTTGGAGCACTAAACATACTTTTTTTCCCCCTTCGATTTTTCTTTTGTTTATCTCATCATCATAGCCCGATCTACATTGCGGAATAAAACATTTATACCCCATCTTAAATTTATGACATATAATTGCTATACTTTTTTTTTTTTTTTAAGGGAGGTGGGCTTTGAGACCTATAGCTACAAGGCTGTTGTCTCGAATGATCCATTAATACTATAATTAAATATAATCGAGTAAAATACTTTCGGAATTTAACATGTAATCAAATGACATTCTGTTAAAAAACAGCCGCCAAATTTTACAGCGCCCTCTTTCGTTTAAAAAATATGACTTGCATTTTCGATGTCCTCGCCTATTCTAGTTTCCCCTCCAGCTTCCTCCTCCGTGAGTTAAGCCTTCTGCATGTAGCGAATAAATTATTTAGACTCATTTTTTCATACAAAAATATTTTTTTAATTTGTAATATATATGTATTCAATTAAATTGTCGCTTACATATTTTTCTTTTTTGTTCAGAATATATTTCTCATTTTATATATCTGCATTTTATTGAAAAACTATTTAGATTAATTTTTTATATAGGGCAAATATTTTTTAATTATACGCATTCAATTTTACTGTTATTTATAATAAGTTTTCAATTTTTTAAGGATAATATATTTCCGGTTGGTTAGATAATATTTCCCATTGCTCAGCAGAATATCGTTCTTACAACCAACCATCAACCAACCATTTGCTGCAATGCCCGAAACCTCGTATCCGTATTCATCCGCGTAGTTTTGTAAACAACAGAGGAATATTGCTGCTTCATTTTCATTCACAGGTAACTTTTAAGCTTTCGGTACTTCGTAAAAATCTGAATTTTTTATATATCTATTTAGTTTTAACCATTGTAATACAAAATAGAATAAAAAATAATTAATACCTGATTTTAATTATAATGACTTTAAAAACTTGACTTTATAACTTTTTTGTCTGTCATGACAAAAAATTGTAGCTTTTACCCAGACAACACAAACACATCCTAAAAACATCCAAAAGATGTCATATTTAGGACAAGCTGATATCCTGTGGACCGATGAAATGGTCCTCTCGACAGTTACAGGACATCCCCTAAGTTTCGAAATGTCACACCTTTCAACGTCCTATGGATGTCATCACATGACACATTTTGGACGGTTATAGGACACTTGCATTACATCCTCTGGATGGTCCTATTGATATCCTAAAAGCATCCACATAATGTCATATTTAGGATAAGCTGATATCCTGCGGATGGATGAAATCATCCTGTAGACAGTTATAGGATATCCCCTGTGTGTCGAAATGTCACACCTGTCAATATCCTATGGATGTCATTACACAACACCTTATGGATGGTTATAGAGCATCCTCTGGGTGTCAAAATGTCACACCTGTCAGCATCCTGTGGATGGTTTTCATGATATTACTGCCTTCAATTTGCATTTTTGAAATTCATATGTACATAAACATATGACAATGCATAGATCTATTGTTACTGAAAACATTTATTTAATAAATTTTATAGTTTAAAAATATCTTCATTTATTAGATTTATTAGAGGGAATAAAAGTTTTTATTTTTTAAGAAAGGTTATTGAATAATCTTTCTTTTAAAAAAAATATCCAATCTAACAAAGATCTCATACACTATATAATTTATTTAATAAAAAATGTTTTCAGTAACAATATATTGAGGTATATATGAATTTTAAAAATGCAAATTGAAGGCAGAAGATATCTTATATTCTCGATAAAATTCAAGAAAATTTAAGAAATTTTGTAAAATTCCTTACTTGTATATAATTATTTTTTACATATTTTATTCTTAATTTGAGCAAATATTATATAAAATGATGCAATTTAAAAATTTTTCATGACCTTTTTTTAAGTGCTATGTCTGAAGTGGAACTTATCATTCTTGTCGTAAGAAGTCATATAAAAACTTAAGGCAGTATCCAAAAAAAATATTTTTGCATGCTCAACAACTCAAAATTTTATGACACATTTTCAAACTCATTTTTAAAAGTAAAAACATGAAACTTGGCGGCGTGATTTATGAAGATATTTATAAGGGACCTACGTTTTCATTTTTCGTTCAATTAATTAGAAATTGATTTACAAACAAATATTTTCAAAGTACTTTTTTTTTTCCCAGCGCTATCGCTTCGGGAAATTCGGTTCAAAATGTCCACTTTGACAGCATTTTTAAAAATATATTATGCCTTTATCAAAAAATCGAGACAACACGGACATTATAAAGTTTCTGAATAAGAGAACCTGCCAATTGGATGCATTTTCGAGCAAAAATGAATTTAAAAATGTGTCTCAAAATAAGCAGTTTGGATTTGAATACACCCTTAAGTTTTTTTTAAATAACAATTTTTTTTTTTACTTTGCAATTATTTGTTTTACTTACTAAAAAAGCATGTAAATACCTAATCCACTTTAGGAACACCCGGTATATGCAACAAATGCTATGCATTTGATTGTCCTCTGATAAGGTGCCACATGAAATTTAAAAGTATCGTTTTGTCCCTCTGATGATGGTTTTACATTGTTTTTCTAGAATATAGCTAGTGCATAAGTCATCTGTTAATACTTTTGCATTCAAAACAAATAAAGGACAGAAAAGTATGCCCTTTCATATTTAGTGACCGAAGCACACATTTACTGCTGTGATAATTTGGCTATACAGCTTCAGATTCAATTTGTTTTACTTACCTTTGTACTTAAATACATTACCTTACTTTAACAAAATGAGACAGTACCATGATTATGTAAATGCTAATGGCCCAGAAAGTGCATTTGATATATGTCACAAAGTATTAACACAAATTTGAGCAATATTAAGATATTGTTTGCTTTCATTGTTCTAACTTTAATGAATAAACAACTTCTGTATTTTAAATAATTGCACATATTATACTAAGTGCTCAATATAAAATATTAAACTTAAATTATATGACATACAAAAATTAAATCTTTATGCAAAAGTCATCAGAAGTGAATACCTGAAAATTTTAAAATTTTACTCCCAATTTAATTGGAAATCAGTAAAGGAATAAAAAAAAATATATATTTCACAATGTCATGAAAGATAGTATGGGGAAAATGATAACCGCTGTTGAATAATCTTATTATTTTTAAAAAATTCTATAATGTTACAAATTGCACAATAAAAAAATTCACATTAAAAACAAAACAAATATTTATTTACAACTTTCACGATAAAATACAAAACAAATATTTATTTATAACTTTCCACAATAAAATACAAAACAAATATTTATTTACAACTTTCCACATCACAAAACATAATTTTTTTTTCTTTGCAACAATCTGGTTTCTTCCACCTTGCTGTTGTCACAGAAATTTCTGCTCGGCATACGTCTGTAAAGAAGAAAAGAAAAAATATTCATATCTACCTAACTTTATAAGTGCATCACATTCATTCAAAATAAATAAATCAGCATATATACACAAGATATACAATAATTTCTTACCGTTTGTTTCTTCAAAAGATCTTACAGTAAAATTTATTAAGTTATTTTTAGGAACTTTACTATTTAAGCCTTATGGGATATTATTTTGGATCCTTATGGAACAACTATGAAAAAGTAAAAGCACATCTTATTTTATGTCGAAAAACGTCATACAGCATGAAAGCACCCGCCTTGTTTTGTGTCGAAAAAAAAAAAAAAATCTTAATATTTATAACTGATGGTAATGTCATATTTTTAATAATTAAAAATGATGGTAATTATAAGCAAAATGTACTACAGTAGACTCCCCAAATCCACATGAGTCCATCATAACACTGAAATTGTGCAAATTTTTGAATTATTTGCAGATTTCTGGTTTATTTACATTTTTTAAGCAGTAATACGAATGTAATAATGCATTTGAAATTACAATGAATATGTCTATAATAAAGTAAATTATTAAGTAAAACAATAAAGTACTAAATATTAAGAAAATGTAAAACTTGATTAAAATATAAAAAGTAAAGATCAAGTATGTATTTAGTAATGTGTAAGTATGCTAAATAAAGATTAGATATCATCATCATCAACAACTGTTTTCAATCCACTGCTGGATTCTCACCCAGATTTTTCCATTGTTTCCTGTCTAGTGTTTTAGTCATCCAATTAACACTGACCACTTATCTGATTTCGTCACTCCATCTTACTTGAGGTCATCTTCTTGGTCGTTTTACATCACTGGGATACTACTGCAGGGTGTTTGTGCTCCATCTACTGTCTTATCTTTTTGCAATGTGCCCTGCCCATTTTCCATTTTAGACGTTTAATTCTTTCAATGACGTCAAAAACTTTCGTCTAACTTCTCAGCCAGGTTATTCTCTTTCTGTCTCTTCTAGTTATGCCCAGCGTACATCTTTCTATACTTCGCTGTGTTCAGGTCCGGATACCGGGTTGCGTTAGTGAAGGAAACACTCGATGGAGAAGTTTCTGTAGAAGCACAATTTTAGTCATCAATATTGGTTTGACACTAAACGGTATTTGCCATTCCGCTGCACCAGATTTAGTACAGCAATCCTATACTTTACAGATTAACAAACTACAACTTGTGTGTTCAGGGGTCGATGCAGGTTTTTTTTTTTCTTGGGGCCCATTTTGTGAAAAGTAAAGGTTATTTTTGTGAAATTTATTATATTTTTGTGAAAAATAACATTTTGTGGCGAAAGTTGATATCCAGTTAATCAAATTCAGACCAAGCATTTAAAAACAAAAACCGTTTAAAATCCTTTTGCTGAAGTTTTCCTCTCTGGTGAACTTGCTTGTTTACAAATTACATATTTTAAAAATCACAAAATAATAAATAAATAATAAATAGTAAGTTTTTATGGAATTGCATTTTGTGAAGGAGCCCATTTTATCATTTTGATTTTTGTGAAGGGAGCCATTTTATAAAATTGAATTTTGTGAAGGGGCCGATTTCATTAAATAGATTTTTGTGAAGGGGCCCTAAATAGGCCCCAAATTTTTCCTGGATCGACCCCTGGTGTTTCATTTTAAAATGCTTGTTGCACTTATGCTGAATTGGTGTTTGTTATGAGAACATAAGATTTATTTTTATAAAAGCTATGATTTATCAAACTTATAAGTTATAATGCTCTAAAATAAGACTTATTTTTGTATGGAGTAAAAAATTCAAAAAGAAAATAATGTGTGCAGTATTTGAACACACGGCAAATGTAATATGGTGAGAAAATGCTTTTTTAACCATTAAAATAATGTCAGGGCTTAATATACTTACATATCTACCGTATTATTGGGAATATCAGCCGTACCAATGAATATCTGTTTCAAAAAAAGTATATCCACGTAAGCGGCACACCTGTAAAAATCTCTTTTTTAAAAATCTATAGTGCCACACCCAAGGAACTCAAATTTACGTATAAATATTTTCACTTAAATGCCACACACAAAAAAATTTAAACTAGTAATTAAATATAAAGAACTATTGTAATATTAGTAACAGAGTTTCGACCAGACAGTTTCAGAAGGGTGCTGCACCCTGCCTGCCCTTTGGTTAACAAAATAGCACCCCTCTTGTCCCACATAAAAAGAATTAGCACCGTTCTTGCCCTTAGTAAAAAAAGTGCCCTTTCTTCTTTTTGCCTTAAAAATTTGCTTTCATAGTAAAAACTGACTCAATGTTGTCTTAAAAAGAGTGTTTTGACTTTGAAATATCAAAAGTGTTTTAAAAATCAAAAGAATACATCTAACAATTAAAAAAAGTGTCTTTAAGAATCTGAAAAGTGCCCTCAAAAATCCAAAAAGTGCCCTTAAGAATAAAAAAGTGCCCTTTTCTCACCAGCAGCACCCTGCCCCTTTTTAAACCTGGGGGAAACTCTGTTAGTAATATATAAATAATTTAACTTAAGTGCTGAAAAAAAAATATGTATATATATATAAGGATATCATATAGAGACTTTGTGCCGAAACTACTGTAGCATAACTAGAGCGGTGTTCCTGTAATTTTTTAAAATTTTTTTTTAAGGGTGGAGGGAGATTTCTTTTGACAAAAGACATGTTAGATTTAAGGTATGCAAATGACAAAAAAATTTAAACAAGCAAAATATTACTGAAAAATGTTATGTAATAAACCATTATTAAAACATTTTTAAAATATGTAGTTTTATGTTAACTCCCCTGACTACTGCTAAAAGCACCTTTTCGTCACCGAAGCAATAATCAAACAGAGAAAAATACAGTATTTAATCTATACCATCAGAAGCTGATGATCTTATTCTGATAACGTTCGGCGACTTCCGACTGCAAATAGTTTAATAAACAAAACAAAAACCACAGATAGTTCTCTCCTTTTTCTTTGCAGTTGCTTTTTTGTGGGGATGCTCTCATTTTCTAATAATTGATTATTTTTTAATAAAAGTTTGTTACACAGCCTAATTTACTATTATTGAACTTGCTGAAAACTTGAACAAATTTCGTCAATTGACGATGGAGATATCAATTATTTTTTTTAATAGTAAGGTAAAAACAGGTTTTGCTTTTCATTCTTTTTCTTTTAATTATTTTTTCCGTTTGCTTGAAGCTCAATTTTTTTCCCCATTTGGCACTAACTATTGCGCTTGACGACAATAGTGTTGATATAACACAGTTTAGAGATACGTAGAATTTAAATATTCAGGGCCGAAATTAGCTTTTTTTTCACAGGGGCAAACAGGGATTTTGGCACCCCCACTAACCCTACCTTTCTCGCAAAGTAAATTTACAAAGATAATTTTACTAAGTTTTTAATAGCTGACTTATTTTAAACTGAAAAATATGTAATAATAAAATACGTAATAGTGAACTCTGTGCTTTGTCAAATACTTATTCAATAAAACCTGTGAGTACAGAATCAAAAGGAACAAGACAAAATTCAGTTTTATACAAGTTTTCGTCTTAGCAAATAGAATTGATGCTATTGTTACTGTTGGATCCGTGTATTTTTTTCATTTAAGACAGGATTCTATTACAGAAAGATTTTACTGTAGTTATAGTATTACATTACAATTGAACAGATGTTTAAAGTCCTAGTGTTATAAGTCACAATGTCTTAAGAACTGAAAAACCAGAATTTTCTGTAAGAATATAACAATGAATTCTAATACTGTAAAACATCTTTGTATGTTATCTACATACAGTTTCATGGAGCTGTCATTTATACTGCACTTCCTATTTATAGACTAATATGTTTAGATACTTTCCTGAACCTAAATTCCAAATTATAATAGTGACTCGGAACAAAAAGAATTAAGTTTTTAATAAGTATTTTATTATGTGAATTTTCTACCTTTTATTTTTTAGTGTCCCATGAATTCTCAGTTTTTCTTTTGAATTTTCCAACTTACAAAACATTTTTGCCCAAATTTCATATACTTTTTTTTGTATCAAGCAACAAACCAAATGGTCATTTGTCATCCCCCATGCCTTCCATTCTGGCGCCCGGGGCACATGCCCCCTCTGTGCTGCCTTTAGTTTCAGCCCTGAATATTAATAATCAAAAAGTGCTGCAGAATGTTTACATTTAAAATAAATGTCAATATACTTAAAATCTTGGTACTTTTCGGTTAGCCAGGCACCACTAATTAGAGATCTGCACAGGCCGGGCTCGGGCCTATTTTCCTTCACTGCACTCGGGGTAGGCCTGGTCTCCACTCGTTTTGGGCCTAGTGATTACTCTTTATGGCCCGGGTTCAGGCCTTTCTTTTTTCCTGAAGGATCAGGCCGTGTCTTAAATTATTTTTTCCAGACAGAGCCGGGACTGGTTTCATCTTTCCTAGTCTTCACACCCCAAAATTTTCAGTCCTGGTTTTAACCCTATAAAAATCATTGTCTCGGCTTGGCCTGGTCCGTTCGAAGGTCAGTAAAATAAGACCCGGCACAAAAATCTTTGATTTTTGTATCAGGCCAGGCCTGGAAATTTCGGCCCGTGCAGACCTCTACCACTGATATATGTACATGTATTATATTTACCATATATCTGCAAATACATATTATATACATACATATTATATATATATGTATATACATATGTATTTATATATGTATATATGTCACTGGCACCCGGCTAACCGAAAAGTACCAAAAACTTTAACATAAAATTATGGTTTATTTCTTCTGGAAAAAAATAGTTTGGATTAAATGTACTTTAAGATAAAATGAAGATTTTCTATACTTATATGACTGCTAAAAAGATATTTATTGCCTTTTGACAGGTATGCTAGTAGAACTTTTAATTTTTATATCGGGCCGGACTGAATTTTTTTTTGTATGGGTACCAATACAAAAATTAATTTGGGTGATCTATCAATGTTAACTGAATATTTTAGAAATTACCGAAAAAAAAATCAGTTTTCAAAAACAAGCCATGGTATATAAATATATTTTAGATCAAATAGGTAATATATATTTTTTCTGATAGTATTATACCTATATTTTTTATATTTGCAATGCATTTTATAAAATTTTGAATAGTCAAAATCAATAAAATTCATTATAATCGCTTCTGTTTACATGTTTATTTGTTTGTCTGTTACATGTTAAATGTTGGTCTGTTACAGGTAAGATTACATATTTTTCATGACTATCTTATGGCAACAGTCAAATTTTGAGAAAGATATATGTTTCAGAACGCCCTCTGAATGAAAATACATTTTTATAATAATAAATTGTAAATTATTTTATAAGTAATATATCGATAAACATCAAGGTATCTGAAAAGCATGGTAATTCATGTTTGTCTGTTACATTAACATTTTTTAACCATAATTATTTACATTAAATAATTTATTCATAATAACTATATTAATTTATCTTCTAATAAATATCATCATGCTAATTGTAGCCCTTTTTGAATTACATAATTATTATTTTTCAAATGAGATAAAGCCTTTTTTTCCGCTATGTCAATTAGTCTGTTACAATGGAATTGCCCATTTAAATAAATAAATAAGTAAAAATGTTTTAAAGCACAACAATTCATAAATATGCTTAAATGCAAAAATATGACAATTCAATAAAAGCTATAAAACTACATGCTCACATATTCTTTTATTTTTAAGAAAAATAAATAATAATAATAAATCAATTAAACATACCACTGCTTAAGAGTCCATTGCAGACTTCTTTTCCAGCATTCAGCGCAATTTACAGCTGGATTTTTCAAAAATTACTTGCATAGTCTCTAAAATAAAGAAATAAGTTTGAAATAAAGCATGTGTAAATAAATGTGTCAAATTAACATTTTAACCCGTCAGCACACACACTGGGATAAAATCTACCCCAGCTCAGAACTATTACTTAAAAATATGTGTAAATCGTTCGGGATCATTCTGAGCTTTACAGTACCTTTCAAGCTGAAAGAGATCAAGATGTGGCCAAAAAGAATTTACCTCCGGTTGTGAGATTTTCCATTCTTTTGTTATAAAAATGTCACGTGGGAGGAAATTTACCCCACGCGTGTTATAACGTAACCCATAAAGATAAGAAAATGTTAATGCAAATGTTTATGTAAAAAATATAGTGTGCAAATAATAATATAATTTTTCTTTTAAACGTTAACAACTCTTGCACATACAGTTTCTATATATCAGTTTTATATTTTTTTGTATTTTTATGGCTAAATTTGGATTGAAAAAACTTTGTATGTAATGATATTCAGAAAAAAATCTTAGTGCTAGATTTTTTTTTTTTCTTTAAATATGAAAAAACCTCTTATTTTAAGTTAAATTATCAATAGAAATGTTTCCAATTTTTATTTAATTATTAATTAGCACTAGGATTTAATTATGATTTGAAATTGAAATATCTGAAATTAAGGAAAGTAACAGAGTTCTCTTTATGAAAGTAATCTCAAATAGATTTTATAGAACAAAATTTAGAAAAAAAAAAAGATAAATTAATACATAATCTTTTTTAATAAAAAGCTACGTGTTGCTGATGACTGGTTTTTTAGCTTATCGTTGCAAGAGATTAATTTCAGAAAATGAGAGATTTGAAGTTACTGAAAAAATTAATAGCTCGTAAAGTATTTGTCAGAAAATTGTTAATTCTCGACAAATACTAGATGCGCCATTTATTTTTAGTATATATATATATTAAATATAAAAAATCTGTTAGAATTTTAAATTAAAAAAACAGTTTTCAGCGATGTTCTGTAACCCGGGAAGCCAGAGTTCGATTCCCTAGCATTATTTAATAATAATGTACTTGTACGAATTCAAAAACCAGCTCAGGCTAAAAGTATCAATTTCAAATTAGTTGTGTATTATATAAAGCAGGATTACAAAAAAGTCAGCTTGAAATGTTTAAAAAGTGGCTTTTACTAATTTTAGTTTTAACTGTCATTAGCTTTTACATTTTAAAGCATTTTACTTATAAACTATAATTCTTTAGATAAAAATTTTTATAGCTTAACTCGGGGGTCGATACAGGGAAAATTTGGGGTTATTTAGGGCACCTTCACAAAAATCTATTTAATAAAATGGGCCTCTTCACAAAAATCTATTTGATAAAATGGGTCCCTTCACAAAAATCAATTTGATAAAACATACACTTCACAAAATTCTATAAATAATAATTCTATAAAATTCCATAAAAACTTACTATTTATTATTTATTTTGTGTTGTTTTAAAATGCGTAATTTGAACAAACAAATTCACCAGAGAGGAAAAATTCAGCAAAAGGATTAAAAAAAAGTTTTTGT
Source organism: Maratus michaelseni (assembly GCA_963931845.1). Lineage (NCBI taxonomy): Eukaryota > Metazoa > Arthropoda > Arachnida > Araneae > Salticidae > Maratus > Maratus michaelseni. Next base: position 299,856,957 of record OZ007597.1, read on the forward strand.
TTATAAATGCTTGGTTCAAATTTGACTAACTGGATTTCAACTTTCGTTACAAAATGTTATTTTTCACAAAAATATAATAAATTACACAAAAATAACCTTTACTTTTCACAAAATGGGCCCCAAGAAAAAAAACCTGCATCGACCCCTTAACTAATATATATATTAGGCATTTTATTGCACTAGAATTTAATAGCATTATTTATCAATATTGAAAACATCAGTATTAAAGTCACACATGCATAAGAGAAACTCATAGTGAATGTAGGAAAAAAAAATAGTAAATTTTAATACCAATTTCTTTATTTAGCTTTAAGAGGCTACTTCACTTAGGCCAAAACACCCACTCACTAATGTTAATTCTATGGGGGAAATAATTTATGATATCTCGTTCGCATTTCAATATTTATAAATGATTTTTTTTCGCATTGGATAGCTGAGGTCAATCTCTATGCGCACTCCTTTATACTTTTTCGATTTTGATTACAAGTTTTTTTTATTAAGATACTTTCACTTTCAGAAATTGTTTTGAAAGCAAAAGAAAGGAGGGGGGGGTGATCTTTTAACTGTTTTTCAAGTGTTTGAAGTTTTAAAAAAAAAGAGAGAAGTGGGATATATAATATATCTGCGAGTCACTTTTTGACTCACTGTTGTAAAATCTGAGTGATGGTTCAAAAATTTTCTACGATTTCTGTGTAAAATACAAGTAAACTTTAACCCTGAAAATTATGAAAATAAAAAACAGTTAAAGGATAATAATGTTTTTAGTGTGATCATCAGAGCATCTTCTGTTTTAGCACTATCTCAAAGTAAAAATTGCTTATTTAAAAGTATGTTTGTTCATTTTTCACAAAAGTTGCATTCCAAAATTATAACCCCATAAACAAGAACATTTCTGACATACAATGGTTATATAGTGCTTTGTTAAACTCTAAAACTGGTATTTGTTTACAGATATATGGCAGTTCCCACTGCCAATTTGTTACCAATTTCCTAAATAATAGTACCATGAGTGACCACACAATTGTTAAAGAAGACTTTCATTTGTTTCTGGAAATTGTGTTCAAAGAAATATTGATGCTTGCTACAAACAAACAACTAAATTTTGTATTGTGCTATTCGCCCCATTCACTTTTATTCGAAAAGTAACGTGTTACACAAAACTAAGAAAATAATTAGCAGCTACAGTAATTTCACTATTTTTGATCACAAGCTATTTTATATTCAAATTGCAGAGTTTCCTGTAGGCAGTTTCAGGAAGGTGCTGCACCCTGGCTGCCCTTTGGTTTAAAAAACATCCCCCTTCTTGCCCCTCATCAAAAAATTAGTGCTCTTCTTGCCCTTCAACCAAGAAAATTAAGCCTTTACAGTTTTGTAAAAAAAAAAATTACTTGCATAGTAAAAATTGACACATTGTTGCAATTCGATAGGAGTGTTGTAACATTTAAATATCAAAAGTGCATTTAAAATTGAAAGAATGAATTTAAAAAATATAAAAAGTGCTAATATGGATCTAAAAAATACCCTTCAGAGTCAAAAATGTGCCCTTTTCCAACTACCAGCACTCTACGCTTTTCTAAAACTGTGAGAAAATCTGACATTGTCATCTAAGTTAAAACATATTAACTGTTACGTTTAGAAGTGTGTTTTTCTTTTTAAGTGACAATAATTTTAAAGTGGTTAAAAATGTATTAATTTGTTAAGATTTAATAAATATTATTAAAATGTTTAGCAAATACATACATATATATTATATAGGGTAGATTTGCCAGTAATGGACACCCTTAAGGAATCTCTTTAAAAATTATTTTTTAATTAATAGTTATAATTATTATTGTCCAATTTTTTTAATATTATATTAATCTATCAACAATATTTAATCATGCTCATAGTCACATTTCCCAATGTGGATCCAAATTTAATTATAAATAACAGAAATAAATCAAAACACCCTAAATTCCAGAAATGGACACCCTCTCTTCCAGTAATGGGCCACCTCTGTTCCAGTAATGGACCCCCACAAAAAATAATAGGTAATTGATTTTATGATTGTATTTAAAACCCGAATTTAATGAAAGCATATTAATGAAATAAAATAGTTGTTTTCAAATAAATTTAATAATTAGGATATCAATAATTAATAAAATATTTATGAGAATAATTCACTGTTTAAATTAATTATTGTTATTATCACAAGATCAATATTTTAATTATTTTAGATAGAAGGTTTAAAATACTAACTTTCAAAGAATGATATTTCTCAAATTATTAAGTCATTGAGGGGGGGGGGGGGGAGAGGGGGTTTAGAAGGGTTGGTTGAAAAAGATTTTTTTAAAAGTGTCTTGGAGTACCAGTGCATGGAATCATATTTATTTTTATTCTTAACAGTTAAACTTCCTAAAACTGCTTTATATAGTACTTTTAGCAATTTGTAAAAAATATATCAAATAAATGAAAGTGTAGATTGAATGTTTTTTTAAATACTAAATAAATTTTTTTGAAAATAAAATATCAGAACTGACATTTGAGCCCCTTGATCCTGATTTACTACTTTCATTGCTACTATAAATTTAATATTATAGGGATTTTTTTATGTATGTAGTTCTTTTGTCAGAGCTGAATAATGAAACATTAAGACAGAAAATAGATTAAGAACTTCGGTGACTTAAAAAATTGTCTTTTTTTAAAAGGGGAGAGTGTGAGCCCCCTCATTTTCCCATGCCCTTAAAGATTATTCTCTGCTTCCTGATGGGTGTTGATTGCCACATTATAAAATATGCAAGGTACGGTTTACAAAATAATAATTTGATAGCAATCTTAGAAAAAATGATTAATTACATGAAATTAACAAAAACAGCTATTTATATAAAAATAATATATTATTACATTCTGGTAAGTAAAATTTAAAAATTAAATTTGACTATTTAGCTTTTCAGTTAAATAAAAAATATATATGCACTATGAACATTACTGAAATTGCTTTTTCAGTAATGTCCACATGGGGTGTCCATTACTGGAAATTGACTAATTAAGCATTCCAGTAATGGACCATGGTCCTAAAACCTGAAAAATAAATGAAATTTTGTAAATTGCCATTAGTATGTAAAATTCAAAGTTTTCTATTATTGTCTAAACAAAAACATGCAATTTTTTCAAGAAAATAAAAAAAATATGAATTGTTTAAGTGAAGCCAGCTCTTAGCATGTTCATTAAGATTTTCACAGAAAATCTGTGGAACTGTGAAACATTATTTTCTGCTTCCTGATTGGTTTGATTAAGAGTGTCAACAATAACCCAGATTATAAAACAAACAAGGAGGAATTATGAAAAAAATATATAAAAGGCTAAATTATTATTGGTTATTTTTTTATAAATCAAAAACTTTGAAAGTGGCCCATTACTGGCACATCTACCCTATATATTTGAATATATACATTTGCTTTAATTAATATATATCAATATGCATTAAAATCTATGTAAAGAAATAAGTATTTCTAAAGAAATGGGAATTAATTGTAAAAGAAAAAAGAGGGGGGGGGGGGCATTTTTAAATTGCTTTTAAAGTGTTTTAAGTTAAAAAGAATGAGGGAAAAACATATTTTTGGTTTTTTAAGTGTTTAAAGTTAAAAAAAAAAAAAAAAAAAAAAGGAGTTCAAACTGGAGCTGTAAGTAAATCTTCATTTTCACGCAGAAAATGTAATCTGAACTTGAAAATTCTCAGAAAGTACTCAAAGTGGTTGTATTTTCTTTAATAATTTATCAAACTGTTAAATACAAATCACTACTGTTGCGTTTACACTACCATCTCTATTAACATTTACCATTAAGCCTACATGAATAATTAGGTCTGATATACACTTCGCTTTTACACAAGAAAATATAAGTATATAAACGGAAGTTATAAAGAATAGAATTACAAATGAAAAAGATAATTCTTACCTTTATTGACATCAGATTACTATTTATTAATCAGATTTCGAAAAGCCGATCACGTTTCTTCATTTACCAAAAAGCAAAATAAACTTGTCTGGTAGGTAGGTTGGTTGATACGTTAGCGTAGCGTGCAGAGGAAGGAAGCCAAGGAAGAAAGTCAATTTGCGGATGTGCATTCTATGACATTCGCCGGCTGTTTTATGGACAATGTATTCAGACGGTCCGTTGTCAACTATCTTCCGGATATTCACTGGATAGTTTTATAGGATATGACAACTACAGGATTTTCAGGATCATTATAGATCGTCCGAAGGACGATTGTGGTTGTCTGGGTATCAGTTTAGTGTGTCTGTTTATTTATTTATTTTGTTTATATTGTTTATTTATTGATTATTTTTGGTGATCGATTACCAAAAATCACAATTTTTATCGCTCAGTATTAAAATTTTTTGTCTGTCAGTCACAAAAAATCGCATTTTTTACCAATCCGTTATGAAAAAGAAAATCTTTTGCAGCTTTTGTCGATCAGCAAAGGAAGAAAAAAAGAAAGATTTTCGTCATTCCGTAATGCAAGAATCGCAATTTTTTAGTAGCTTGACCAAAGGGTTCTGGTAAAATTACTTTTCTTTTACATGTATACTTAAAAAAAAAAGTGTATATAGATGATATTAAATGATTTATTATATTATTTATGATAATAAAATGTATTGAACAGTGAGTTAAGGGGTTTTTTTTCTGGTTAGTATACCTAGCAAATGTGTCCTGAAATTATCCTGAAATATCGAAAAAAGTATGTCCTGAAATATCATCTAGGGCTGTACTACCCCTGGTAATATCGCAGAATGTCTCAAATGTATTTTAAAATTAATTTAATATGAAAGCATGAAGTTAAAATAAATAGCCATGGTAATTATTTTTAAATAGTTTAAAATTATAATAAATAAATAAATAATAATTATTGCTTATATTTAACTTCAGATTAATATTTATATTTAAATGAATAAAATCTGATTCACTGGATCAATCTGCTGTCACATATTAAATTATGATATGTAAGTCTAACCTTATATAAATTTTTCATACCTAAAAAAAAAAAGAATAGTATTATTAAACATATTTCTATGACTGATAGAACTTTAATGGCATTTATTTTCCCCTCAAATTTGTTTGAATAAATTGAAAAGAGAGCGACTAAATTTAGTCTAAATATTTTTTAATGTAACATCTTTTTCGCAAAAAAAAAAAAAAAAAATGCTGTACAATAATTAAAAAAGTGATTCTTCTTTGTGTTACAATAATTAAATGCTAAACATATCTAAAAAATTAAGATTATGGAACACTGAAAAGTATTTATAAACTTTGCCCTCTTTGTTATTGTACAGAACTTTTTTTTTTCTTGCGAAAAAGTTGTTACATTAAAAAATAGTTAGACTAAATGTAGTCGCTCCCTTTTCAATTCATTCAAACAAATTTGAGGGGAAAGTAAATGCCATTAAACTTCTATCAGTCATAGAAATATGTTTGATAACAGTCATTATGCTTTTTTTTTTTTTTAAGGTATCAAAAATCCATATGAGGTTAGATTTATAGATTATAATTTAATATGTGACTGCAAAACTTTGAAAGCGAAAATAGTCTTCTTATTATTTTTATTTAAAGATTCATCTGACTACTAATTTTACTTAATGTATAGTACAAATAAAATTATTTTCAAAATAAATAAATAAACAGACAGACATCTGTAACTGATAAAAGCTAAAATTTTTTGTCATGAGAGACAAAAGTTGTGAAGTCAGGTTTTTAAAGTCATAAAAATCAGGCATTAAGTATTTTTTATTCTATTTTGTATTACAATGGTTAAAATTACATAGATATATAAAAAATTCAGATTTTTACGAAATACTGAAACGCCTCAAATTGACTTGTGAATAAAAAAGCATTCCTCTGTTGTTTACAAACTGTTTTCCTGATGTTCATGTATGTGCAACCTATTTCAACTGAAGTGTGTAGCACTTATAGTTTTTTTTACAGGGACAGATAAAAGTATTCCGTTACATTACCGTCAGTGGGAAATAATCGTTTCAAACTCTACGCCATTTAAAACATAATGCAATTAATATATAATTATGAAGCGTATTAAAACATGCTTTTTGTAGAATATAGGGTGCAATTCATTTCATTTACAGGGTCAAACAAAATATTTCTCTTACACATTGTTCTATGGGGAAAAATCATTTGCAGTGTAATTTAGTGATATTTTGCTATTTCAAACATAATGAAAATTATATGCATTCTGAGATGCACTATATATTCCTCTCTTGAAAGTGTAGTGTGCATTGCATTTATTTCCAGGGAGACTCAAAATATATTGGTTACACTAGATATGCCATATTACAGTCTATGTGTGATAAGTGCTTTTTCAACTTTGGTTTGCATTTTTAAGTTTAAAACAAAATTTTTTCATAGAACATGTGTTTTTATAAACTCGGTTAATCATATGCAGGGCTACACAAGGGAATTCGTAAGTATTACAGACTGTGGGAGTGATTTTCTGAATGTTAGTTTATAATTGTGTTACGCATTTTTCTGCTGAACTGTATTTAGTAGACAAATAGAAATTTGTGGAATATAAATAAATTTATAAACTGGGCTACACAAAGAAAAAGAGTTGTCAATATTTTTTTTTCTGTATTCTATGAACACTCATGACTTTATGCTCTGAAATAATATTTGCTCAAAGAAATTTAAATATGTAAAATTACGTTTCATGCATCCAGGTTTTTTTTTTCGTGTAATTTACACAAAGTGTACATATATATAAGTTACTAACCGCTGCTTGTATGAGTTTTGTGCATTCTAGAGACTGCTACATGGCGAGTTACAAGCATCCAGGGGGTTTTTGTTAATGTATGTGAAGCGTACATATATGTAAGTTACTAGCCACTGCCTGTATGAGTTTCATGCATTTAAACAATCAGGAATCTCGAGATGCTCCCCAATTATAAACTGTGTGCTTTATGGCAGATAACTCACTACTTACACAGTTACTATGAGAATTTCTTTTACGAAATAAACATTTATTTTGTTCCGTTTATTGCAATTTACAAAGTTTAAGCAAGGGCAAAAAATAGCTAAAAATTTCTAAAAATAGATAAATCTAGAGGAAAAAAAATTGTTGAATGTTTGAAAAAATCGAAATATCCGGAGGAAATATTGCTAAAAGTTTCTAGAAATACAAAAAAAGAGAAAAATATTGCTAAAAGTTTGTTAAAATCGAAAAATCATGAAGAAAAACTTGCTAAAACTTTGTAAATAGTGTCAAAACAGAATAAAATCGATGTTTACTTTGTGAAAAAGCTTGTCGTAGGAAGCACGCATTCTGATTGGGTAGAATTTCGAGTTGCCGATTTTTGGCTGGCACGCGTCCAAAAAACTTTGCAAATTCGTGATTTTTATGTTCGAGGTTACTGATTTTCGGTTGCCACGCGTCCAAAAAACTTTGCAAATTCGTGATTTTTATGTTCGAGGTTACTGATTTTCGGTTGCCACGCGTAAAAAAAACTTGGCAAATTCGTGATTTTTATGTTCAAGGTTACTGATTTTCGGTTGCCACGCGTAAAAAAAACTTGGCAAATTCGTGATTTTTATGTGGCCACTTGAATTTATGACTTTTACACACTCGTTCTACAAAATTTACGATTTTTACATGCCTGATTGACAAAATTCATGATTTTTACGTGCCTGATGGATGAAATTAATGGTTTTCACATGCCTGATCGATGAATTTCTTGATCTTTATGCACCTGTTTGGCGAAATTCTTGATTTTTATGTGCCCGATAAATGAAATTCTTGATTTTTACGCACACATTCGACAAAATTTATGATCTCCCCTCGCCCAATCCACAAAATTCATGTTTTTTCTGTGCCTGATTGACGAAGTTCATGATTTTCAACTAATATACATTGATGAAATTCATTTCTGTAGCTGATTGACAAAATTTGCAATTTTTTAACATGAATGATTGTTGAAATGTGCAGATTTTTCTGTGAGTGGTTGACGATGTTCATGATTTTTTTGAAAGAGTGATTGATAAAATTCACAATTTTTTCCGTGAGTGGTTGACAAAATTGTTTATTTCACAGCAAACTGACAAAATTCGGAACTATGGAATTTCCAATTTTGGCATGACGGTTTCCATCGGCCAATTGATGAAATTCACAATTTTTCTTCTCTTGACAATGGTCAAATTCACGATTTTTTTTTCTGCGACCGTTCGTCGAAATTTGCAATTTTTCCACAAACATTCGATGGAATTCTTGATTTTTCTATGCCCAGTTGACAGAATTCGCGATTTTCCATGCCTATCGACAAAATTTATAATTTTACAGACCCAATAGACAAAATTGATGATGTTTTCCTATGATCTATGGACAATTTGCAAATTTTTTTCTGTGACTGTTCGTTGAAATTCGCAATCTTTCCACGCCCTTTTGATGAAATTCGCTGTTTGTCCGCGCTCGTTCCACGACATTTACGATTTTATGTGCCCTATCCACGAAATTCATGGGTTTTTTCCAGTGGTTTACAAAATTCAAGATTTTTTATTTTTTCCTTGACTGATAGATGAAATTCTCAACTCCGGAATTTCCAAATTTGGCATGTCTGGTTTCTGTTGACCGATTATTGAAATTTGCGTTTTGTGACAAAATGGCGAAATTTGTGGTTTTTCCATGCCCATTCGACAAAATTTGCATCCAGTCGATGCAATTCTTGATTTTATGTACCCGATTGATGCAATTCATGATGTTTTCCTCCGATCTATGGACAAATTTTGCAAATTTTGTTCGCAAATTATTAAGGAAATTCGATATATTGATTTTAGTTTCACCACCAGGGGGTGCTTTCCTATCTTGGGTTTTATGGTCCGAATCACAACGACGTATGGCTCATTCGACTCAAATCGACAGTCTCAAAGATTTCAGCTATGTTTGTATAGATCAGAGTGTGCCCCCTGGTGGTGAAAGATGGAACTAACAAATTTTGCAGCTAACTCGAGTTCTATGGGTCCCATCTCAATGCAGTTTGACTCATTCAACTCAACATCGACAGAATATATTGGATTTAGTTCCAAGTTTCACCACCAGGGGTACTTTCCTATCTCAGGTTCTATGGGCCCAATCACGACGAGATATGGCTCATTTGGCTCAAAATCGACAGCCTCAAAAATTTCAGCTATGTTTGTATAGAGCAGAATGTGCCCCCTGGTGGTGAAAGATGGAACTAATGAATTTTTCAGCTAACTTGAGTTCTATGCGTCCCATCACAATGCAGTTTGATTCATTTGACTCCACATCGACAGGGTATATTGGTTTTAGTTCCAAGTATCACCACCAGGGGGCGCTTTCATATCTCGGGTTCTATGGGCCCATTCACAACGAGATAGGGCTCATTCGACTCAAAATCGACAGCCTCAAAGATTTCAGCTATGTTTGTATAGAGCAGAATGTGCCCCCTGGGGGTGAAAGATGGAACTAATGGATTTTTCAGCTAACTCGAGTTTTATGGGTCCCATCACAATGCAGTTTGATTCATTCGACTCGACATCAACAGGATATATTGATTTCAGTTCCAATTTCCACCACCTTGGGGCGCTTTCCTATCTCGGGTTCTATGGGCCCGATCATGGCGAGATATGGCTCATTTGGCTCAAAATCAACAGCCTTAAAATTTCAGCTATGTTTGTTTAGAATGGAGTGCACCCCCTGGTGGTGGAAGATGGAACTAACGGATTTTGCCGTTAACTCGAGTTCTATGGGTTCCATCACAATGCAGTTTGATTCATTCGACTCGACATCAGCAGGATATATTGATTTAAGTTCCAATTTCCACCACCTTGGGGCGTTTTCCTATCTCGGCTTCTATAGGCCCGATCACGACCAGATATGGCTCGAAATCGACAGCCTCAAAAATTTCAGCTGTTTGTATAGAACAGAGTGCATCCCCTGGTAGTGAAAGATGGAAGTAACGTATTTTGCAGCTAACTTGAGTTCTATGGGTCCTATCACAATGCAGTTTAATTCATTTGACTCGACAGGATATATCGATTTTAGTTCCAAGTTTCACCACCAGGGGGCGCTTTCCTATCGCAGGTTCTATGGCCTAACGGGTTTTGCAGCTAACTCGAGTTCTATGGGTCCCATTACAATGCGGTTTGATTCATTCGACTCGACATCTACTGGATATATCGATTACAGTTCAAATTTATGTTTCCAATTAGTCCTCCATTTCTACATGCTATTTCAGACCCTTTATCTTAAGGTCCTGCTCAAAACTGTCAGCTGGCACCTTTTGGGGCCCTCACTATAGCTACCTTAAAAATCGTCCATTTCACTAGCTTTTTTTCTAGAAACTTCTAAGTCTTCCAACTACTGTATGAACAACAATAAATTTTCTCGAACAAGACTTCCTGTACCCAAGTTTTTGTGACTTAAATTTTTAATAACTTGCCCCTTTTTCACCAATGATCTTCGTTTTTGGGGCCTCTTTCTACATTTAGTTATTCCCCCATTTCTGCATTCCAATTCAGATCCTTCATCTTAAGTCCCTGCTTAAAACTACCAACTGGCCCTTTTTGGGCCCCCTACTATAGCTCCCTTAAAAATCGTTCAATTCACTGGGCTTTTTTTTCTAACAACTTCTTAGGACTTTCAGCTGCTACATGAACAAACAAATTTTCTCGGACAAAACCCGGGTCCGCTGGACCCCTTTAAGTTTTTGTGTCCTAAATTTTTAATCACTTGACTCTTTTTTTGTCTGATTTTCTTCGTTGTTGGGGCCCCTCTTCAGTTAGTTATGTTTCTATTTCTACATTCTAGTTAAGACCCTAGGGCCCGGTACGCGGCCCCTTGAATTTTTTGTTCCCGAAATTGTTAATAACTTGCCTCCTTTTAATCTGATCTTCGTTTTTTGGGACCTTTTTTCCATTTAGTTATTCCATCATTTCTACATTCCATTTAGGACAGTGTTCTCCTGGGAACCGGTCCGGGACCCTTGAACTTCTTTTGCGCCATGCATTTTCATCCCTCTAACTGTGTCGCTCTCTCGCTGCATAACTTTAAAGTTGAGTCTTGGACTCCTTTCCCTGGGCCACCACCCTCATATTTTTATTGGGGCCCTAGCGGTCTTTTTTAGCATTTCTTTAAAATTTTATTCTAATGATTAATTTATACCCTATGCTTAATTTTGACTAATTGACATTTTCATCAATAACCACGAAAAAGTAATGATATCAGTACAAAAACCCTTAACGGATTAAAAGTTGTGACGTAGCAGTTTCTTTTGGCTCTAAGAATTTTAAATATGGGTCTTAAAAGCAATGATATCAAATTTGAGTGACGCTATGTTAATAATTAAAAAATATACTATCATCATTTTCTTTTTTGTTTTATTTTACATTCACAGATGCAATTATTATTTTTGACATGAAAAGATATATAAAATTTATTCGCTGATGCTTTTTCATTCACATTACTCCTGAATTCAAAATACGGGTTTTAAAAGAAATGATATCAAAATTCGAGTGACACCTTCACATGAATTTAATAGTATTGTTTTAAAATTAATTTAAAATTATTTTTGGTTTGTCTTCTAAAGTATATTTACACATACAAAAAATGCTTATAATTTTCCAATACACTGTTAAATATATTACTTTCACTGAGCCTATATTATGTATTGAAATGTATTTATTTCGATAAATTGATTTATCTTTTGTGCCACGCTATCCAAAATCATAAGTAAAATTTATGTAAATGATTATTTTGCGTCATAGTATCCAAACAAAGGGAGATGTATTCAAGTGGATAATATGACACAAAATAATCATTTACATAAATTTTACTTATGATTTTGGATAGTGTGGCACAAAAGATAAATCAATTTTTTGAAATAAATACATTTCAATACATAATATAGGCTCAGTGAAAGTAATATATTTAACAGTGCATTGGAAAATTATAAGCATTTTTTGTATGTGTAAATATACTTTAGAAGACAAACCAAAAATAATTTAAATTTAATTTTAAAACAATACTATTAAATTCATGTGAAGGTGTTACTCGAATTTTGATATCATTTCTTTTAAAACCCGTATTTTGAATTCAGGAGAGATGTGAATGAAAAAGCATCAGCGAATAAATTTTATATGTCTCTTCATGTCAAAAATAATAATTGCATCTGTGAATGTAAAATAAAACAAAAAAAAGAAAATGATGATAGTATATTTTTTTAATTATTAACATAGTGTCACTCAAATTTGATATCATTGCTTTTAAGACCCATATTTAAAATTCTTAGAGCCAAAAGAAACTGCTGCGTCACAACTTTTAATCCGTTAAGGGTTTTTGTACTGATTATATATATACATATAGGTTTTTTTTTTTAATCTAAGATGAATGTTGTGATTTTTAAATGTTTATATCTGAGTAATTCTTGAAATTATATTTTTAGCTCACAAGCTATCAAAGCCTGAGAGCTAATGTGCAACGGTTCTGTATGTACATAAGTATGTACGTAATGTGATAAATCTTGATAGAAATATCCGTTTTGCTTCACATTTTGGTTATAGGTTTATAGTGATAATACTTCACTGATTAGTTTTGGGAGTTCATTGGTTAATTATAAAGGGGGGAGCGGGGTACTAATCCCCCTTAATTTATATAAATGGGTTTTTCATGCAGAATTATCCGATTTGATTCAAATTTTGTTTATAGGGACATTGGGATAAGGCGCTTCCCTCATTAATTTTGAGGGTTCATTGGATACGTATAAAGGGGGAGAACAGGGGGGGGGGCTAATCCTCCCCTTAATTTGGATAAATGTGTTTTCATGCCAAATTAAACGATTTGATTAAAATTTTGTTTATAGATTCATTGTTATAAGACGCTTCTCTGATTAGTTTTGGGGGTTCATTGGTTAAGTATAAAGGGGGGAAACGGCGGGCCAATCCCCCCTCTTGATTTATTGTCGATCTCTTTATTTTGCGACGGGTATTATTCTTTGAAATAAGAGTATAATATACAATTAGTGTGAATAGCCTGTGAGCTCAATGCCATCAGTTTAACTGGGCACTTTTTTTTGTATTTGTCTTTGTTAAATAAATGTTTGTTTCTTAAATAAAGATATATAATTTTTCTTGTGTAATCTTTATTTAAATATACACACATAGGCACAAAAGTTTTTTAATTTATCAAAATATCTTGATCATATGCAATAAATACATAGACAGTCAAGTTATGTTTTGATTAAAAAAAAAACTATATTTCAAATAAGAAGTTATTGACAAGTCTTAAATGTAGAAAATGATACATATTATACATGTGTATTAATTTACAGAAAAAGCTAGTTGTATTTGTATTGATATTACATTTAATATGAGAATAAAATTACAATAATCCAGCAATATATGAAACGCTATTTCTCTTTTCCAGGGTCTCCTTCCTTTATTGTCACAAAAATTTGAGCATTTCCAATGTCTCAAAGTATAGATGGGAGTATGTAAATAAATATTTAGATAAATATATTTATTATTATCCTACTCTATTAGTATAAAATATCAGCTCTAACTGAAAATTACATGTAAAATTTGGGGACCGAGGGCCCAATTAGTGTGCAATGACCCAATTGTTACAAGTTTCAAATTTATTTTACATTTGCAGTAGGCATATATATTTTTAAAATCTAGCTACTGTCTTACGCTCTTTAAATAGTTTGAGTACAGTAAAATTAATGCTAATAAAATTTACCTTATTCCAATTACTTGCTTTGAATAGGAATTGATATTTTTTGCTCATTTTAAATAATACAGCTGGGAAACAGAATATATATATATATATATATATATATATATATATATATATATATATATATATATATATATATATATATATATATATATATATATAATAATTTTTAGTTATTTACATTTTTTACAATTTATTATGAATATTTAACGAATTCTTAAACTGAAAGTCCTGGTTTTCATATTTTATTTATTTAAAAAAATAAATAAAAGCATATAAAATCATTGCATCATTTGTTTTAATTAGAAAAAAAAAGTTATTCTATAAAATATTTACGAGAATTACGTGATAAATCCCGGATATCAAAGTACAATAAAATTTAAAAGAAAAAAAAAGATATATCTGAGTTCCAGGCTTGTTTTGAATAAGAATGAATATTTTTGTTCCTTTTTAATAATACAGTGGGGAAAAAAATATATATATATTATTTACAATTTGTAAAATTTAACATAAATATTTTACAAACTCTTAAAATAGTTCGTTTTCTGTTCTGTTAATTAAAAAACTCGTAAAAAAAACATAACAGAATTTCTTTTTAAATACAGCTCAAGAAAAAAAAAGTTTTCGATTTGCTGAACTTCAATTACTGACAATAGATGGCGCTCCCGCCAGTACACGAGATTTCGCGCATTACCAAACTACCATGCGGCGGAGGAAAAGCGTAAAAATGTGCTATGCGTTTCTACAGCAATAGGATTAAGAAAATAGTCCCATTTTTAAACCAGATTATTTAAAAAACTAGAGTTTTCCTATTTAAGCGGATCGGGGGATTCGCTCTAGCAACAACAGATTAATATCATATATTAATTTTTTTTTTAAATCGTCCGATCGGATTTCGAGAAAAGCGTTTTATGACATGACAACATTACATGCAGAGAGAAAAACTTCCCATTTTACTGAAAAATGGGTTTCCAGATCTTAAAATCTATTGCATGTAGAAATGCATAAATTTCAGGATAGAGTTAGACCGGAGATATAAGACAGCTGTCAAAAAATCAAAACGATACGCCTCATATTTGCTGAGATATTAACTGTCGGCGTTTCGCTTTTCGTTTGAACTCAAACTAGGTGTATATATAGAGTGACGGTAATCTTCAGTTTTGGGCTTTCCGTTTTCGGTTTTTGCTGCGTCACTCGAGAAACTACCGACTCTCATGATAACTATAACATCGCAAAACGTTTTTAATATGTTTTGCTATGACAAGCTTTTCTATTATGACAAGTTTTTATTATTATATTTGAAGATTAATATTTTTGATAGTTCCTCTGGATATAAAAAATAATGCAGACAGCAATCTACTTTAAAATTGCGAAAGGAAGTGCAGTTATCAAGCCTGATTTTATTAACATAATCATTTATATGTACGCTTAGTCTTCAAAAATAACTTGATTTTTTCCTAAACACTGAAGAAACGTCACTCAAATAGAAAAAAAAGACAGAAATCCAACAAACAACATGGCATGCACACACTGTCATGATATTATTGTAACTGTTTGATTAACTGCATAAATATATATTGTCTGTAACTGTGTAAACTGTAACTTTAACGGTATAACCTAAACTGTTGATCTGAATGTAACCTGCAAGCATGTATGCTGTATTTTGTATCTGTCTTATTTAATAATATTTAACCAAGTTGTTATAAATATGAACTGTGTATATTTATTGTGTTCTAAAACAAACTAAGATGAAACCTACATCTGACATGGTGTCAGGACTGAAACGATGATAAAAGATTATCGTTGCTGATCCACGTTTCTTAGTCGAGTTACGACATGGATGCTTTTAGACCACCTGGCTCGCTGAAATTCTGCACAGGAAATGTAAAAGAAAAATGGAGGAGATGGCGGCAAGAGTTAGAAAACTACATGTTAGCCACCGAGAAAGATGGGCGTCCAGAAAAAGTCAAAATTGCAATCCTGTTGAATCTCCTTGGGAGCGAAGGATTAGAGATATACAATACGTTCAAATTCGATACACCTGAAAACAAAGAAAAATTCACCGAAGTGATAAAAAAGTTTGAAGAGTATTGTCTACCTCGTCAGAATGTCGTTTATGAACGATATAAATTTTTCTCGTGTGTCCAACAAGAAGGCCAAAACATCGAGAGTTATGTGACTCAACTGAAAACGTTAGCGTCAACGTACGAGTTCGCTGATCAAGAAGATGGGCTAATTCGAGATAGGATTGTCCTTGGAATTCGTGACAACGGTCTGAAAGAACGTTTGCTTCGCGAGTCATCACTGTCAGTAGAAAAAGCAGTGGAAATTGTACGTGCAGCAGAATCGAGTCGGGAACAGATCAGAAGTATGAATGACGAAAGTGAAGTACACAGTGTGAGGAAACAGTGGAAGAAGAGCAAACCAAACAACAGTCATCAGAATACGAGTGCAAGAAGTGCGGTAGAACACACAAGCCTCGGGAATGTCCAGCATTCGGAAAATACTGTTCAAGATGTAAACAGAAGAATCATTTTGCCATAAAATGCCCTCAGAATCCGAAGAAGGTACATCAAGTCAGTGCTCCGGAAAATGAACTAAGTGAATCACATATTTTTGTTGACTCAGTGACAATGACCTGAAAATGAACCTGAAAATGAACTTAACTTTAGTGACACTATAACTATGAAACCATTTGAAAATGAACAATATGAACTTCAAAGCACAGTTAGTTCTGTAGAAATTAGGAATATTGAAACGGTAAGTGAAACTTGTATAAAAATGTTAAACTGTTTCTAGAAAATAAGTATTTTGATGTTGAATTCAAACTTGATACTGGTGCTGAAGTGAATATTTTACCATTGCATGTTTTAAATGATGCTAAAATTAAACCAAAGTTTAAAGAAACTAAAGTAACATTAATGACATTTGGTAATTTAAAAATAAGGCCAAAAGGCACTTTAATGATAAATTGTTCTACTGGGAAATGTAATAATGTGCCACTGTTATTTTAGGTTGTAAATATTGTATCGAAACCAATATTAGGATTAAAAGCATGTTCTGAGTTGAAATTAATTCAACAAATAAATGAAATAGAGGGAAATAATTTAAATAAAGATGGGTTGATAGCACAATATAAAGATGTATTCACTGGTACTGGAGAATTTCCAGATGAACCATATCATATCACGTTAAAAGATAATGCGATACCAGTTATTCACCCTCCTAGGCGTGTTCCTCAGGCATTACAGCCAAAATTAAAAGACATATTAAATAAATTAGAGAAAGAGGGAATTGTATCCAAAGTAAACAAACCAACTGATTGGGTACAAAGTTTAGTTATTGTCGAAAAACCTAATGGGAGTCTCAGATTGTGTTTGGATCCAAGGGATTTAAATAAAGTAATAAAAAGGGAACACTATGAAATTCCTTCTGCAGATGACATAATAAGTAGATTAGAAGGTAAAAGAATATTTTCTGTAGTCGATTTAAAAGATGGATTTTGGCATGTTCCATTGGATGAAATTAGTAGTGAAATTTGTACATTTAACACACCATTTGGCAGGTATAAATTTATCAAAATGCCATTCGGAATTTCATCAGCACCCGAAATATTTCAAAAGAGAAATCAAAAGCTGTTTGGGGATATTGACGGTGTTTTACTTTGATGATATCATTATTGCAGGAACTGATGAGGCCACATATGATTTAATTATGTCGAAAGTTCTTGAAAGAGCTAGGTCATTAAATATCAAATTTAACCCTGATAAATTACAGTATAGAGTACCGGAAGTAAAATATGTAGGCCAAATTATTTCTAAATCTGGTATTAAAGCTGACCCTAGTCACATCAGAGGAATTGTTGACATGCCAACACCAAAATCAAAAACTGAAGTTAGGAGGTTGTTAGGTATGATAAATTTCTTGTCAAAGTTTATACCCAATGTATCGAAAATTACTGCTCCATTAAGGGAGACAATTCATGAAAATGTAGAATTTAATTGGGGGAGGGAACAGGAAGAATCATTTAGTAAAATTAAAGAACTGTTAACCAGAGCCCCAGTTTTGAAAGTTTTCAGTTCAAAAGATGAAATAGTAATACAGTGTGACAGTTCAAAAGATGGCCTGGGATCATGTTTAATCCAAAAAGACCAACCTGTATCTTTTGTGTCACGCAGTTTAACTTACAGCGAGAAAAACTATGCGCAAATAGAAAAAGAATTATTGGCCATAGTCTTTTCTTTTGAAAAATATCATAATTTTGTTTATAGTCGAAAAGTCATAATTCAAAGTGACCACAGACCTCTAATGTCAATTGTAAAAAAACCTATGCATAAAATATCCTCAAGAATGCAAAGAATGCTTCTAAAATTACTTAAGTATGAGTTTGAAGTAACGTATGTACCAGGTAAACAAATGTTTCTGTCTGATACTTTATCACGTGCCTTCCCTAAAGATGTAACTGTTAAAGATGACAAAGAAATGTTAAATATTGTACATACCATTTCTAAATACTTACCTATGAGTGAAGGCAGAATTGCTCAATTTAAGAAAGAAACTGAATCAGACCCAGAATTGAAAATTGTCTTCAATTACATCAAGGAAGGCTGGCCTAAATCTTACAAAAATGTAGATAACAATGTGAAAACATATTATAAAATTTAAAATGATCTTCACAGTAATGATGGGTTGTTATTTCTTAATGAAAATATAGTTATTCCTCATAGTTTGAGAAAAAGTATGTTAGATTTAATTCATGAAGCACACTTTGGGATAGAAAAATGCAAGAAAAGGCCTAGGGACTTAATGTATTGGCCAGGAATGAATTCAGATATAGAGAAAGTTGTTTTTAATTGTGAAATTTGTGAAAAATTTAGAAGGGCAAATAGCAAAGAACCTATGAAACCTCATACAGTTCCATATAGACCATTTGAAAAGGTAGGGGTTGATATAATGGAGTTTGGTAATGTTAATTATCTAATTCTTATGGATTATTACTCAAAATGGATAGAAGTTTGCGAGCTTGAAAATAAGTCAGCGGATAATGTAATATGTAAACTAAAATCAATTTTTTCTAGGTTTGGTGTCCCGAATACTGTAATATCTGACAATGTTCCATTTAATGGCTCTAATTATATTAAATTTGCAAAAGATTGGGATTTTAACTATGCATTTAGTAGTCCTCATTATTCTCCAAGTAATGGGATGGTTGAAAGGGCTGTGGGAATTGTAAAATGTATTATGAGAAAAGCTAAGGAAATTAATAAAGACTATTTTGTGGGATTAATGGAGTATAGAAACACACCCATTTCAGGCCTTGAGTTATCTCCAGCTCAACTGATGTTTAATCGTAGACTAAAAACAAAATTACCGATCACAAATAAATTACTAAATGCAGAATTGTTTAATAACATTCGAGAAAAACTAGTTAAGAGGCAAGCTATTCAAAAGAAGTATTATGACAAATCAGCACATCCATTACCTCAGCTTATAGAACAAGAGAATGTTAGGATTTTAAACTTTAAAAACAAAACTTGGGAACCAGCTGAAATTGTTAAAATAGACAAATCTCATCCAAGATCTTATTACGTTAGGGATCAATCTGGGAAAATTCTTAGACGTAATAGAAAACATATAAGAAAATCATTGTCATTAAAAACAATAGACCCAAATTATGAAATAATAAGTATTCCTGAAACTGATTCCAACGTATCTTTAGATTCTCCACAGAATACTCATGTAAACAGCAATCTAAGATGTAGTAGTCGTATTCGTAGAATGCCTACATATTTAAATGACTATGTTGTATAATGAAATAGCTTAAAAGGGGGGATGTCATGATATTATTGTAACTGTTTGATTAACTGCATAAATATATATTGTCTGTAACTGTGTAAACTAACTTTAACGGTATAACCTAAACTGTTGATCTGAATGTAACCTGCAATCATGTATGCTGTATTTTGTATCTGTCTTATTTAATAATATTTAAGCAAGTTGTTATAAATATGAACTGTGTATATTTATTGTGTTCTAAAACACACTAAGATGAAACCTACATCTGACACACACATCCTTCACTATGAATTCGCTTTGTATTAGACCAGACGCCATTTAGCTCGCACATGCGTGAATGACCATCGCGCATGGGCGAAAACGGCATCTTGCGTCTCCAGGCTATCTCAAAGATACATCTCAGTGGCAGCCTGTTTTGTTATCTCAAAGATGTTTTATGAACATCACACAGAGACGTGATGATAATGAGACTTTCCGATGTACCCGAGACATCACTGGGACCAAGTGTGCTGTGTGGGGTGGTACAATTAAGACCCAATAAACATATTTTAAATGTTGCACTGCCCTATATATTATTACGCCATCGACGTTCAAGATGAACTTATGTGAAAGGTAATGTTTATTAATAGTATGTGATGGAATAAATGATTCGACTTGACATATCTTGGTAAAATGCAAAAAGAATGGGCGCTAATTCGTCATATTGGTGGTACTATCACGTCATCCAGTTACGGCATGAATTTTTAGCAGATTAAAGATACCGATTAGTACAATACAAATATTTCAGTCTGCCTCGTCATATTTTGGTACGAGATTAATAGAGCAGGACGCCAATTCGTCATTTTGGCAGTACTATCACGTCATCGAGTTAGGACATAAAAGATTAACACATTCAAGATACCGATTAGTACAATACGAATATCTCAGTCTGCCTTGTCATATCTTGCTACGAGATGAGCAGAGCGGGCGCCATTTCCCAACATTTACGGTACTATCAGCACATCGACTTGGGAGATGAAATTTTAACACATTAAAGATACCGATTTGTACAGTACAAATATTTTAGTCCGCATTGTCATGATGAGCAGAGCGGGGCACCTATTCCTCCTTTTTATGGTACTATCATGACATTGAGTTACGACATGAAAGTTTAACACAACAAAGACACCGAATAGTACAATACAAATATTTCAGTCTATCTCGTCATATCTTGGTACGAGATGAGCAGAAAAGGGCGCTAATACTTCATTTTGTTGTGTTAAACTTTCAGACCGTAAATCTATGACGTGATATTAACTCAAAATGAAGAATTGGCGTCCTGTTCTGCTCATCTCTTACAAAGATATAACGAGGCAGACTGAAATATTTGTATTGTACTAATCGGTATCTTTGTTGTATTATAAATTCAAATCGTAACTCGATGACGTGATAGTATCGTCAAAATGTAGAATTGGCTCATCTCGTACTAAGACGTGTGGAGGCAGACTGAAATATTTGTGTTGTACTAACTGGTATCTTGAATGTGGTTAAATTTCATGTCATAAATCGATGACGTTGTTCGGCCCGTATACAGGAACCGGTCTAAAATAAAATTAAATTGAGTTAAACAGAGTATGTGGAAGCCTAATGGCTGATATAGGCAAGGTAGTGACCAAGTGTGTGAAGTAGTTTGACACATAGATAAAACAGTTTTTAAGTTTTGGAAAATACTAACATTTATTAGACATATTTCAAAAATAAATTACAGATGAATAAATATAACAATGAAGAATTTAATTAAATAAAATATAATGACTGATGACATGACAACAAAAACAGGTGGCAAAATATAAATATGAGCATAAGATAAATTAAGCTTTCAAAGACAAAAAGCCCTACTCACGTGTTGGTTGGTTAGTCATTTAAATATATATACACCGTAGTTTACTTTTTACAACAAACTTCAATAAATGCATATTGGAACACACTCATAATTGTTGACATTAAACACTTGTAAAAAAAGTCCATTTTCAACTCGCATGACGATTAATTGAATATTACCAAACAAACAAATTGAAGCAGGCTTTTTATCACTATTGAATTGAAGAAAAAACAAGATGAAGAGAAGTCCACCCATTATTTATCTTTGAAGAAAATACATATCACCATTCCAGCAAAACGGAAAGAAACTAGACGAACTACAGCAGAAGAAAAAAACGAACTTTAAAACGTTCAAGTCCATCATCGCACTCGATAAGTACTAACAGCCACTAGCATCGTTTTTTCAACAGCTACAAATGTCGCTTTTAATTATCGCTAGTAGAAAAATCGTGGGGGTTCTGCGGCAGCAGGAGGCAGAGGTGGAGGGCGTGGCCGAAAAGTGATGGATAGGTGACAGGGTTAATGAGAAGGTTAATGAGAAAGTGAAGAAGATGAAAGCGGCGAGATCGTTGGAAAAAAGCCTACTTACGGAGAGTGTCGCAGAAACCACCTACTGTCTTGGAATCCAGTGAGCAACTGAACGGGGTTTCAGATATATGCACGGGCGATGTCATAATCATCCTAGAGGGCGCTGCGATCAGCGCAGTGATGGGTCGAGACGAATGCTGCTTTCTGATTGGCTGTTTCTATTGCACCTGAGGGGAGTGCAGTACGTCCTGAGGGGGGTTCGATGACGTCCTATTCTAGAACACTCTAACATCATTATTCTAGGGGGCGCTACGATCGGCGTTCTGATTGGACGAGAGCTTTTCCCCTGAGAGGATGACAGTACCACGTTGCTGCGAGCGGAATGCAAAGATTTAGCACGTGTCAACCAGACTTAATGCTGCTCATGAAGAAATTGTAATTAATTTTTAATTAAATAATTAATTAATTAATTTTAATGATTTTCAAATAACGTGAAATAAATTACTGTAATGATCCTAATTTATGTGAAATAAAGTCATGAAAGTGTTAAACAAGTTTTGAAAACAATTCGTTTTTTAATTTTTGTATGCATTAAGTGAAGGTTTATTTTTTAAATGAAATGTTTTGCTGAAAAGAAACAATTAGTTAAAACATTTTTTTAATTATGAGATACTAATAAATTTACAAAACATGTTTTATACCAATAGGTAGAATAATTATATTTTTTGAAATAACTTAATTTTTTTGTGAAAGTAATAGAAAAGGTTTCACCATTTAAATAAGTTATATATGTGTTGATACATTTTGTATAAATGTATGGGAACTTGTCGAGATTTCTGTAACAAAGACATCACCGACCCTATATATATATATATATATATATATATATATATATATATATATATGGTGAAAGTATGTTCTCATTATAACTGCTACCTCACGCATTAGCCCTTATTTCACTTACATTGAATGCTATAGTTAGAAAAACTAGTGAATTTAGTTCCAACTTTAAAAGAAAATAATATTATATGAATTTTTTTAACGAGTACTTTAAGAAATAACTTCATGTTTTTTTAAAGACATTACAGAATCACTTTAACTTGTTATTTTAAAATGTTTAGAAACATTTATGTAACTGATTCATAAAAAAGTTTTTAGAACAACAGTTTAAAACCAAAAAATTACTCTTTTTATACGTAACATTAAGTATCTGCAGTTCAAAAATTAAACCTGCATATGTTTTAAACATGTAACATAAAAACTAACGAAATGTTTGCTTAAACATGAATAATATTTTAAGAAAGGTTTCTTGTTTGATGAAAATAGTAAATGACATTAATTTTTTAATTTTCTAAATTATATTACACATAGTTACAAAAAACACTTACCTTAAACTTTCTTGAACACATCTATTATCATCATTTTTCTTTTTCCTGAACTTTAACATCAACTTGTTGCAACAAACCCTTACTTTGAACTGAGAAAAAAAAACAATTTTAATGTAGATGGCGCACGTGTTGTATGATGTCACTTTTTCCTGCCTATAAGAATATGAAAACCGTTTTGATTGGTTCTTTACTTCGAGGGAAGTGATGTCATGACCAGTTTTGCACACGATACTCTACATGATAAGAACTCCCTAAAAAAGCAGCGTAATCAGTATTCAGATCATTATCTTTGAGTAAGTTGTCTTGAACGCTGATCCTTGTTGCTGCTATAACCTTACCGGTTTTCCTGTCTGAACCTTTCTAACCTTGCTTGTTTATCTGCCTGACCTTGCTGCTTGAACTTGCTGGTTTACCTGTCTGAACCTGTCTAATCTTGTACAAAGCTGTCCGAACCTGTCTAAACTTGTACAAAGCTGTTCGATCCTGCCTAACCTTGTACAAAGATGTCTGATCCTGTTTGTCTGAAAAAATGCCTCTTTCCATTTTTGATGAAAATGAACTGAATGTACATGTCATGTCTGACTTTATTCAGAATGATCTAGCAGATCGATATTTAAGTGAACTTCAAACTTTACCCTTTTATACACCTACTTTGAAACTTCGAGGAAAAGAAATAAAGCCTAAGAGAAAGGTTTTAGCTTTCGGTGATTCTGGATTGTCTTATTCTTTCAGCGGAACCACCATTTCTGCATTAGAATGGACACCGTTCATGTTGGAAATAAGAGATTTAGTTGAAAAGCATTGTGGTTTTACCTATAACTTTGTGTTGCTAAATTTTTACCGAGATGGAAAAAGCTACATATCACATCACAGGGATAATGAGAGTGATTTAGACGAGAATATCCCTATATCTGTACTGAGTTTTGGAGCAAAACGAATTCTAGAGTTTAAAAACTTAAGTGTCAAGAGGTTCGAATAAGCTTAGAACATGGCTCTTTGTATTCTATGTTTAAACCTACTAATAAACTGTTTACTCATTTAATTATAGCAGAACCCGATGTAAAACAACCCAGAATAAGCTTAACCTTTCGTCATATAATATCTAACACTGATTCTGTAAAAAAACAAAGACTGGAATGTTTTCCTGGCTCATCTAACGAAGTATCTTCACTTCAAATAATAGAAGAATGTCCAGAGCAAACAACTGATAAACAAGTGACGTCTACAGCTTTTGAAAATATTATCGTACAAGAACAATCATGTTTAAACATGCAAAAACAATCATGTTCAACTGTACAAGAACAATCATGTTCAACCGTGCAAGACACTTCTTACTTAACTATGTATCATCAAGACTGGTTTGATAAACATTTCCAATATTTAGAAGGATGCGATTCACTTATTGCAGAATTTAATCTGTGTTCGGGTACATATATTCAGATTCGATTGGAAAACCATGTTTCTTTAAGAATTCATATCAGAAATTTCAAGGAAGCGAAAAATGGAGATAAATACCCCACAAAACAAGGTGTAGTTTTAACTGTTCCTACATGGGATAATTTTAGTAGAAAATTACATAATCTTTGATTTTACTCGAAAGATGATTCTTTCATTGCAAATAATGAACTGGTTGTTATGTGTATTGATGAGGATTTCTGCCTACTTCAACAGCTTTTTAATTTGAAAAACGCAGGATTTTATTTAAAAAAATTCTGGAATTCGTTTAAGTAAGGATCAGATCTTGAAATTGATTGAATTAACACCTCAAATTACTGAAACAGCAATCGACATTCTTTTAACTCGGGTTTTACCAAATGCTGTGTATAACAAGTTACCTATATGCCATAATCATATGGATTTCGATGGTGCAAAGTCTCATTTCTTATTGTGTTTAAAACAAGAGCTTGGGTCTACAGCGTGTAAAATGTTTAATTGTGATGGTTGTAAATATGAAAGCAACTCGCAACTGAAACATGATTGTATGATAATTAACACTCAGGAAAAATTTTCTATGTATAAAGATTCAACTTTGCTAAATATGAATACATTTGAGTTATCCAAAAACATTTGCCAAAATTGTACTTGTCAATTTAAAAAGACATTTTTTAAATGTTTTGATAGTCAATTCTATGAAGAATATTTTGAAAGCAATCTGTTCAGCTAAAAATTGTGTAAAACTTTGATATGTTATTTCAATAAACATATTTTTTTTGTTAACTGGAAATGAATCTCTCTTTATTTCTAACTGCAAGCAGAAAAAAAACCCTTATGACTGTCTAAGCTATGAAAGTAACAGCATATACTTAATGTTTTTTTCTGAAACATATAAAAATGTTTGATATTTTTTCTAAAGACATGTTAACATACATATATAATTTTTAAAAAGTTATCTAGTAATTTTTTTTAATTATAATATTCGTTCAAAACATTTTTGAATATGTTTCTAAACGTTTAAAAAATAATTCTGTTGATCTTTTTTAATGAAAATAAAAAAAGTTTATACTGATAATTTTTTTTGGACAAAATATTTTTTTAACACTTGCTAAAAATCTGTTACATACAAAAGTTTGTTATTTCTTTATTACATTTTAAAAGAGTTTGATATTTTTTCTGTTACATATAAAAAAGTTTCTTGTACAGTTGAACATGATTGTTCTTGCATGTTTAAACATGATTGTTCTTGTACGATAATATTTTCAAAAGCTGTAGACGTCACTTGTTTATCAGTTGTTCGCTCTGAACATTCTTCTATTGTTTGAAGTGTAGATACTATGTTAGATGAGCCAGGAAAATATTCCAGTCTTTGTTTTTTTACAGAATCAGTGTTAGATATTATATGACGAAAGGTTAAACTTATTCTGGGTTGTTTTACATCGGGTTCTGCTATAATTGAATGTGTAAACAGTTTATTAGTAGGTTTAAACATAAAATACAAAGAGCCATGTTCTAAGCTTATTCGAACCTCTTGACACTTAAGTTTTTTAAACTCCAGAATTCGTTTTGATCCAAAACTCAGTACAGATATAGGGATATTCTCGTCTAAATCACTCTCATTATCCCTGTGATGTGATATGTTGCTTTTTCCATCTGGGTAAAAATTTAGCAACACAAAGTTATAGGTAAAAACACAATGATTTTTCACTAAATCTCTTATTTCCAACATGAACGGTGTCCATTCTAATGCAGAAATGGTGGTTCCGCTGAAAGAATAAGACAATCCAGAATCACCGAAAGCTAAAACCTTTCTCTTAGGCTTTATTTCTTTTCCTCTAAGTTTCAAAGTAGGTGTATAAAAGGGTAAAGTTTGCAGTTCCCCTGAATATCGATCTGCTAGATCATTTTGAATAAAGTCAGAAATGACATGTACATTCAGTTCATTTTCATCAAAAATGGAAAGAGGCATTTTTTCAGACAAACAGGATCAGACAGCTTTGTACAAGGTTAGGCAGGATCGAACAGCTTTGTACAAGGTTAGACAAGTTCGGACAGGTAAACCAGCAAGTTCAAGCAGCAAGGTCAGGCAGGTAAACAAGCAAGGTTAGACAGGTTCAGACAGGAAAGCCGGTAAGGTTATAACAGCAACAAGGGTCAGCGTTCAAGACAACTTACTCGAATATAATGATCTGAATACTGAGTAGCTGCTTTTATACGGAGATCTTATCATGTAGAGTATCGTGTGCAAAACTGGTCATGACATCACTTCCCTCGAAGTAAAGAACCAATCAAAACGGTTTTTCATATTCTTACAGGCAGGAAAAAGTGACATCATACAATAAGTGCGCCATCTACATTAAAATTGTTTTTTCTCTCAGTTCAAAGTAAGGGTTTGTTGCAACAAGTTGATGTTAAAGTTCAGGAAAAAGAAAAATGATGATAGGTTAAATAATGTGTTCAAGAAAGTTTAAGGTAAGTGTTTTTTGTAACTATGTGTAATATAATTTAGAAAATTAAAAAATTACTGTCATTTACTATTTTCATCAAACAAGAAACCTTTCTTAAAATATTATTCATGTTTAAGCAAACATTTCGTTAGTTTTTATGTTACATGCTTAAAACATATGCAGGTTTAATTTTTGAACAGCAGATACTTAATGTTACGTATAAAAAGAGTAATTTTTTGGTGTTAAACTGTTGTTCTAAAACCTTTTTTATGATTCAGTTACATGAATGTTTCTAAACATGTTAAAATGACAAGTTAAAGTGATTCTGTAATGTCTTTAAAAAAAACATGAAGTTATTTCTCAAAGTACTCGTTTACAAAATTCATATAATATTATTTTCGTTTAAAGTTAGAACTAAATTCACTAGTTTTTCTAACAATAGCATTCAATGTAAGTGAAATAAGGGCTAATGCGTGAGGTAGCAGTTATAATGAGAACATACTTTCACCATATATATATATATATATATATATATATATAGGGTTGGTGATGTCTTTGTTACAGAAATCTCGACAAGTTCCCATACATTTATACAAAATGTATCAACACATATATAACTTCTTTGAATGGTGAAAATCTTTTCTATTACTTTCACAAAAAAATTAAGTTATTTAAAAAAATATGATTATTTTACCTATTGGTATAAAATATGTTTTGTAAATTTATTAGTTTCTGATAATTAAAAAAATGTTTTAACTAATTGTTTCTTTTCAGCAAAACATTTCATTTAAAAAATAAACCTTCACTTAATGGATACAAAAATTAAAAAACGAATTGTTTTCAAAACTTGTTTAACACTTTCATGACTTTATTTCACTTAAATTAGGATCATTACAGTAATTTATTTCACGTTATTTGAAAATCATTAAAAAAATTAATTAATTAATTAATTCAAAATTAGTTACAATTTCTTCATGAGCAGCATTAAGTCTGGATGACACGTGCTAAATCTTTGCATTCCGCTCGCAGCAACGTGGTATTGTCATCCCCTCAGGGGAAAAGCTCTCGTCCAATCAGAACGCCGATCGTAGCGCCTCCAAGGATAATGATGTCAGAGTGTTCTAGAATAGGACGTCATCGAACCCCCCTCAGGAGGTACTGCACTCCCCTCAGGTAAAATAGAAACAGCCAATCAGAAAGCAGCATTCGTCTCGACCCATCACAGCGCTGATCGCAGCGCCCTCTAGGATGATGATGACATCGCCCGTGCATATATCGGAAACCCCGTTCAGTTGCTCACTGGATTCCAAGACAGTAGGTGGTTTCTGCGACACTCTCCGTAAGTAGGCTTTTTTCCAACGATCTCGCCGCTTTCATCTTCTTCACTTTCTCATTAACCTTCTCATTAACCCTGTCACCTATCCATCACTTTTCGGCCACGCCGTCCGCCTCCGCCTCCTGCTGCCGCAGAACCCCCATTATTCTTCTACTATCGCTGCTTCCCTTGCCCACAATCGGCGTTTTCGTCTCTTTAAATAGTATGAAAATACCGCTTTAGGAAAACGACCCCTTCCTAAAAATGAGAAGTTGAGAATTTCTTAAACTGCCTATCGAAAAATAATTAAAGTGCCTTGATACCGCGGCACGGCGTGGTGCGCATGATCAAACAACGTTATGAAAAAAATGATGTCAGTACTAGCGATTGCAACTGAATTTGGAAAAGGGCTGAGAAATGGGAGTCGATATACTACGAAATCGAGAACTAACACTCTGAAAAATAGACATGACCGGCGATTTGAAAAACGGAAAGATGAAAAGAATTGAACGATACCAGAAATGGAAATGTTAGCCATCGAAGCGAATTATCAAATAAAATAAAATACAGGATTAAATAAAATTTAGGTGAGTACCAAAAGAGACATTATGTATAAGTTTCAAGGTCCATATTAGGGCTGACAGACGTGATAGCACGGGTAAATGAAGAATTGGAGCCCCGCTTTGTTCATCTCACACCAAGATATGATGAGGCAGACTGAAATATTTGTATTTTACTCACTGTCATATTTAATGTGCTGAAGTTGCATGTCGTAACTCGATGACGTAATAGTACCGCTAAGATGACGAATTGCTGCCCGTTCTTTTCACATTTTACCAAGATCATGTATTACATCACTCACTGTTAATAAACTTTTCCTTTACCATTAGTTCATGACGTAATAATATATAGCGCAATGTAATGTAAAATATTATGTTTATTGTGTCTCAATTATACTACACGATATGTTTTAATGTCATGTCTACCGGAAGTCCTACCAGGATATGCCCTGTAGGGTGATGCGCCTTAATTTTTTTTAAAATTTCAATATGCTATAGTTTTCACCAGTAGCCTTTGATCAAAATAAAGACTGAAATTAGATTTCAAGTTAATTGGATTATGTTTAGAGGTGCCGAAAGAAGGGTAAATTTTAGGTTTTATTAAAATTCTGATAAATTTCACAATTATGTTAAAAAAGTATTTTTTGAAAATTGACAACTGAGAAATGAGTACCCTTAATGCAGCACCTCCAAACATGATCCATTTATGCTTATATTTAGTTTCCATCTTTATTTTAATCAAAGGCAACTTTTGAAAATTATAGCATATTGAAATACAAAAAATATAGTTTGAACATAATTGCAAATTTTGTTAAAATTTTAATAAAACCCAAAGTTTGCCCTTCTTGCAGCATCTCTAAACAGAATCCATTTATGCTGATATTTAATTTCTATCTTTATTTTAATCAAAGTCAACTTGTGAAAACTATAGCATGTTGAAATTACAAAAAAAAAAAAAAAAAAAAAAAAAAAAAAATTAATTCCACCCTAATGCCCAGTATTTTAAATACTATATTTAAACTTTAATTTGGCACCAATTTCATCTTGTACCTCGATGACGTGATGGTATCCCCAAAACGAATTGGCGCCCTCTGCTGCTCATATCGTACCAAGCTAGATCGACATATGATCCAAAAGACCTGACAATTCGCCGACTTTCCATTCATAAAAACGTGCCCGTTTCTCCGTCGTCTGCTAGCAGAATAATAGAACAACATTCCGAGTTTTTCCCTTTAAATACGTTAGTAATTTTTTCTGTTTATTAATATTTTTAGCATATATTTCTATTCAGGATGGATGAAACTGTTGAAAAGAACATATTTAAAGTCGAGAATTAAAGTCTCATCGCAAAAAAGTGTTTATTTATTAATAAAATTTTCATATTGTGTAAAAAGAATATCTGATTAGTAAACTACTAGATGCGATGTAAGAGCTCGATTAAGATATTCGATTAATTTAAATACTCGATTAATTTAAAACGTCATCGCAATAAAAGTTTTTAATTTTTTCCTCTTTTGGAAAATAATGCATCGAAATTTTATTATCATCAGGGTCAAAATGGTCTGCCCGACTGTCAATACTACAGAAAGAGACACAACACCTCATATTTGTAAGGATATAGCAACCAGAATGAAAAAAATCACATGAGTTTGTCGTTCTAGTGCTGACCATGAGACGCTAAACGCCGCATTCCGAAACTAGCACGCAGAAAATCGGCGAATGGTCAGGTCTTTTAAGATCATATGTTGGTCCAGGTACCAAAACACAACGAGGCAACCAGTCAATTCTTAATCAACTCCTAATAATCTTGTCCTACATCATGATTTCATCCCGTAACTCAATGACGTAGCATTTTTGTTGCCGCCACCCGCCCTATGTGATGAAGTTACATATCTGAAGAAAGTAAAATCTACTTTTTCAGCTTCAGGAATCCTTTTATTTCAAAAAAGAAAAAATTCGTCTTTCGACAAATTAACAAAAAGCATTTCATCGTAGCTTTTTTTAGTTTTATATCCAAGCATGGTGGTTAAATAAAAACAAAGTTAAGCTCTTTGTATTCAAATTAGAGAGTTATTGTATAAGCATAGCTCTCATATTATGTTTCTGTGAAAAATGCAAAAGTTTTTTGTTTATAGCATACAGAGTTTTTAAACGAATTTGACACATCTTTTTGAAAACTTGACAAAAAAACAGTAGAAATTGTATACTGCAATTAAAAGATGCATATATTGAATATTTGATGAGATACTGGTATTTGTATGAAATAACTTTTACTGTGCATGCGCGAAATTTACCAATTTTTTTAATTTGGTAGCCAGTTATAAAAATAGCGGATTATAAGGGATTTTCCCACAATTCGTTAACCAGCTCACTGAATTACCAATATTTTTCTGAGTTTTTATGATATTTGACTGGTATTTTTATATGAATTGACTACCAAATCATGGAAAAAAATGATTGGTGTAGTTCGCGCATATGCACAGTTAAAATTTGTTTCGTACAAATACCCATATCTCATCAAATATTCAATATATTGATCTTTTAATTGCAATATACTGTATCTGCTGTACTTTGTCAAGTTTTCAGAAAGTGGTGTTAAATTCGGTTGAAAACTTTGTAAGCCATATATATATAAAAAATGAAATTTTCACATAAACGTTAACATCTTTACGAATATGCGTGCTATGCTTACACAAATGAAACATACGTTGAACAGGACCCATACGGTCATGTGCTACAATGACAGACCAATGTGAACACTTTCTGTTATTTGGGTAATTCCAAATATTATTTTTTATTACATTTATTATTCGACCCTTAATTGCTCTCACAACTATATATTCACTCAATAACATGAAGTCAAACATCTTCTTTACATCCTCGAAGTTCAAAGACAATTCGTCCAGAATTTCCATAGATATTCGACATACCGTGTAAAATCGAAAGCTTCTGGTCACTGCCCCTTAATTTTTGGAGAACAGTGTATGATTTTATATTTAAGAAATAAATAAATAAAAAGGGATATTTTTTTGTCTTTTTTTACATTTGTGAGCCCAAAAAAATAATTAATCAATAAAAGTTATACTTTTTGGTAATATAAGCTCCAACAAAAGCAACTACCTTTCTTTAAAATAAAAAATGAAGGAAATGGGTCGAATAGTTCCAGAAAAATGGTCACCCAGTTTAAAATATATAGTTTCGAGAAAAAGAAGTTTAAATTTTAAAATAACATTCAACAAGCAAGAAATATTGTATGGAATTGGAATTTAATAAAACTGCGTTAGGGCAACAGTTTGCACACTGGAGTGATGCAAAAAATGCAAAATCAAAACTTTGAAACATATAACACAGAAGACGCTATAATCCCCTTAAGGGGGGTTGATCAATCAGATCTCAAATTCCTTTCGCTAATGTTAAACCTATGTGAGTGGAATGAATTGTTATTTTAAAAATATCTCTTCTGAAAATTAATATTTGTGACTTCTTTTTCTGTGTCACCTTCTTAAAAATGTTTCTTACTTTAGTTGTTAAAATATTTTTAAAATATATGCTTTATTTTACCAGAAATGTTAAAATCTTACTAATAACTTGTACAGTTTTAACATATAAAATATTAAATATAACCTCCCCTTTCTTTCGAATCACTATCTGTCGAATATAGGAGGTTTGCGATTTTATAAAACAGTGATTTTTAAATCTACAAAGTGAAAAGTACTTAGATATACCGTTGAAAATTTTTACACTGAAATAATGAAACATGAATTAACATTGTGGAGTGTTATTGAATACAAATGACATTTTTTCTGTAAATTAATGGGACAATTAAAGGGGGTACAGAGTTATTCTATAATAATATTTATAAAGTTGAACAAGTAAAAATGAATCTAGTTAATGTTATCTAATTTTCAACATTAATGTGAAAAAAAATGGGGCTATTTGTGAGATTTTGTTACACAAGCTATTTTTCACAAGAAGAACTTCGTACTTCTCTAAGCCATATTAGCTGTATTAGACAGGCAAGTCATAGCAAATAACAAATAAAAATCAAAGAAACTTGCTAATAAAATTTCAAATATGACATAAAATTCATTACAACTTCTTCAGAGATACACTAAGCATATAATTATACTATATTATTCCATATTTTGCAGCCTCCCCCAAAAAGCCCAATTTGTATCTGGCCAAAAAGTTTTGACTTTTTGTTTTATATTTCAAATGCAAATGAATGATAAAAACATTTCCACTGAAAAGAGACAACACACAAAACATGGCATGCGTTTGGTCTTGTTTCTTGGACATATTGGCGACCTTTTTCCTCACCTGGTCCTAGTGTTATTCATAAAGTATCATGAATTATAAATTCATGATTAAAGTTATGATAAAAGATTTATGAAAGTCATTATAAAGTCAAGGCCAAATCGGGCACGGAGGCCTATCTTTCGGCTTAAGCTCAACTAGCCCCGCCCATGATTATAAAGTCAATCATGAATTTTTCACTATTGTCAATTCATTACACACAGAGGTCGCTCCACTATAGAAAGTAATTTCTTTATTGCATCTCCTGGAAATATAAGTATAAATTCGATACTGTTGATGAAGTGTGCAGTTATGGAAAACTGCTTACGGAGCTGCTTCACTGAAACTCCCTGATTGCGAAATCTCAGGGTAACCTATGAGAAAACTTAGAAACATGATGTTTCATTACCCAATATAATGAATAAAATAAGAGTTTCAACATCAGTAAGTAGATGTTAGATGACGATGATGTGCATTTTTAAATATTTCCACTTTAAATTTTAACTATTTAAAAATTCCCTATAAACTTTGAAATTTTATCCTCAATGAAATTTTATCCTCTTCTTATAAATATTTAAAATTTAAGGAGACAAGTTTTAAAAACGCACGTTGTCAGTACCTGACATCTACTTTCTGATGGTGAAAATCATATTTTGATCATTATACTCGGTAAGGAGTCATCGTGATTCTAAATTTTCCCATAGGCTAACATGGGATTCCGCGATCGAGGAGTTTCTGTGAAGCTGTCCCTTAAGGACAGTGTTGTCCGTTAATCCACCTTTCTGCTAGAAGTCCAGGATAATAGGCTAAATGAACAAAATTGAATTCCATTGAATTCGAATATACATGACCTATAAAGTTATTGCGATGATCGAGGGTGGGAAAATAAATGAATCTACTTGCAAGTAGGTTTTCTTACAGAGAGTGTGACTTTTTTGGCAATCGCTTAAAAGTCCAGCTTATGAACAGGCATAAACAGCCCATCTAGTGAAACATATAATAGAGTGTCATCCAGAAAGTGGGAATCTTTCTACTTGTCTTGCGGTTTGATTAAAATTGAACTTTTAAAACAAACGCCAATTCTTAAAGTTTCTCCTTATGTCAATGCTACTATTTAGAGATTTCATTTACTATTAACTTGCTATATATATGAATATTAACCACACATAGCTGTAGGACAATGAAATTTATAAGTTGAAAAAAATAGATAGTAGTTAATTGATACCTAAAATATTATTCAAAATACAGGGGTACAGATAAATTTAAACTTCCAGTAAACATCAATGGATGATGCACATTACAGAAGAATAGATAACAAATAGACAAAGAAAGACTTCATACAGAGTAGATTTAAATTACCATTATAAATTTTAGAAAAGTAAAAAAATTCCCACTTTTGAATTTAATTATATTTACTTTTTCTGACTCAAGAATTTCTCCAAGAGTGAAAGAAGTCCCGAGACAGTTAGTAGCTCTATACAAATCTCATGAAATTACATCAAAAGAAAGAACTCTAGGAGTTTTTTCTAAGGAGTTCTACTTCTTGAGTCATATTGGGTTGGAACAAGGTTACTAACTTTTAAAAAATGAGCAAGTTGTTTATATTTATCTCACCTTTTTAACATCCACGGCTAATGGATGTAAGGTTAACCCCTTCGCGACGAGCGTCCTTTACCGAATTTTTAATCTTTTACCACCGTCTTTTGAAAACAGATATTTTCTTCTAATCGAATCATAAAAATGCTGTCATTAAATGAGGCAAAGCTTACAATAAAAAATAACTGGTGGGAATAATCCAGGATTCTGAGCATCTTATGCGTCACGTATACGCGTCGCGCGTCCCCAAGGAGTTAAGAAAGATATATATCTCATTTCACTAATTCAATACAATTCATCATTGCATATAATTTATGAGCTATTTAAACATGATCATAATTGCTTCAATATAAAAGCTGCCACAACTTGATAATAAGAAACTTTAAATTTAACCCTACATAATGGCAGTGACAGCATAACAAATTTCGCCTGACAGAAAAAGAAAATTTTCAAACATTTTATATCAACTTTTATATACATTTTAAAACTGCATATGACTTTGTATGAAATAACAATTAATGTAAGAAACCCATAAGCAATTTCTCCAATATTTACAAATTTTATTTATATGCTGAGACTATTTAATATAATACATAAATAAATCTCTAAATAATGTAATACAAAATATGACATCATTACAAACATAAGCAGCATAAAATGAGAATTTTTTTCATTTAAAACTACTTTATTTAGTTGTTTGTAATGTTTGGCAAGAAATCGCACTCTCTTGTGTATAAATTATGGTAAGGTCCTTATTGAAAGAAGTACAGAAGTAAGTTGATAGCAAACGCAAACTATGAGTGTACATAAGTACTTAGTTTACTTTTTTATGAAAATTTCTGATTGCATGACTCACAAATGAAAGTTTTCTCACCAGTATGAATTAAGATATGATGTTTCAAATTACTTTTGAGAAAAATTCTTTTTGCATAATTCACAAACGAATGGTTTATTAACAGCATGAATTAACAAATGACTTTTGAAATGATTGATGCTAGAAAATTTCTTGTTGCATAGCTCACACAAAAGGTTTCACACCAGTATGAATTAAGATATGATGTTTCAAATTACTTTTGAGAAAAATTCTTTTTGCATAATTCACAAACGAATGATTTATTAACAGCATGAATTAACAAATGACTTTTGAAATGATTGATGCTAGAAAATTTCTTGTTGCATAGCTCACACAAAAGGTTTCACACCAGTATGAATTAACAAATGTTTATTTAAATTACTCTTCTGAGAGAATTTCTTGTTGCATATATCACACCCAAAAGGTTTCCCATCAGTATGAACTAATAAATGAGTATTTAAATAACTTTTCCGAGAGAATTTCTTGTTGCATCGCTCACACACAAATGGTCTGTCACCAGTATGAATTAACAGATGTTGATTTAACTTATCCTTACGAGAGAATTTCTGGTTGCATATCTCACACACAAATGGTTTCTCACCAGTATGAGTTAACAAATGCTTGTTTAAATCACACTTTTGAGAGAACTTCTTGTTGCATATCTCGCACACAAATGGTTTCTCACCAGTATGTACTAATAGATGTCTGTTTAAAACACCCTTCTGACAGAATTTCTTGTTGCATATCTCGCACATAAAAGGTTTCTCATCAGTATGAACTAATAAATGTTTATTTAAATGACTCTTCTGACAGAATTTCTTGTTGCATATCTCACAAACAAAAGGTGTACCATCAGTATGAACTAATAAACGATTATTTAAATTACTCTTCTGAGAGAATTTCTTGTTGCATCTCTCACACACAAATGGTTTCTCACCAGTATGAATTAACAGATGTTGACAAAAGTTATCCTTACGAGAGAATTTCTTGTTGCATATCTCACACACAAATGGTTTCTCACCAGTATGAATTAATAGATGTTGACAAAAGTTATCCTTACGAGAGAATTTCTTGTTGCATATCTCACACACAAATGGTTTCTCACCAGTATGAACTAATAGATGTCTGTTTAAAAGACTCTTCTTAGAGAATTTCGTGTTGCATATTTCACAAACAAATGATTTTCCTTGATGTGAGTCAGAAGGTACTTCTCCAAAATGCTCTTGTAAAGCAATTTTTTGTTCCATACTTCCCACTTTAAATACTTTGGTCGTTATTGAGTGATATAAGGAATATGTAATCTTTTCTCTTCAACTACTTTTATAGGTATATTCATCTGCAATAAAAGAAATTGTTAATCATCATATTTTACAATTCATCAAAAACATATTTCACAGCAAAGAATTTCTGACGAGAAACAAAAATCAATGAAGAAAATTGAATATAAATCATTTTTGAATATAGCATTAAAAACTATATTCATTCCCCAACACTGTTTCAAGAAAAATGCATTTTTTCTACAATTTATGCTACCATTCAAATTTAACACTTTTTGTACTTTTATCGTAAAATCTCAAAATATTTTGAAAAATATGAAGTCGTTTTTTAATTCATCGTCTGACATAGATAATCAGAGTGCAGTTTGCGATTCCCAAAGTAAATTAAATATCATGTTTGCTCTTCAGCATTACGATGAGGTTTATAAACAGCAAACAAGAAACTTTTATTTTATGTAATTTAGACACATCTTAATTCTGTTTTGTAAAAATGAATGAACTAACGTAGGAAATCTCTCAACAGAAAGAGTTTTAGTGGTAAAGATGCATGTAACTTTTACTTTTTTGTGAATAACTTACCTTTTCTTCAAAAGAAATTTAAGTGAAATAAAGAAGCATAATCACCATAAAGAGTCTGATTTTATAAACACCAGTGGGTTAAATAACATCTAAAAAATTAAGATAGAAATTCAATATTCTATACCCATACTGTCGAAATGAGAGAACAAAAATAAAAAAACAGGTTACAGAAACATCGCCAAGAAGCCACACTTTTTGCCCAAATCCCTAGTTTGCTAATTTTATTTTTTCTTTTGATTTGTTAAGGCTTCTCTTGAATCAAAACTGGCATTATGACATTTTTAAAAATTCATTTTTGTTCAGAAAAGCATGAATTGGGCAAATATTCTTATTCAGAAACTTTGTAATCGAAAGATGTTTTTCATTTTTTGGTAAAGATAGAAGATCTTTCAGAAAATACTGTCATAGTTGTCGTTTTGAACCACATTTTTAAAAAATCCTCAATTTTAACACTGAAAGACAATAAACAAGCAGCCGAAATGGAAAGAAAAGCAGAAACTCAGACTGTATCTTTGGTGCTCTTGGCACAGTCTTATGTGTTTAATCATCGCCAATGTCTATGTGCATTTGTTTAATTTCATTTTCTCGTCTCCACAAATGGAGTATAAGTTGTTATTATCACCATTTTAAATTTGTTATTGACTTGAAAAAATGAGTTAAAAATATGATTTTCCCTTCAATAAAGGATCGATTAAACCCCAGCACAATGGTTCTGGGGTCTTTGATTTTTACGAGACCCAAATTTTATTATGAATTTGTTTAAGTGATCAAACTTTTAATCAGTTTTTGGCCCTGTAATAATTATACACAATAATTTAGAGTTTTAAAGTAGGATAAAGTTAAAATCAAAAAATATGTACATAAATATGAATTTCATATATTCTTATATGCATATAAAATTTTATCAAATACTCGGAACAAAATTTATCTAACTGAAAACAAGCACTTAAAAAACACATTGAACGATCATCATAAAATTATTTTCTTTCTTTTGATAATTTTCGTATTATGATTATATTTTAATTTAAAGTAAATATATCCTACCTGAATTATGCTATTATCAGTTTTATTTTCAAGTTGTGAAAATTTTGTTATATTGATGCTTTTTTGATTTAGGAGATACATTCTACATCAAGTACACTATAATTTGCAACAGAGCAATCTTTATTAGAGATTTTAAACAAATATAAAACATGCAATATGGGAACATTTCTTAACTATTAAGAGGAAATTTCCCTATTACACAATCATATGTTACTTGTGATACAGAATCGTGAAACAGTAATTTAACATATTTTTTCAAAAAGATGAACAACACAGGGGCTGGAAAGTCAGTTTTGCCTTAAAATTTTCTAATACTGGATGCACAAAAATTTCTTAAGCAACGTAAGAAAAAAGAAATTGAATTTCCACCTGTTTACCTTTCTTTTTTTTTGTTGTTAGTTGTAACTGTATACGAAGAAACATACATGAATATGAATATAAAAAAAATTAAATTTTGAAAATTAATTTTAGAAAAAATTTCATTTTTTTAAAAATTAAAATAACATATTTTAAGTATGTTTACTCCTTACATATTCATATTGTTTAAAAATCCCTTAAAACAAGAATAAAACATAGAGTCAATTTCTTTTCAATTATCTCACCTTCACATGAAAAGGCACATTTTCAGTATGTGATATAAGAAACATATTTTTCTCTTTTCGGATCATTTTTTAAATATGTTACACAAATTTTGCAGGATTGTTCCTCATTTCTCATATGTCACAAATTGGTCATGCTAGGATAATATCTCCCTCTCTCCAGTTGTGAAATCACAATTTTTAAACTATTAATTTACAGTTATTTTTATGAAAAAAATGTCATATGATATATTACCTACTGACATAAGAACTATAAAATTGTTAAGATCTTGGGCACTTTCACTAGAAGCTGTTGCAATTTAAAAAAATACTACTTGACAAAAAATAGATATTTTTAAATAAACATTATTATGCTGCTTGAAAAAAATAGGTATTTTTAATGCACATTATTATGCTGTTTGCAAAAAAATTCCATTTTCTTACTATAATTTAATTGTGACATGGACAGCAAAACTTGTTAACCCACTTCTCCTTGTCACACTACGTTAATTCCACCCTGTTGAAGTGTAATATAATTTATGGATGATCCCTGTGTTCCATACCGTCACTTTAATTTTCATTTATATTACAAATATTTAATTAACTTTTTTTTCTCAATCTTTTTTATGAGGGAGGCTAAGCTTTCCTTGCTTCCCAAGATAGCGGGGAGGAATTTAGAGGATTACTTATTATTACAAAAATAAATAAATACAGAAAAAAATATTTAATAAAATATAAAATGATTTGAAGATTGTAAAACTTTGTGAGCTGAAAGTGGGGCAAATGATTTTTAGGGGGTTGGTTTGGCATTGTTACTACAAAGTAGAGTGCTGCATTGGTGCTACATTGTTAGAGTAGAGTGCTGCACAGTTCGGGTTGTACCTGACACAAATACAACAAAGAAATATTCCATCCCCTGAAACATTTCATCTTGCACCTGAAATATTGAAATCCGAAGGCAAGTGAAAAAATTATTCCAAAATTTAATACAATTATAGAAAAGTACACTGTTAAAACATTTTCTCTGAAATTAGAAAATCTACTGATAATCAATTATCTTGAGTCTTATGTAAAATTACTAACATTAGAAAAAGATATTCTGTTAAATAACAGAGAAATTATTTGGAAAATTCACAGTAGATTCTGTAAATTTATAATATACTATTATATATAAATGACTGATAAAAAAAATTTACCTTAGAAGAAATGTAGGTGAGTTAGAATTTTTTTAGTTAATTTCAATTGGTGTTATAATGCAACATTTAATTTTTAAAGGAATCGCTTTGATCATAGATGGGAGTTGAACCTGAGTCATCTGGATGGAAGATAAACGGCATAACCACTAAACGATACAGGCAATTACTGTAGACTAACAAGGATGTATTCTATGATTTAGTTGGAAAAAAGCTATTGTGCTTCAAAAGTTTATCATTGTTTTTTAGTGATTAAGTTTAATGTGATGATTAGGCATAAGTATGGAGGCTTAAGTGAGTTTTTATTTTTCTATTCTTTAAATAGACTTAAATAATATCTGATGCTGCCATCTTTCAGATTATTACACGTTTAACTTAATATGTTTCCCTTTCATGATTGATCAAAATACTTTAGCAAATTATGCTTTTTAAAAATTGTACTTTAAAAGTTTTCTCATTTTTTGTTTTTTCAACTCATGTACTATATCATTTAGAATTCCTTTTACAAGCTAGAATAACATGCATTCCTAATGTGCTACAATTTTTTTTTTCTTATAAGATGTAAGAAATAATTTTGTGACTGTTTTTTTAAGGAAATAAATTTAATGCAATTCATTTTTTGTGCAACAATATTAGTAATGTTTTTAAGAATTTTTTAAAATAGTAACACAATATATATATTTATTTTCATAATGCACAAATACTTTTGAAAATAATTTTTCAGTAATAAATAATAAAAAAAAATTTAAAAATTGACTTTTAATGTTTTCACACGCATACACACACACACACATATATATATATACATATAATTTAGCATATTAATTTTCTTTTCTTTTTTAAATTTTGTGTAATATTTATTTATTTAGAAGGTTAACAAATTTTTTCTAAAATATATATCATTAAATTTCGACTACCCTTAATAATAATGATATATTCGAAATTTTTATAAATATTAACAAACTAAAACACGTAGAACATATAAAAACGAGTGACACAAAGAGGAGACAACAAAAGGAGAAAAAATGAGAAATTTAGAAAGATCGCTTGTGTATCCGGGGCTGCTAAACACTTGAATACCTT
Source organism: Maratus michaelseni (assembly GCA_963931845.1). Taxonomy (NCBI): domain Eukaryota; kingdom Metazoa; phylum Arthropoda; class Arachnida; order Araneae; family Salticidae; genus Maratus; species Maratus michaelseni. The sequence continues at coordinate 299,898,516 of OZ007597.1, forward strand.
AAGAAGTTATCCCTATTGGGGAGAGGGGGAGAATATTCAAGAATTTCTTTTGAAAAATCCGGTTAACCTTAACTTGACCTAAAAGAATTAAAACTCAAGTTGAAATTGACTCGAACATGAAACAGTTCAGGTCAACTTGATCTGTAATGAAAAAATTAGCATCAACTCAACCTGACCGGCCAGATCACAATTGGAAAAATCTGGGTTTCCAGACTCAATCCAGGACTCTATTTCAAAGCTGTCAATAGACAAGGTCCGATTGTCTTAGGAGCATATACCTAGGTCTCCAGTTATAGCAGGTCCCAAAATGCATTAAAACGAATTTCCATTTACTCTTGATAGAAAAATGATTTTTTTTATCTATCATCACTGAACTATCATGGAATTTCAGCAAATAAATTTATAAGAAACTGAAATTAATAGAAATTCAAATATTATACCAAAAGTGCTTCAATAAATAGCTTCAGTTTTCAACAGAAAATAGTATTATGGAAATAAAAAAGCATATTTAAAAAAAATAAAACAATGGTATAAAATTTAAACTGGGCATAATTTTGTTATTTGAGATTATTTTGAGAATGCATCACATGAGGTTGATCGTGGCTCTACAAATGAAACAGGAAAAAAAATAAAAGAGTTTAAAAGATTTTTTAATTTGTACTGGGGCAGGGTGGTAGAAGAAATTTAGCTGAGTGATTATTTATTGTAAAAATAAAGCAACAAATAGAACAGAAAATGTCTTAAAATATTAAAGAGTTAAGATTTTAATCTCTGGAAAGAATTGTCCGATTATTGATTATTTATTTATCATTACTAAAGATCTACAAAAAGAATAGAAATAAAATGAAAGAAAGAATTTTACATACTTTAAATTTTTATGCTAGAAAAGAGGTAGGAACAGGAGGGAAGCAGCAATTTTAGGGGAGACAGAAATATTTAGATGATTGATTATTTATTGTTACAATAAAGCAAAAATAAAACTGTAAAAGTTAGAAAAAAATTAGATCTTTAAAGATTTTAAACTTTGTGAGCTGTGCGGAGGGGAGAAGTGTTCAAAGGTGAGGAAACATAATTTTTGAGTAGATTGGAGTTGAATAGAAAAATTATTTACTGTTGCAAATAGAATAGGGAAATAATTAATTAGTGTTTTAAAGATACTTTAAATTTTTTGTGCTTGGTAAGAGAATTTAGATGACGAATTATTTATTATTAAAATAACACAACCAATCGAACACAATTAGTAAAAAAAATATTTTTAACGATTTTAGGCTTTGACTATTGTGGAGGGGTGGTGTAATTACATAAAACAACAATCTGTCAAAACATAATAGATTTTTATTCCTAATTAAAAGATAATAGGAGAATAAAATTAAGAACTTTTAAGGACCAAAATTTAATTTTTAAAAGGGTTGAGGACTTTCAAGAACCATACAAACCTTGTTGTTTCATACTGTTACTTCTGAAACTATTCATGATTTGCACCTAAAAAAAAGCAATAAAGAAATGGACAGGGATAAAAAGGTGTTTTCAGAAAAGCTGATATCTCTTAATAATGTAGTTTAGAATGACTTGGATATTCTTTACTGGATGAAATGATTCTGCTCTTTGTATTTAATTTTTAGGTACAGTATTTTGTACCATTTGTGATTTTAAATTTATTTTATCATCTTAATGAATTGAAGGAGTCAGGGTCAGCACAATGTAACGAGGGGTTCTGGCAAAGCAGTTAGTGGGGCCCACATTTACTGCAATACTGAACTAATAAAATTATTTTTTTAATTGCATATATCATAGAATAATATGTAATATAGATAATAACTTGCATGGATAATATCACTAATGGATAATCATGGATAATATCAATTTTCACATTTAATGTGCATAATTAATTTTAATTTCTTAAAATCTTCTATCCTTTACAATGTTTTAAATATTTATTTTTTGTGTTCACGGTTACTTTCAGAATCAACAAGTCTATCGAATCCCTGACAATTGTATGAACGTTGTCTGTAAGAAATAAGTCTAATACTCTTTGGTTTTTTCTTACGAAGAAACATTTAAAAACAAATCTAGTGCAAAATTTTATTTTATACAAAAAAAACAATGTATGCTCGAGAGGTTCAGGCCCCCCAAGAAGACCACAGGTGTCCTGCTTGCATACTGATTGTGTCAGCTTTGGAAGGTGTGAACAAGTGTATAACAAATTCATGAAACCTATCAAATTTTGATTCTGGGCAACAAACCAATAATAATAATAATGCTGTAGATGTAGAAGAAAAAGATGTAGATAGTAGATTCTGTGTTGTTATGTATCTTAAAAGATACTGTCGAGCTTAAATATTAGATGTACCAAATAATAACCAACTTTAGAACATCACAACATTTATTAATAAACTTACAGAGCGCTCGAGATCTAACACAAACACAATTACAGTTAACCTAGGTTATATATCCAGTGTTCATAGTTCATAGCTGATGCCACATCTCCCTTTCAAAGATCCATTCTGTTTGGAGCTTTCACAGTTCTACCACTCCGAGTGATATAGGGTTGATTACCTTTAGCTACGACAGCTTGTTCTGTTTTGGAAACCTCGCTCTTTGTACCCTCTTCTAAAACAACTTCTCCCATGTTTTCTTCTGCTGCTTGTTTTAGTTTAGTACCGGGAATTAGAAATTTTCTATTTCGCCTTAGAGTTTGTTGTCCCTCTTTAACGAGATACGATCTTGGTGTATCTGCCTCCCTTTCTATAGTGCCAACAGCCTTTCTATCCGTTATCCAAACTTTTTCACCTGTATCTATTGGTTTCAGCTCATGGACTTTATGTCTTCGATTATAATCTCTTTCTTGTGTTTTTATTCTATTTTCTTCTATTTCTTCCAATCTCTCCTTCTGTACCAGTTTTGGTTGAAGTTCCGAGAGTGCTATGGGTAGAGTTGTTTGTAAACGCCGTCCCATCAGTAGTTCTGCAGGGCTATACCCATTTTTCAAAGGCGAAGCTCTGTAGTTCAACAAAGCCAAATAAGGATCTTTGGACTTTTTGAATCTGAGTTTGATTACCTTGACTGCTGCCTCCACAAAACCATTGCTTTGAGGGTATCTGGGACTAGACGTAACGTGCTTGAAACCATACGCTGTGGAAAATTGTTGGAACTCAGCTGTTCGAGTTACTTCAAATTGTCGTCCATTGTCAGACCTAACTATATCAGGTATTCCATGTCTGGCGAATATTGACTTACAGTGCAGAATTACTTCTTTGGATGTGAGCCTGTCTAATTTTGCGACTTCTGGATAGCGTGAATAGAAATCAGTTACCAGCAAATACCAGTCTGAATGAAGCTTGAATAGATCCATGGCTACGATTTCCCAAGGTCTTTGAGGAAAACTAGTTGGTTTCAGTGGTTCAGAACAGTTTCTAGCTTCCTGTATACATGATGGACATTCTCGAACGAGTTCCTCTATTTGCTTGCTCATTCTAGGCCAATAAACAGCTGAATTTGCCAAAGCTCTACATTTAGTTATTCCCATGTGACCTTCGTGAATTTTCTCCAAGATTTCTCGTTGAAGCTTGTTTGGTACAACTATTCGATTTCCTCTCATAATTAGCCCATTATGAACTGAAATTTCGTATCTTAAAGGCCAAAAGACCCGGCAAGATGATTCTACATTCTTTTTCTCTGGCCATTCTTCTAAAGCATAGGTAGTTAACATCCTACATGTTGAATCTTTTCCTTGTTCCAATTTCAACTGGGAAAGTCTTTTTGGAGCTATCGGAACAGTTTCTATAATTTGATTGACAAAGAGCTCGACATCTTCTTCCAAATCAAAAGTTGGGACCGGCTTTTGGTGAGGTGCTCTGGATAATGCATCTGCTGCCAGTAAATGTTTTCCTGGAGTATGAAAAACATCAAAAGAGTATCTCATTAATCTCATTTTTAATCTTTGAAGACGAGGAGTGAGATCATCTAAGGATTTTCTTGTTAATATAGGGACCAGAGGTTTGTGATCAGTTTTCAAAAAAATTTTGTACCTATCAAATAATTACAAAACTTTTCGCATGCCCAATTGTGTGCCAATGCCTCTTTTTCAATCTGGGTGTAACGTTTTTCCGTTGGAGTTAATGTTCTGGAATCATACGCAATTACCTTCGTCGTAGAGTCATCTTGTTTCTGGCATAATGTAGCTCCTAATCCATAAGATGAAGCATCAGCAGTTACTGTCGACTGTTTGTTAGGGTCAAATACAGTAAGTACTGGTTCGGACGAGAGCATTTCCTTTAGCTTTTTCAATGCATTTTCCTGGGGCAAATCCCAAATAAATTGACTTTTTATTGATAGCAGAGAAGTCAAAGGTGCCATGATAATCTGAAAATTTTGGAATAAATCTTGCTAGATAATTAGCCATTCCAAGCAGCTGTTTAAGCTCCGTTTTGTTGGTTGGAGTTTCGAATTTTTGTATGGCTTGTATTTTCTCTGGATCTGGGCGTATTCCGGACTCATCGATTACGTGTCCAAGGAATTGTATAGACCTAACCGAGAAACAGCATTTTTGTTTATTTAGAGTGATCCCCGTTTCTTCAAGACGTTTCAAGGTTGATTTCAAACGCTCGTCATGTTCGTTTTGATTGCATCCCCATATCAGGATATCATTCATATTGCATATTATGCCTGATAGACCTTCCAAAGCTTGGGACATTCGACGCTGAAGATGTTCAGGTGCTGAAGAAATCCCGAAAGGTAAACGTAAAAAACGGAATCTACCGAAGGGTGTGATGAAAGTTGTAAGATAAGATGACTCTTCATCTAAAGGTACCTGCCAGAAACCAGAATTGGCATCTAATTTTGAAAATATTTTGGCTCCTGCCAACAGAGATAAATTGTATTCTGTAGTTGGTAACGGGTGCCATTCTCTTCGAATACTTCTATTAAGTACCGTTAAATGTACACAGATTCTTACATTTCCATCTTTTTTTCGTACCACCACTGCTGGTGAACACCAATCTGTGGGTGTTTCTACTGGTTTAATTACATTTAAATCTTGCATTCTATTAATCTCCGCCCTTGTTTTCTCCAACAACGGTATTGGTATTCTACGTGGAGAGGTGAGAGCATAAGGCTTAGCATCACCAATGAGCTCTATATGATAATTTCCTTTCAGCAATCCTAGTCTTTGAAACAACAGTGGAAATTCCCGAATAGGATCAAAGCTGCTGATACTTTGCACACAATGTGGTTGTATATTAGGACCTAGTCCGAAAGCTTTAATGGCTGGTTTTCCCAACAAACATGTTTGAAGGCCTTTTATGACAAAAATCTCTTCTAAACATCTTTTTCCATTATATTCTATGTTTTCAACTAATTTCCCTGTTCTGTTAATTTCAATGGTGTTCTATCGGGACCGAAAATTATTTTATCCGTACTCTTAAGATGAGCATTTTTTAGAACTGTTTGCACGATATTACTAGGAATGACTGAGTGATCAGCGCCACTGTCGATTTTAAATCGAATAGATTTTCCCAATATTTTGATCGGAACTATCCAATCATCACTATGTTGATTCTCTCCTATTAGACCTATGAACCCAGCTTCACCATGAATTTCATTTACTCTGTTCATAGAACACAAACAAACTTTTTCCCAGTGTCCTTTTTTCTTGCACTTCCGGAAAAAAGAGTCCTTAGCGGGACAAAATTTTCTATCATGAGGTGTTTTCCCACACCATTTACAATTTTTCACATTAGAATGCATTTTATGATCACGGAAGTTGATATTATTTTATTTAAATTATGAGGTGTCAGTCGAAATTTCTTTTTATCTGTTACTGCATTAATCGAGGCATTACTCACTAACACAGACTGTTGCCGTTTGATAGATTCCGATAAACGGACTTTATCGATGGCCGTTTGTAAAGTAAGCTGAGGATCAAGTTGTAGCTTTTCACTCAAAGATTGGTCAGTAATACCGACAACAATGCGATCCCGGAGTAATTCATCATGAAGATTACCATAAGCACATTTATCAGCTAATGCATATAGATCGGTAATAAAATCGTTAACTGACTCACCTTCTTTTTGTAACCGTCGGTTAAATTGTGCCCTTTCAAATATTGTATTTCGTTTCACTACGAAATGATTATCAAATTTTTCTAGCACTGCTTGAAAATTCTTTTTATCAGCTTCTGTGATGTCGAATGACAGAAAAATATCTTCGGCTTTGTCACCCATAATATATATAAGAGCATCCACTTGTTCTTCACCTGACTTCGTATTTAATCCTGAAGCAGTTCTGAAGCGTAAAAATCTTTGTTTCCATTTCGGCCATTCGGTTGGCGTTGAAAAAGGAAAAGATTCCGGTGGTGAAATATGATAAGCTGATGTCGCCATTTCGTACACAGAGTGTGCGTAAAAATGAAATTAGATATCCAATTTGAAACCGCTTGCCACCATGTGTTGTTATGTATCTTAAAAGATACTGTCGAGCTTACATATTAGATGTACCAAATAATAACCAACTTTAGAACATCACAACATTTATTAATAAACTTACAGAGCGCTCGAGATCTAACACAAACACAATTACAGTTAACCTAGGTTATATATCCAGTGTTCATAGTTCATGGCTGATGCCACAGATTCTACCAGAGGTTCCTGTGGCCGTTCAGCAATAAATTTCTTATAAATTTCTCTTATAAATTTCTTAAAAAATCTCTTATAAATTTCAGTTTTGATGTTTCTAAAAATGCCAAAGCAGGATGCAGTGGAGGCTCGAAAATTAAAGTGAGAAACAACATTCTTCCAACAAGCTGCTATACCTAAACATCTAAACTTAATCAGCACCAACTAATGTCAAGTTCTAATATAATATAAAGGTTAATGAAATTATCTGCATTAGTTCTTGAGTTAGAGCATCCACAAAATTTGGAATACACACATACAGGCACGCAGACATTTTCCAAAAATAAACAAATCCTGTACAGGACATCCCAAAACATGAAAAATCTGAAAAAAAAACGAAGTTGACAAATTTTTGAAACTTTTTTTTATGTATATAGAAGAAGCTAAAAACCTATGAATTCACCTATAAAACTTTTTCCCCTTTTTTTGCACAAAATCTTCTGACAAGACTATTGAAGGGATTTGAAATTGAATAGAATTTTCATTTTTCGTTAATGTATTACATATTCAGTTATAAGCAGCTTTTGGATCATGACAACGTTTCACGAGCAATTATATCCCAAAAATCTGCTCAAATTCGTGGTTTCTGAATACAGCTCTTGCCAATTTCACATGTCTAAGACTAAAAATAACTTGAAAAAATCAGAAAGCAGTATTTTGGATTTTTATAACAGCTTTTACATTTGTTTTTTCTTCAGGAAGCAAATTGTTTGTTATTAAAAATATGAGAAATCTGCTTGTTTTCATCATCTTGCAGATGAAAATTATGTAAAAAAAAACCAATTTACTTTGTTTTTTAATATTTGTCACCTATTTTTTGCAGTTGATGCATGTTATTTGTAATATTTGGCAGTCATACATGGTTTATTACTAATTACAAAATCATTTTCATCCCTTCATGTGAAAAATTTTAGATATTCTAACTATGATTCCAAACAATCATGCAATGCCTTTTGCCTATGAATGTTGTATTTTGCAAAATGCTAGGCAAAAGAACTAACTGGTCCCACAAAACAAAAGATTTACAGTTTTTTAATTTATTCTAACTATAATGCTGCCTAACTTTACTTTTTACAGATTACACCACTTTTATTATAACTCTCAGAAATGTTAAGTTTTTTAGTAATGATGATTTCTCAAATTAAGTTCATAGTTTACTTTTTAATTAGAGAGGAAGAATAATATTGCACTTTTAAACTAAAGCTAAAAAAATTAAGAGCTTTAATAATGCACTTTACAAGATTTCCTTTCAGAAATCATTAAAAAAAAATCACCTTTGCAAATTCTGATAGAAAATTAGAAAGAAATACAGATTGGTACTTTACATTGCAATGAGTATAGGCGAAAAATATTAACTCAGATGCTCTTAAAAAAAGAAAAATTTGGCCATTACTAACTGAACACCACATTTTCATTTTTATCATGCTTCATATTTCAACTAATCACACACATTTAAAAAAAAATCTGACAGACTCTTCATTGTTTAATAATAATAATAATTAATGCTAAAATAAAATAAAAGCTGTTCAATTATTCTGGAATTTGAAAGATAATTGGATTGTGCCATTAAATTGATTCCAAATGTTCTCATCTCAAAATATGTTTAGTAATAATATTTTAATTTCATCAGATTACCACAAACTCGGTTTATTCTTGTTGCAGTCTTAACAAAAATTATTAACACTTAAAATTAATCACTGCAGTTCAAGCAAGTGTAGCACTAAGAATTTGTTTACCTGAAAGGAATTATGAGTAAAAGCCAAATTACTGAACTAGTAGCTTTCAGGTCTGATTTCTCAAAAAAAAAAAAAAAAGACCTAGGCTGGATTCCCCTCCAGACTGACTAATAGGTTCTAAATAGTATCTGGAATAAAATTATTGTTCTGAATCGGTGTTGAAAATTGGATTTGAGTGTCCCTGTAAACAGTACTTTATATAACACAATCAAAAAATCCTTTTTTCATATTTAAATAAGCTTTTTTAACTTTTAAAAACACATTTATTACTTTTTACTCTACTTAGCAATTGTTTAAAATCGATTTAATTAAACCAGAATCTAATCTCAAGAAAATAAATTAAAAGTTTTAAAACAAAAAGAAATAAAAATCAACCACGTGCACATCCTCTACCAAAAGGGTTTTAATCTACACACACCAAAGCTAAAAAAATTTGGGGTTGGTGAGAACAAAGATTCTATCTATTCGCAAAACATCACCCAAAAAGAGGACAAGTTCGCTTGTATACATAAGGGAAGCCTCTATTTTTTCAACAGTTAGGCCTAAATATTGCCATGAGGTTATCACTACATTTTAGATCTTTATAGTAAATTTAATACTTACATACAATACCTTTAAAGTCTAAAGCAGTGTAAATCTCAAGTAAAAGTTTGTTTTTCCAAATCCTACTTGGATAGAAAAACACAGAACGAAATATACATGGATCTAAAATATACTAGGCACAGGAGACGCCGGACTCTAATTCGATTAGCGATAACGATGATTAGAAAAGTTCGATTTTTAACTTGGATTTAAATTTCGATTGTTCGATTCAATCTGATTAATCAAGGGCCATGTTCACTTACCCAAGGAGATAACTGGACCAAAACCTAGAGTTACCAAAGTCACCAATGAGATTAGTTAGTTACCAAGGCATACTAGTTCGCCTAAGAATCAGTGAACGAATATTTTTACAGAATTCCTTAATCAAAATTTAAATGCATGATAATAATCGAACTTTTCTATTCATCGTCGTTAATCACATCAGATAGTATAGTGTCTCCTTTGCCCATAAGTAGTATATTTGATTTTCGTTTTTCAATTCATATACCTCATATAAGATCAGCTTTTATTTAAGTTTCACAGTGCTTTCGTCTTTAAAGGTATTGTATGTAATTATTTCTGTGTCTAGTCCCTTGGGTGCATTTATGCTGAACTTTAGAAAACATTTAATTCATTTGTAAAATCATTTATTAATCAAACCTGATTTTACTAGCAATAAGTTAAGATCGTAAAATTTCATACTATATCGCATAAACATGTAAATTAATTCAACGAGAAATATTAAGTGGATACAGTACTATAATTTCAGATTTTGCTTCTACGGGGCAAATGAACATAGTATTTCCGAAGTTTCCACATATTTCATATCAGCCATTTCTTATGCATTCATTTTTTATAGATAATTCCAAAAGGATAATTTTACTGTTTAGTTTATTATCTATTTATCAGTAAAAACAAGTGAAAACATAAAAGTAATAATAAGAAAAGTAAATAAGCAGATAATGTTAAAAGAATTTTTTTTTAAATTCAGACTTTTTAATACAGTTGAAAATATAAAATATAAAAAACATTTAAATTACAATATATGAGGCATTTTATCCATGTTATTTACTATCTAGCTATCATACATAACTATAAATAGTAACAAAATATTTTTCAGCAATTTCAACCTTTTTTTTCTACATGCATGAAATTTTAAGATTCAAAACAGGTTAAGAAAAATTGAGCAATTTATTCATATATTAATTTTAATGTTTGGAAAACTTAACTAATTTTCCAATTTTGTTTTTATTTTTATTGCATTTTAAATTTTGATTCTAATTTAACTTTTAAGCTAAATATCAACCCTCTAGTAGATCTACTTACATACCTTCAATTAAGTTTTCATTTAAGTTAAGTAAAATAAACTTTTCGTGCTGCATCAAAACACCTCCAAACATCTGCTGTCGAACAACATTGAAAAGACTCTGAAAACAATCATAAACAGTTAAACATTTAGTAAAATAGCGCATTCACAAGGTATATTACAATATTTATTTAGTGTGAAATCCTCTATGCGTGAAAACCAACCTTCAAGAAAAACTGTTTCATAATAATTCCTGCATCCCCTTTTGACAATACCTGCACTCGCAAATTGCAGAATGTGATCTGTCTCAAGAGCATGTTGTACAAGTTTTGAATTCAATTTTCCATTTAGAAATGCAGATATGTGCTCACCAATTCTAGTCTAAAAAAATATCAGAATGGAAAATTGAATTTAAAAAATTGTACAACATGCTTTTGAGACAGACCATATTCTGCAATTTGCGAGTGCAGGTATTGTCAAAATAGGATGCAAGAATTAGTAGGAATGGGTTTTTCTTGAAGGTTGTTTTTCACACATAGAGGATTTCACACTAAACAAATCTTGTAACATATCTGGTGAATGCACTATTTTATCCCGTTCACCAGAGCAAATGGAACATTACAATATAGGAACGAAAACTAGAAAGTTTAAAACAAGATTAAAAAAGCATATGGCAGATAAGAAACATGAGAGATGTACTACAGCTTTGGTAAGACTACATAGGACCGAGATGTTAAAAATTGATTTTCAGTATAGTAAAATAATTTATCCATCAAGACTTTATTTTCCATCTGTTGTGCACAAATCAATAGAAATCTATATGCGTAACGAGAACATATGCAATGAATCAGCCTCTTTTGAATTACCTAAAATTTGGCATGAGGTGTTTTTCAATTTAAAAAAAGAATAAGGAAATATTAGTTTTTACATTTACAACTGACTTTTTTTAAGCATTTGCTTTTATTACACATATGATCTTGTAGCTTATATTTTAAACTTTATTTTCCAAAAATTTTGTGGGAATAATTTATTTAACATGTAGATCTTGATATTGGTGCCATTTGTGCATTCAAAACATGTCAAGCATTATATTAAAAGGTTTTAATAAGCCTTTTTGTGTTCTGTTTGTATCCCTTAAGCATTTCTATCTGTGTTTTAATGTATTTAATTTGTTTTTTTATTTAATAATTATTTAACTTAGTATCACCATCTGTTGTTAATTACGGAAACCAGAACTAATAGGATTTTTTTTAAATAATGATATCTAATTATAAATAAAAAAAACTTTAAAAAAATTATAAATATATCATGGAAAATATTGCGAATGAATGTAATTTTTCTTAATAGAAGAAAAGTATCATAAAGAAAAATTTAAATAAGACTTACAATTATATATATTAAAAAAAAAAGTTATTGCAATTTAAATATATAGTACTTAAAAATATCGAACTCAAACAGAAATTTTTTTTAAAAGGAAAATAAAGAAAAAAGTAGTATTTTATGTTGTTTTGCCATCTTAAATTTGCAGAAAGAAAATTAGGTAAAATTAGCATTAATTCCAAATTTATATTAACAAAAGGAATTAACAAATCACATATAAACACAGAAAATTATTGCAATTAATTTTTTAATTTAAAATAAGATGAAATTCAAAAGTAAAAAAAAAATAATTTGGTGTTAATTTCTTTTATATTTTGGAGGAAAAAAATAGAACCGTAAAATCCCGTTAATCCGCCCTTTCCGATTAAGCGCCCCCTCCCACTTTGTAAACAAATTGGAAAATTCAAAAAATCCCGCGAAAGCGCCCTCCCCCAAAAGAAATTTCGCCACGCACGTCAAGATCAACACCAAAAATTTTATCTCACGAGTGTTTTTTTCCCAACGGATCAGAAAGGCATGACGATTCTTCGATATATCGCAAACATGTACAAACACAAAAGTAACATACAGCAGTATAACCAAACATTAGTTTTGTTGTAAATTTATTATCTCCATAGCGATATGAAGATAATAAAAAAATCGATAGTGAAAGTTTATCATGAAATAAGTTAAAAAATGTGTATCTCATGCTGTGTGTGAAATATTTTTATTAAAAAAGAATATATTTATTTTATCAAAGAATTTATAGCCATATTTAACGTTATTATGAAAACCAAACACAAAACATGAATCGATTGATTGATCAGTAGATGGCGCCACAGTCGAATTTGTAGCGTATTTCGCCTATTTTTGTGGTTGCAATGTTGTTCGTTTTAAAAATCTAGCAACACTACCAATTCGTCCTTTATGTTCTGAATTTTTGTGATTTGTATTATTTATTTAGCATTTATAGATAAGAAATCATGATTTAAAAAAAAACGATTATTTAATCTCCCTAATGTACAACAGATGGCGACACTATATAAAATGTTACTAATTCTTGGAAGTATTTCAAGACATTTTCAACTGCAATTTCTCAGTATTTTTTAATTATTTTAAATTAATAAGTTCCTTTTATTTTTCTGTTACCATATTAATGACAGATATTGGTGTTGTTAGTTATCTTATGACAGATATTAGTGTTATTATTTATCTAAATGCATTCCAGTTTCAGAGCTTCTGAAATCCAGAATTTTCTATAATCGTCATTTATCATGAAGTTACATTATTTTTCTATTTTGTATATCATTTTATTTTCAAAATGTTTTTCTTTTGTCACTTTATTAAAATAATGCATAATTTGCAACGATCGGCCATTAGCATCTCCCCCCCCCCCCCACACACATCACCACCCATAAATATCATATACTACAATTTTAATACTGTGTAAACGCCCCTCCTGATTATTTTACGATTTTCCGTTGCGTTCAGGGGGGCGGATTAACGAGATTTTACGATATATTATTATTATTATTTTTTTTTTTTGCATTGGATAGCTGAGGTCAATCTGTATGATTGCTCTTTTCTACTTTTTCGATTTTTGTTGCAGTTTTTTTATTGAGGATACTTTCACTTTCAGAACCGGTTTCCAAAATGAAAGTATCCTCAATAAAAAAACTGCAACCAAAATCGAAAAAGTAAGAAAGAACTTGCATAAAGATTGACCTCAGCTATCCAATGCAAAAAAAATCATTAAAAAATATTTAAATGCGAATAAGATATCTTAAAATTCCCCCCCCCCCCCATAGGATTAACATTAGCGAGCGGATGTTTTTGCATGAGTGAAGTAAATAATAAATATGTAATCTTTGTTCCAATAATATATATATTTTTTCCATTTCTAAAATTAATTGTAATAATTTTCTGATTTATATGTAATTCATATTTTTTCATTATACTATTAGCCTTGTGTATCATCATCGCTAAATATTTTAAAGTAATAGCTATAATAAAAATGTACAATTTTTTTAAAAGTAATATAATTTGTAAATTTATTTTATATAATTTTATTATTTTTTCTTCTTTCTCCCAAGTTAAGATAGATGGGTCAGAACAATGCAAAATCTGATTTTATTATTAGTATGTATTTAATTTTAAGTATTGAATTTGTGACTTAATTAAAATAATTAAAGACTTCTGTAATCCAGAATTTTCTATAATCTGAAAACGCTGTAATGGCGATGATTCCAGATTAAAGAAGTTACACTGTTTTAAGAAATTTAATTAAGTCTTAAAATTATTTTTTTTAAATCTGTATTATTGAATTAAGAGGCTATTTCACTCATCTGAAAACACTCACTCACTTTTGTTAATTCCATGGAACAGTTATTTAAAAATATCTCATTTGCATTTCAATATTTTTAAATGATTTGTTATGCATTGGATACCTGAGAATCCAGGATCATCACTTTTTATGTTTTCTATTTAGTTTGTAGGTTTTTTTACAGGGATACTTTCACTTTCAAAACTGGTTCTAAAAGTAAAAGTACCCTCATAAAAAAACCGGAAACAAAATGAAAAAAGTAAAAAGCGTTGATTGTAGATATTGATCCCAGTTATTGAATGCAAAAAAAAAGGTTTAAAAATATTGAAATGCAAAATAGATATTTTTAAAGAACTGTCCCATAGAATTAACATAAGCGACCACGTGTTTTCATGTGAGTGAAGTAGCCTCTTAACATATTTACAATGATAATTCCCACAGAGGGGTAATGTCATAGAAAATGAAACATACACTCTGAACTCTCATTACTACAGATTTATTACAGACCATTATTACAGGCCATTTTCCAACTGCACTAACCAAGGTCCACATTAAACAATGTCCGTAGAATTAATTAGCAAAGAAAGGGGAAGCACATTGTCTGCATTAATAAGAGATATATCTTAACCATAGATGCATTAACTAGAGACCACTGTAATATTTAGAAGTATGAAATTCAGACAGATTATATATATATTCATATATATAGATCATATATATTCTTTTTGTTTAAGTAAAAGAAAAAAAGGTACATTTTTGTATTGTTTTGGCATCATCTGTCTTAAATTTGAAGAAAGAAATAGAACAAAATATTATAGAATTAGCATTAATTCCAAATTTATATTAACAAAAAACAGTATACAAATTACATATAAAGCACAGAAAATTATTACAATTAATTTTAAACCAGAAAGCAAACATCATAACTTAAACAAAAAAGCATTCAAAACTAGAAAAAAAATATTGTTTCAATATTAAACTTTTTATATCCTTTGGAAGAAGAAAAATTATAAAATTAGTATTAATTCATAATTTATTACATAAAATCTTAATAAATGGTGTAATACAATGCAATAAATGTAAGGAATAATATAATATTATTCTTTATCTGTATAAATTACAAATAAAACACAAATTATTATTAAAACCAATTTTTAAATCCGGAAAATGCAGTAGAATTACATAAAATGTAATATTCAATCGAGATTTTATTATTACTATTACTTTAACAAATTCAACAATGGTAATATACAGGGCAAATGTTCAGAAAATTTTTACAATTAATTTTAAAATTGGTAGATTGTAGTAAAATTAAATATAATAGTGAATTAGAGATTATTTTATTATGATAATTTTGGGAATAAACTGCCCCATCCATCGTAAGTGCTGAACCAATGAAAAACTATTTTTAAAAATGTATTTCTATGTAAGCTGCTGCACTGTCATAAGTGCTCCACCTATGAAAATCTATTTTTTAAAAAGTATATCCACATAAGTGCTGTATCCAATAAACTCAAATTTATTAATAATAAATATTTTCATTTAAATGCCACAAAAAAAAAAAGAATTAAACTAGTAATTAAATATAAATAAATATCATAATATTATTACTATATACATATAAATATTTTCACTTAAGGGCCGGAAAAAAAATATATAAAACAATATCATATAGAGATTAATGAAACTACTTTAGCATAACTAGCAGCTTTCCTGTTTTTCTTTTCTCTTTTTAAAGGCAGGGGTGGGGGGGGGGAGAATCCCATTTCATGAATAACACATTAGATTTAACGTGTGCAAATGCTGAAAAAACGTAAACAAGTGAAATATTACTGAAAAATTTTATGTAATAAACCATATAGTTATGCGAAAACATTTTTAAAATACGTAGTTTTGTGTTAACTCCTCAGACTAGTGCTAGAAGCAGCTTTTCGTCACCGGAACAATAAGAAAATTACAGTATTAAACTTATATATCAGAAGCTGATGATCTAATTCTGATAATGTTTGACGACTTCCGACTTCAGAGAGTTGAATAAACAAAACAAACAGATAATTCTCTCCTTTTTCTTTGTAGTTGCTCTTTTGTAAGGGTGCTCTAATTTTCTAATAACTGATCATTTTTAATAAAAGTTTGTTTCACAGCCTAATTTACGATTATTGCAACTTGCTGAAAATTTCAACAAATTTCATCAATTAACAATGGAGATATATATTTTTTTAATAGTAAGGAAAAAATGGGTTTTGCTTTTCATCTTCTCTTTTAATTGTTTATTCTGTTTGCTTGAAGCTCAATTTCTTTTCCTTGCATGGCAGGCTCCAGCCAAACTTTTATCTTTTATGAACGGGCTAATAAATTATTGTATGGGCCATGCCAAAATTTTTAATTTTATACCGTGCCAGGCTAAACAAATGTTTGTATGGTTTACGGCAGGCTTGGGTCAAACTTTTTGCTTTTATGCAGGGCCAATAAAATTTTGAAATGGGAAAATTTGAATTGGCCAATTGAATTAGGAATTTTTTTTTAAAATATGGAAAATACAAGAAATACAAGTTTCTTTAATCCTTCTAAATAGAAAATGATCAAAGCTGTAGTGTTTCTTCTTAACTTATGCATTTTCTAGACCCATGCTTATACAAAGAAAATACAGGGAATTTTTTTTTTTCAGATTTGATTAGCAATCTTGAAATGACATTTAAAATTCTTTATTCTTTAAAAAAAGTATCTTAGGGCCATGCTAAACGTCAAAAGCAGTTAATGATTAGATCATATCATATTTTAATTAATTTTATTTTTTCAGTAACCTCGTAGAAATACATTTTCTTGGCACAACTTGGCGACCAGTTTTCTGAACTTTAAAGAGTTTGGACTTTCATTTCTCACAACCTGCTGTGGATTTTCCGGAACTCTTTATTTTGTTGAATAACAAATTGTAGGTCTTGTTCTTAGTGTACTTTTATACTTTTCTGATACTTGTACAGTTGTAGATTAAATAAAATATACTTAAATACAATATATAAAACTAAGATTCCTGATTTTGTTAAACAATGGCTGCAGTACTTAATATTTTTAAATTCTGAAGAATTGTAAAAAAGTTTGCTAGTCAAAGTTTAAAATGTCTGCATAGATTCATTTGATATTTAAAAAATGTATTTTTTCTAAATATTGTGCTGTATCTTGTTATAATATTAAAATAGCTATGATGATAAAATTGCATTTTATTCTTGTGCTATATTATTTCAGGATTATTTAATTGCATGATTATTTTTAATTTATATTCTGTTACTTGTTAGAGCAAAGAAAAAGTTTTATTAAATATAATTTATAGCACACAAAAACTTTATAAAAAAATAATTCTTTTGATAGATATTCAGATGATAAAGAACAACATTAGAAATATTTTTGCAATTAGAACTATTGTTGAGTTAGAACTTAAACTAATGGTTTAGGAATTAGATATTGTTTAACGATAAGAAGGCACACCCTATTTATTAGTTATGTCAAAAATGTGTTATTAACTTTTAACATTTTAGTTGCTTTAAAATTTTTAAACAAATAGAACATAGATGAACATGCCAGGAATGTATATTTCTGAGAACTGAAGTCAGTAATCTTAACTTTTACTAATTATTATTGAATGTCTTAATAGCTGTTAATTTACCCATAACGTAAAAATTAAATTTCAACATTTCTAAATGCTAGTTGAAAATTTATATATTTTAATTAAATTTTATTTGCTTAATAGGTGTATAGCCAACATAGTGAAAAAGTACCCAAGCCGGGACTCGAACCCAGGTCATCAGTGTAGCGCATTGATGTTCTACCAACTGAACCACTTGGGAACGATACTCAGCCTGGAACTTTCTCACTATAACATATTGGCAAGGCTACAAATGCAGCACAAGATGGAATATGTTACGTGAGCCACCAACCCTGGGGCAAACACGAAATGGTTTAGGAATTAGCTATTATTAAACGATAAAAAAGCACACCCTATTTATTAGTTATGTCAAAAATGTGTTAGTAACTCTTAACATTCCGGTGAAAGTGCAAGGCGTGGGAATTTTTCTATGGAAAATTTTCGAAAGCATTAAATATGAATTTATTCAATTATTGATGCTGGATTTTCTTTGTTTTCGTGTTTACAAGTGCAAGGCATGGGAAATTTTCTATGGAAAAATTTCGAAAGTATTAAATATGAATTTATTCAATTATCGATGCTGGATTTTCTTTGTTTTCGTGTTTGCCCCAGGGTTGGTGGCTCACGTAAAATATTCCATCTTGTGCTGCGTTTGTAGCCTTGCCAACATGTTATAGTGAGAAAGTTCCAGGCTGAGTATCGTTCCCAAGTTGTTCAGTTGGTAGAACGTCAATGCGCTATACTCATGACCCGGATTCAAGTCCCGGCTTGGGTACTTTTTCACTATGTTGGCTATACGCCTATTAAACAAATAATATTTGATTATTATAAGTGCAAGGCATGGGAATTTTTGTATGGAAAAATTTCGAAAGTATTAAATATGAATTTATATATTTTGCTATAAAATTCTATTATCTGAGATTGTAAAACCAATAGTTTTTGAAAGTTTGAACCAGTATTATAATTTTGTTACACCAAAAACTGCCTTTTTGACATCAAACATCCAAATTTTGACATATGGAAGAAGGAATTTATGTGTGGGTAGGTGAGGTTAAAATAAATGTATTGTTTGCATGCATGATTTATAGCTTATTTTATTCTGTTTGTTGAACTATGTCTTTTCTTGTAACAAAAATGAGAAGCAAGTAAGTTTCTTTTATGATCCATAGAAATAATTTTTAATACATTAATATTATATTTAAAAAAAGTGATCTAAAGAATTCAAAATTATAAAACTTGCCAAAACGCTTGTTCACAAGTTGGGCAGGTTTGAGAAAGTACATTGTATCTAGAAAAAACAACTTTTAATATCTGAAAAAAAATAAAGCCAAACTTTATCTAGCAAACCAACAATTAAACAAAAAATTAAATTAAAATAAGGTGAAAATTGTGTCTAGAAATAGTGTTATATCAAATTTCGTAGTTTACATTTGTATACTGATTTAAATTTTTCTATTTACTAAATCACTGTATAAGCCAAATACCTATGTAAGAATGTTAACAGAAATTCTTCTTTGCAGTACTAAATTCTGAAAATTAATGTTTTTAATAATTATATATAGTTGTTTTGTCAGCCATCTTTCTGAAATTTACATGACTTTCTATGCACCCAAGTGTTCAGTTAAAATCCGAAGTTTAAAATTTTTTCTTAAATAAATACTTTTTCATATACATATATTTTATTTTTAAGCTGCCCGTCAAGCCCATCATGCATAGTTAAAAAAGCAATGATACTTTTCAGAAGTATGTTGTGATGTAATTAATGCAGGAGAGAAGGATTTCTATCAACATATTATACATAGGCACTTGACTTACATATGATAACTTAGTTAATAGAAAATATTAAATAAGTTACAGAATATAAGTTTGGAAATTCAATATTGCCTCATTTTTTAGACACAACTTTCGCCATTTTTTTTTTTTTTAAGTTTGGCATTTTTTTTTTGTTATATATATTTTTGTATGTATAAAATTTTTAACTTAAACAAAAACAGTTTATATAATTTAAATAATATACTCACTGAAATTAACATGAGCTCTAAATTTTTTAATGAATAAATTTATGTTTCATGTTGTAACTTTAACATTTAAAAAAGTTTATTTCAGTATTATTTTTATCTCTTCTAAAGTCATGCATCTTCTTCTTGTTACGGAGAATGCAAGTATGTATCTGTGCTTCCTTCCCTCATAATCTTATACTTTTATTTCTAGGCTATGGGATCAAACAATGCAACTTTGAATATTCATTCACTTCCAGAAGAAATTTTGATCAAAATTTTTGGTTTCTTAAAACAGAACCAATTGGGTCAAATTGCACGGTATGTACTTGGCTTTCATAATGTGTCATATTAAAATATTTGACATATAATGTATGCTTAGAAAAGGATTTCTTTATTAATTAAAGTAGAAAATTTAGTCCATAGTAAATATCCATCTACAGTCTTGGAGGAAAAGTGATCACCCTTACTAATTTTCTTGAAAATAATCGTATGAAACAGGATATAGGTACAATTGACTGGGAATACAGTAAAAGCTCAACTAACGGGCATGCTCTGGAAGTGCCGATTGCCAGATACTTGAAAAGTCTGGATAGTTGAGTGCTACAAAATCTGTCATGAAAGAAGGGGGTTGCATTGATGTAAAAGGGAAACACGAAAATGATATTTTGGTCTATTTTCCTGTCATCGGGAAGACAATCAAATAATTGTTTTATTATTGTTAAATTTGCTTTTGATAAAGTTATTTTTGCCGAATAAAAATAAAAGTAAACAATATTTTATGTTAGGATGTAATTCCTAAATTTATTTATTAATATTCTATAACGTTACATTATTTATAATTAGACATCTTATAAAGATTTAAATTTTAGACTAAGATGAATAACATATGCTGCTATTACTTCATGTGCTAATTAAAATAAACATCAACATGAGAAGTAACAAAACTAATGAAGTCAACTAACCAACTAGTATTCCTGTTAAACGTTTCAAAACTCTTTTTAAAAGTGAAAAATGCATTCTGCACTTTTCCTAAAACATCATCTTTGTGCCCCATTTTTAAAAAAATGTTACCCTTTTTTCTCCCTTTTCTGGAAAAAGCACGTGTAAATTTGGAAAATTAATTTCTGTATGATTCACTTGTGTTGCCCGCTCTACACAGGTAATAATCAATCCATTGTGCATAGCTAAGAACATTATTATCAGATGCAAGCTGGTAACTCTTGACCTCCAATCATGATAAAAACAAACTACCAACAGTTGTCAGCATTTTTTCTTTAGAGTGGCTCAGATAGTGGGCTTTTTATTAGAAAGTGATAAAATGCTGCCAAATTCTTTATTATCTATGTGAGAATGCATGCAATTCTTAAAGAGTTGGATAGAATTTTAGAAGTGACATATTCACGTTCTCAAGAAGGAAAAAAGAAAGATTTTTTAAATAAATTCTCAGCATTTATCAACAATTTCATCATTATTATGAGACTTATTTTCATAGATTTTAAAATAATTGCACCTATTTTATTTACATTTTAGTGTGAAATAGCTTAATGAAATTCATATATGAATTATAATAAATGTATATTTTAAAGATTTCCAAAATAGTGTAATCTAACAATCAAAATTACACTGTTAAATATAGGTACACATAGTATAATATATGTTAAATATATGTACAGACATTCCTTTTTTATCCTTATTGCAGAGTGTGCAGAGAATGGAATATATTGACAAAACGCCCAATTTTGTGGAAGAAAGTAAATGTAGAGTTTTCACCATCTCATGGATCCCAAAGTATTGTCGCTCAAGATTTTGTCAACATGTTACCACCTTGCGTCAATGGCATCATATTGGATTTTACATATTGTGAGGATTGGACTAAACCATTGAAGTTTGAAGAACTTTCCGTGAGACTTCAAGAAAAATGTCCTGATCTTAAAATGTTAAGTTTGAAGTATGCTGTATCATCAGAAACTCTTCCGTCAGTTATAGATTTGTGCTCTCTTTTTCTACAAAAGTTTAAAGTATTAGTATTTCATTGTTCCCTGTTTCCTGACAACCCTGCAAGAAGAGAAGTTGGCGGTACTTCTAAAATTGAAGTTTTGGATATCAGTTGTTGTCACCTTGGACCTTTCAACAAGACCCCATTCTTAAGGATGCCATACTTAAAACAATTACGTTTATCATATACAAATGCAAACGATTCATGGTTTGAAAATGATGCTTCTTTTTTAAGTCTGCTAGAAGTATTGGATCTTGGAAGCACAAAGATTAAATCCAGTACGTTTCAAGCAATACAGAATTATGCACATAATTTGGAACAATTATATCTGTGTTATGCAGATGATGAATTAAGTTTTAATAATTCAGTTTTTCCTCACCTGAAGACAATTTGTCTCAGAGGTTGTGATATGAATTGTGAGGGAATAGTTTCCCTCATCCAGTCATGCCAATCTTTGCAGAATGTTTATATTAGACAATGTGTGGCTCAGTCTTATGCAAAACATCCTTTCATTGTTCTTAATAAATGTAAATTAGAAATTGTAAAAGTTATTAGCTGTGGAGACCACCGAATTGTAGATTATTTATGAGAGTAAAACATAGACATAAATCTTTATCTATAAACTGTACATACAACATTTTTTTCTTTTATGAATGTTTTCATGCATTTATATAATTCTTTGCTTTTATTTTATTGTATTTACATTCAAAATAAGTATGAACTTTTATGGTAAAATAATTTTCCTCCCAACATGCATGCATTTCTCAGGTATTCTCTTATTCATATGGCAAAACAGCGAACTTGAATTTTGTCTTTATACAAATGTGTTACACAATCAAATTATAGATGACTGTTTATTGATGATCTCTTTATGTACCTGTCATGTTTAAAAAATTCATTTAAAACACTAACTTTGCCATAATTTTCTATAAGATTCTATATCGTTCTTATATGTCTGTTATAGTAACTTTCAATTGTTGAAACATTGATAAAAAGATCTGCAAATTTTATACATGTATGTATGGAAGGAAGTTCATGATTTAGACTTTATACTTGCTGCACCGAATAAAATCTTACTCCATAAAAATTTCTTACAGATTATTTTTTCCCATATTATCTACATTTAAAAATTGTCTGATCTTAAGAAATACAATGAACAGAATATGTATAAGACATGTTTAAATCCTTAATGTATCAGATAAATTTGCTGATAATTTAATGTTGATCTCTTTTCATGATCTAAAATATTCTCGTTTTTTTTTCTCTAGTCTATAATATGTACAAACTTACTGTCATTCATACATGCAGCTAATTTTTGGATAGCCTTTTATATGGGACAAGGAATCAGTTCCTTTTTCTTTTATATTTGGGGAACTGTATATTTCACTACAGTAGACTGGTACGTTAAAGCTTTTTTTCATGACTTTTGCTTTAAAATGTAAAACCAAGTTTGTCTTTTGAGATAATTTATTTTTCTAAGAAATTGAAAAACTCTAGTTCCCTTTGCAATCTGAAAATTCCATGCATTGATTCATAGAAAGATGTAATATAAATGTGCAAGAAAAAATTAAGTTTGGATTTGAGAACTGCTTTAACCACCTCCAAGACAACATCTTGTATATGACTTTTTATTTTTGAGTATCCCTACTTCTCAGAATAGTATTTTTTTCATTAATAAACGAATCTGTGGTTAGGTAAGGAAAAGAATACTATTCGTAAATAGAGATATTCAAAAATAAATACTTATATTATATGGCATACATATGTGAAATTCATCCTGAAGGGTAAATGATAGTAAAATGTCACATACACCAAAATTACTTAATTTTAAGTCAATCAATAAGTGCCCACTTTGTTTTAGGTGTCTTAGTAATAAAATTAATATTTTAAAAATGTGTTTCATGCAAAGATAATGTATAATCAGTATTGAGATTGTTAGTCCAAAGTCTCTAAAGAGAGTTTTTTTAAGTTGAAAAGGAAAAACAAATGCATGGCAAAGTTTGGTAAGGAGAAACAATGGCAATAATTTTCACCAATGTGTAAAGAAAAAGAAAGCTACTAAAATGGGGATTTATTTTTGAGGAAATAGTAATCGATTTCCTACATAAAGAAAATGTTAAGAATTAATGATTGAGCTGGACCGTTACACCACCAAAACATTATTATATAAAAAAAATGGTACTTTTCGGTTAGCCGGGTGCCAGTGATATACATACATGTATATATACACACAAACACAGATATATATATACACATATTTACATGTACATATATATACATACATATATGATTTACATATGTATTTATATATGTACATATATCACTGGTGCCCGGCTAACCGAAAAGTAACAAAAAAATTTGTGTATAGTAAACCAGACGTTTTTACTGAACAGTGATAAATATTTATGTAAAATTAAACTTTAAAATTT
Source organism: Maratus michaelseni (assembly GCA_963931845.1). Lineage (NCBI taxonomy): Eukaryota > Metazoa > Arthropoda > Arachnida > Araneae > Salticidae > Maratus > Maratus michaelseni. Next base: position 299,922,558 of record OZ007597.1, read on the forward strand.
CATCAAATTGACGTTTCGGTCAACTTCTATGACCATCTTCAGAATATGATGTTAAGTAACAAATACACTTATAAACAATAGAAGTTCACCGAAATGTCAATTTGATGTAATTTTAAAGTTTAATTTTACATAAATATTTATACACTGTTCAGTAAAAACGTGTGGTTTACTATACACAATTTTTTTTATACAATAAGGTTAAGAATTTCTAGTAATTTCATAAATTAACTTTACATGGCAAAAAAGTAACCTGTAACCTATAAGGATGCATCTAATAGTGATTTTGGCTGAATAACAAATATTCAGCACACAGATAAATTGAATACAGAATATTCAACAGCTTAATACTCCCATATTTCAGGGTTTAAAATATAAAAAAGTTTAAATTGATAACAGTTTTATTCATATTTAACAAAAATGCTTCATCATTACATTTAATTTTTAGAATTCATATAATTCAATATATAATATAGGATATAGTAATTCAAGTGTATAGTAAAAAGTGTACAGATATCAGAAAAAAATGTTCATAAAAAGTGTACAGATATCGATTTAAGTGACAAAAGATGTCAACCATTTTGCCTCACGGCACACTTAAATCCATTTTTAAACTTTCGTGGCACACTTAAATTAAGATGGTGAAAAAATATAATATAAATATGAAGTTTATAAAATTTGTTTAATACGCATTTTTCTAGATTAAATCTGTGACCAGTTCGAACTTTTATACTGCATTTTATATTATAATCCATTTTCTCTTAAAAAAACATTTTTTCTCTGAAAATATTAACTTAATCTAAAGATATGAGACTATTTTTATGTTTTTCCCACATGTTCTTTTAAATAGTACACAAATACTGATATAAATTTCTAAAAAATTCAACTTTATGATACTAAGCATCAGTACAAAGTAAATCACATAATATTGCCAAATGTTTAAGTATCTATACTTCTATGATTCTTCAGGAAATCTTGTCAGAATTTGAATAGAAAGTTTTGTATCACACTTGAGATTCTCTCTTGGCACACCAGTGTGTTATAACACACCAATTCAGAACCACTATGTTAAAATATGATAAGGTGTTTAACCATAATCATCTGTTTAAATATATATATAAGATTAAAAGTCTATTTTGACACCAGTGTCATCCATTTCAACAAACATTAGTGAAATTAAATTTATAAAAGTTTACCTTTTTATCTTATGTATGAAACTTTTTCATATTTAATTGTCATATATATTATTTTTTCATGTCAACATCCCTGTTTCTTCTGACATATGAAATGCACTATGAATAAGGTATCATACAAAATATTTTAAACAGTCTTTAGACATAGTACACTCACAGTTAATTAAATACTAATCAAGAAACGTATCAGCAAATAATCTGAAGGACTGCTATGCAAAGAAATCTGATAGGTCCACTGGTTTATTTTCTTTTAAAGAAAAAACATTTTTTATTTCATAACAGTTAAGAATTTTCTGTCTTTTTTTTAAGAAAAAGACCTTGGTTAATTGTCTGCATCACTAATTTCAGGAAAAATGCACAAAAAATGTAAATAAAAGATTTGTTTCATTTCACTAAATATATATCATTCGAATGAGAATAATTATCAAATTTTGAATAGGAATAAAATCTTTTTTGTCTGTATAAATCCATATTTTTTTTTTACACTCAGGAATATACGGTATGTGAATGAAAAAAAATCATTTTAGGCTTTATGTGAAAGAACCAAATATTGCATAGGAAAAATTATATTTCAATAATTACATATATGGCAAGTGTGAGCTGTCCTAACTCTGTTCTGGTGACATTGATGAAGAGTTAACTCGAGGATTAATATTAAGTTAACACTCTCTAACTTCAACTATCTGAATTGAGTTCTTAAAGCAATCCAGATAAGAAAGAATCTGGACAATTAGAGTAATCATCAAAATATTTTACGTCGTGAAAAAAAATTCTCAAAAATAACTTTTGTTTGATAAAACATGAGGCTTAATGTATGTTGCAAAAAAAATTGATTTTACAATAAACTATATATAAAAAAGTACAGTAGTACTTAAATACTATGTTGGTGTTAGTTGAACATCTAACAAATTGAATGATCGATAAATCTGAATAAATGACACCATTAGGGGCTACTGTATTGTCATATATTTTTCTAAAATAAGCAGTCAAGATATTTATCCATTTGTGAAATTATAGTAGTTTGTTACTGCACATGCTTGTCAAATTACCTGATTTTTGACATGGAACATTTTCAAGATCATTCTAGATGTTTATGTACAGTATTTGTAGTTGAATGATAGGTGATGCACAGCCACGGGTACTTGAAATAAAACACTATAGTTCTGCTGATGGATTTATTCCACCCTGTGCTACATAAAAAAATAACTTTTTTATGTTAAATATTCAGATTGAAAAGAACTGTTCCTCTAATATATCCAAGATAGAGATGCACCGGATATCCTGCTTATTCGGCACTCAAACCGGATGTCCGGTCCGGCCGAATACTTCAATATCCGGTTGCCGAATAGTGACTCATTTTTTAACATTATCAGAAAAGGTTAGTGCAAAATTAATTTGTTTCTTACCAACATTATCCCATTAAAACAATGTTAGTAGAAAGAAATATTCATATTTTTGCAAAAATGAAATCATAGGATTTATATATAAATGAAAATATAATATTCCAAATATGACAACTAATTATTTATAATTAAAGGCAAGTTATGGTGCTCAGCATTTTCAGGCTCTGCTATGTTTTTATCACAAATATTTTCTTTCTTCTGAGAAAAAGCGTTCACTTCCTCTGGTTGTCTCTTTTTCTTGTGTTTTCAACAATTCTAAAGTAAAAATGATTTTATTGAATCTTTTGTCACTATTTTGTCTATGGATGGAAGACCAGCTGTGGTAAAATAATACTGATTATGAAAAGAATTGTGCCACTTTCTTGTATAGTTCACTGTCCCCTTTCTACTACAAAACAAGATACATGCAATGAGGAGCTTCTCTATTTAAATTCTGTTAGAAAACATTCGTTATAGGAAAAGTAAGTAATAATATATATGAGTATGTAAGAAAAGAAAAAGACGATTCAATAGGATGTTTAGTATTTATAAATAACAAAGATTTATAAGTATGAAAAACAGAGAAATTAAAATTACTTAATGGTTTATCTTTTATGTTCAATGACCCTGAATAAAAGGAAAAAAAAAACCCTACTAATATGTATGTTAGAATAGACAAAAGAAAAAACCTGATTAAATTTCAATACTTAATTAGTAAAAAGCATTTGTTTTTAAGCAACTTTAATTTAATAAATGAGTTTAAATCTATTATTAACATTTGAATGACATAAAATTATAATAATTTAAAGTTTTTCTTCTTTAAAGCAAGCATAAAATAGAAATATTACTATTGAAACTAAGATACAAAAAAGTATTCGGCCGGATACCGGATATTCAGTAAAATTTTGTACCGGATATTCGGTATCCAGTATCCGGCAAACTTCCGGTGCATCCCTAATCCAAGAGTCACATTAATAGACACTATAAACATTTCTCAGCCTGTAAACAGAACAAAGAATTTCATAAATCATGATACAGAATTTAATGTAATTCTCCAAGCAATGACTACGCCTAAATGAGATGGTGACAAAGAGACACATTTGGTGTTGGTTGAACATCCAACGAAGTGAATGAACGACATTATAAAATACATAATTTTTTATCTTTGTAAGCATTTTTTACACCCACCGAGCATGGGGGGTCATACCCATTCTCCATACAAGCAAAAGAAAGCCCATCAAATCTTGTCAGCGTGGCTATGTACCCAGACTGTCGAATTTGATGATGAATACATTGTAGAATGAATGAAACGCTTTGACAAATACCTAAATGTAAATGAGGACTATATTGCAAAACTGTAGATTAAAGATATATGTAATAAAATATACTTTTCTATGAATTTTTTTTTTATTTATAGCCAAACGGGTGTTTCTTTCCAAACCGATATTGTACATAATTTTGTTGAATTCGTTGCGTAGTAGTAATTGATTTCAAAACTCGTAAATTTCAGCCTTTAATCCTGATTTTCCCACACTTTAACTATCTTGTAAAGTTGTCACACAAAAGTAAGCTACCGAACATAACTGAAATGCACCCAATTGCACATGATACTTCGAGAAATCTGTCGAATAATTACAGGACTGTTTAATAAATACAGAAATTTGTAAACCTCGTATCTTTAAATTATTCTTCCAATACGGAATAACACTTAAATTCAGATAGTGGCAGTCATAAATTCTAATATATTTCAACATCAGTTATAAAAAATGAAAAAAGTGGATAAAATTGATTTTCATACTCATAAATAGCATGGTAACATTATGAAATTTCCTTTGAAGTTTAAGTTTACTTACGTCATTTGTTTTGTCACCTGAAAAGTCAAAAAATTTTTGCACTGGTAAACTTTTATTAATTGACATTTATAATTTGTTAAGTTAAAAAGAGCTTTTTTTAAATTGTTTCATTTATGCTCCGCTGAATGTCAGTAGAGGACGCCACATTCAATTAGGAAATTTCTAAAATAGTATAGAAACAGTGTCTTTTTTACGATTACAAAATTGTTCAGTAATTCCCAAACCATCTAATTTCAACAGATGACTTACACACCAAATTGTTACAAGCGAAGGAATAATAAAAGGAGCTGAATTCACAGAATTTAGCTCAGTGTCAGAATAAGAATTCAATTTTCCCTTGACGGTCAACCCCAATTTTGTATCTATTGCCTTAATTCCCCATTTAAAACTTACAGTTTCTAGTTTCTCCAGTTAGAAATTTATCTGTAATGTTTGCACCAATTAACAATTTTATTTTGTTATCAAACTAAAATTGATTGTTTTTTAAATCATTTATTTTAACTTCGTGTAACTAGAGTTCATGTAACCAAAGGTCAGATGTAATTTGTTTAATTTTAGAAGGTTTCTGGCTAAGTTCTTCTATTTTACTCTTTTATTTACCACCCATGTAACTGAATTGAATTAAGTATCTTTTATACACATTTTCAGACGTTTCAACACCACCAAACAAAGATTTCTTAGATTTTTTCATCAATACACTTACATCTCATGTTTTGTCCAACATTTTCACAAAAATAATAATTCATAGCACCACTATAATAAACCGCACAGGTAAACATTTGTTTAGAACAAGTCTAAATGTTTGCAATTAAAGTTTGTTAAGATACATTTGAAATATTAATATAATTATTCAGAATGCTTGTTTTGTTTCACTTTTTTTCTCCATTCGAAATGTTATCAACTTTGTGAGGTGTTAAATGAGGACAAAATATAAATTTTTTTTTTTGATTTTTGCTAATTGGATACCTATGCTTAGATCCACATTGGTTAAACCTGTGATTTCTTTTTAAGTAAATAAAAGAAGGATCCCTTTATTTAACAATATTTTTTTACAATTGAAGCTCACTGGAAAAAAATCATTCTAGTTTTATGATAGATGTGTTTTAAAAAGAAATTTAATCAGATTTTTTAAAGTTTTGTACATTCTAGAAAATAAAAAGAGAGAGTGCTAGTTCCCAAAAAGAACACAGTAGAAAAGGAGATAATTTCATGAGGAAATATATTGGTAATGTGTTCAGTAACAATATAAGTATATAAATTTTTCAATATGACATTAAGTTTTAATGATTTTATGAATTACAAATTGAAATACACAATTATTGAATATGATTTAATAATCTATAGTTTTTTTTCTAAAAAATTAACTTCAAGTTCAATTTCTTTTACAAGGTCTTCGGCACACGGATTTAGAAATACTATGGTATACGGAAGTTATTTACAAGAAAATCTATGGGTACAACTAAAGGTGAACTTCATTGTTTTTTTTAAAAAAGCAGTATGAATTTCGACAATTTTAAAAAGGGCAGTGTTCTGCACCCTTAAAAATGACATAGAGGGAACAGTAAGTAATTACAGAATTCATAAAAGTGCAAATAAGTAATTTCTTTAAATAATAGCACAAATAAGAAAACAAACACATAGCATTTTCAACTCGTTTTTTATTTGTAGAAAAAATTCTGTTAATCACCTAAATCTAAAATTACACTGTACATCAACAAAATTATGAAAATGAGTTGCATCCATTCATACACATATACAGAGTAAATATAAGAACAGACAGTTATATCTGAAATGCTCAGAGAATTAAACAGCAACGTTATTATCACTCAGTGGGGATTATTAGCATTCATTTTTTTTTCAATCTTTTTTAAAAAAAAGAGTTTTACTGGTACAGGTACATAGGTTCGAAAGTAAAAGAAAAAAATCCAACTTCCACTGAAGAAGCTTTTGCTGTATTTAACATTTTAAAACCATTCAACTGTTACTATATTTCAAATAAAGTGGAGAGTCAAAATACGTCCATTAGAATTAACAATTAAATATACACTAAAACACTTTTTATTTTGCTTAAAAGACATCAACATAAATCTTAATCTTAATCTTAGCTTCCAATAATTTTAACATCTGTAAGATTTATGTTGACGTCTTTTAAGCAAAATAAAAAGTGTTTTTAGTGTATATTTAATTGTTAATTTTAAAACCAATTAGTTCTTTTTCTGTTATACATTCTTTCACAATAGTTGTTGAGCAGTTGTCAATTTTTCATTCTTACCTTAGCTCCAAATTGCTATAAATTTATTATTGCAAATGTAGAATGAGAAAAAAGGTACTAGGGTATTTATTATTTTGCTAGCAGAAATTTATTATATTTACCATGCTTCTTTATATAAAAAAATAAACTATTTGATTACATAAAGGAAATTATGACATTGCAAATTATATTAGATTGAAATATCATTTCTAAATAAAATGCAATTTATACCCGTTAAAACTTACATTTTACAAACTCACTGTAGTTAGTTTTTTAAAAGCATTTTAAAATAGAATTAAAGTTAGAACTAATTATTTAAAGTTTTTTTTGTCGATTATTAATAAAGGAAAAATCATATACATTATTTCTGTTGTCAACATCCTTTTTTCTAAGCAAATAAAAAATGCAGAACGATAAATGGGATACTCTATGAAAGGATTTTGAACAAACTTCTGACATAGTACACTCATATTTCGTTAAAACGTGTTTTTTCATTAAAAATTAAACCAGCATTGTTTTCATAAATGAAATGAGAGGTATTTCTCCAATAAGTGTTGCAACAAAAATGAAATATCTCAACAATGATTATAAAAATTAAGTTCAATAACGGTAAAGTTGGATACAGTTGCTGCACAGGTTTATTTTATATTTATGATAAAAACTCAAAATTTAAATTCAAGTATTCAATTTATTTTTCTTTGTCGCATGTTTTTTTTTCCGAAACAGATGATGTCACTCTCTAATGCAGTTAAAAGTTAATTGATATATATATAATTTTTTTTCATTTGCTATCTTCAGTCAGTTTTTACTGTAACTTTGACGGAATAAATTAGATGATATTCTGGCTTGACTAATGTTGTTTGCAGATATTTTTAGTCCTTATTTTTTCTTTAGAAGTTAAAACCTGCATCTAAAAAATATTAGATATTTCTAAAAAAATTAGACTGCAGTGCGAAGTCTTTGCACGGGTCCACTGGTACCTATAAAAAATAACCAGATTATGTTCATCTTAGATTATATTACTTTTAATGTCATTTTAAACATTTAAAAAGTTTATTATATAAAGAGTTATATCTGATATATAAACTGTTTTATATATGTAACAACTGTTATGTACTATATATTATAAACTGTATATATAATGAGTTTATAAAAAACAGTTGATTAAAATCATGATTTAATCACTGAGTTAAATCATCCATTTAAAATCGTTGACACCCTAGTAGTGACATCATAACTAAATTAGAGGACACTTTCTTTTTATAAAAGCCTGTTTAGAAGAGCTACATAGCTACATTTATGTATATTTCAAAAACTCATCAGACAGTTATACCTTATGAAATAACAATCAACACACCGATCAATGCACCGAAAACATGAGAAATGTTTTTATTATTTAAATATTACATTTTTGAGACATAATTTATATTTAATATGCACAAAAATGAAACATAATATATTATTATAAGTATACATTATTATATAAATGAGTACTATAAAATTAGAATTTTTTTAATTAACCACAGCTTCCTTTTGGTGACTGGCAACATACCACTCTCACTCAAGGCAAACTTATGCCAAGACACCTATGAACAGGCCCTGACTATCGCACGGGCACCCGGGGCACAAAATTTCTGAGGGCACAAAAGTTTTCATAATTTCATCGAAATTTCTATTAAAAAAATCACAACTGTGCCAAAGTTTTTTTTTTCTTTTAGGACTTTTGTTTGCACTCAGTATCAGTTTGGTTTTATCATTTAATGTCAATAACATCATTAATAAGTAGACTTCTTATCACTATTTTCTAGGAATTGATGTACTGTATTTATCAAGTCATTCAATTTTATCATATTGCACATTTATCTGAAAAGTGACACAACTGAAAAAAAATGTGATATTAGAGATATTAATACAATAAAATGACAAAAATATATCTTAATCTATGGTTAAAAGACCATTTCAATAAATAATAGAAAACAATATTTTGTTTTTATTCATGGAAACGTTTTTCCATTTTCCGGAAAACGTAAATTTTTTGAATTGACACTTTTCGAATAAGCATGCAATATGTAAAAAAAAAACTAGCATCAGTAAATCAACCAATCTAAGGGGGCACGAAAACTTCAAAGTGCCCTGGGCACGAAAACTTGCTAGTCGGGCCCTGCCTATGAAAAAGGAGAAAGTACCGAAGTTAGTTGACAGCAAGTCACAAATTATGGGAGTGGAGGTGAGCACTTAGATTACCCTTTTGGGAGAATTTCTTGTTGCATCATTCACACACAAAAGGTTTCTCACCAGTATGGATTAACAGATGCCTGCTTAAATAAACCTTTTTAGAAAATTTCTTGTTGCATATCTCACAAACAAAAGGTTTCTCACCTGTATGAATTAATAGATGGCAGTTTAAATTACACTTAAGAGAGAATTTCTTCTTGCATATCTCACACTCAAAAGGTTTCTCACCAGTATGAATCAGTAGGTGTTTCCTTAAACTACCCTTTTCAGAGAATTTCTTGTTGCATATCTCACATGCAAAATGTTTCTCACCAGTATGGATTAACAGATGGCTGCTTAAATTACACTTATGAGAGAATTTCTTGTTGCATATCTCACACACAAAAGGTTTCGCACCTGTATGAATCAGCAGATGCATGCTTAAATGGACCTTTTGAGAAAATTTCCTGTTGCATATCTCACACTCAAAAGGTTTCTCACCAGTATGAATCAGTAGGTGTTTCCTTAAACCACCCTTTTCAGAGAATTTCTTGTTGCATATCTCACATGCAAAATGTTTTTCACCAGTATGGATTAACAGATGGCTGTTTAAATTACACTTAAGAGAGAATTTCTTGTTGCATATCTCACACACAAAAGGTTTTTCACCAGTATGAATTATTAGATGGCTGTTTAAATTACACTCAAGAGAAAATTTCTTGTTGCATATTTCACAAACAAAAGGTTTCTCACCAGTATGAATCAGCAGATGAGAGCTTAAATGGATCTTTTGAGAAAATTTCTTGTTGCATATGTCACACACAAAGGATTTTCTGTGGTGCAAATTAGAAGATCCTTTTCCAAGTTGCTCTTGTAAAGAAATGCTTTGTTCCATATTTCGCACTTTAAATACTTTTGTCTGCTTTGAATGATATCAAAGATATCAGAGTGACCTTTTCTGTTAAACTACTTTTATAGCTTTATGTATCTGCAATAAATAAAACTACCGTAATTTCGGGAATATGCGCCGCACCCATCGTAAGCGCCGCATCATAGAAAAATCAGTAAAAAAAAATAAATATACACGTAAGCGCCGCACCCATTAGAAGCGCCGCATCATTGAAAAATCGGTAAAAATTAAAAATAGTCACGATAAAAAACGTTCGGCAAAATTGGATTAAAAGTAACAAGAATAGTGATAAAATCTTACAAGATATATGAACTAACAATAAAACACAGGTTATCTTAAAATACAATAGGAAAAAAAAAACGTACTATGCCAATATGCATACTACGCCAATCAATTATTCGATTATCGTTTTAATCGAATATCGCCGTATGCGGTGTGCTTATGAAATAAATATAATTTATCAACTATTGTAAAGTATACAATAAATACTTTTAAAGAGTGAGCTATTAATAGTGAAACACAGGTTATCTTAAAATACAATTGGAAAAAAAATACGTACTACGCCAATATGCATACTACGCCAATCGATTATTCGATTATCGTTTTAATCGAATATCGCCGTATGCGGTGTGCTTATGAAATAAATATAATTTATCAAGTATTGTAAAGTATACAATAAATACTTTTAAAGAGTGAGCTATTAATAGTGAAACACAGGTTATCTTAAAATACAATTGGAAAAAAAATACGTACTACGCCAATATGCATACTACGCCAATCGATTATTTGATTATCGTTTTAATCGAATATCACCGTATGCGGTGTGCTTATGAAATAAATATAATTTATCAACTATTGTAAAGTATACAATAAATACTTTTAAAGAGTGAGGTATTAATAGTGAACAGAAAATAGAGAAATATGGGTAAGTTAAATATATTTTGGCTATAGTAATTACGTTTTTGTAATAAAGATATATTGTGATACTATGTACTGTTTATGAACTTTATACTGAGATTAAATGATTGTAAATAAAGGTGAAATGTGAATGAATGTTAATGAATCCATGTGTTTAAAAGTGTATTTGAGGCAGTAAGACTAAAAAAAACCTGAAATGAAGGCTTGTTTTTCACAATATCCAGATTTTGCCTTGTTGACGGAAAAAAAATCATCGTACCCGCCGCCCTGGCGTATGCGCCGCATCGCCGATATTTTGAACTTTCAAACACGTATGCGCCGCGGCGCTTACTCCCGAAATTACGGTATGTTATTCTATCGTATTTTATAATTAAACAAAAAACATATATAACTGCAAATGAGTTTTTCATCAGAAATTGAAATCACTGTAGAAAATTGAATTCAAATAAATTTGATAACATAGTATTAAAGACAATTCTCATGGAATAAGAAAATATCATAAATAAAAACTTTTGATTAAAAAACAAATCAATTAATGAATAGGCAGAAACAGCCTATTCATGTCTGAAGAGTAAAACAGTAGGACTCTCTCAGAAAGCAAATTCATTAAGCAAATCATTCAGAAAGCATATCATTCTGACTTTAAGACACTACAAAAGAATTGTAATGGAGGATTTTTGGCACATCAGACAGAGGCAAGCTCAGACTGGTCTGCTGCCCCATCAGCCCGAGGGACAGTGTGCCCTCAGCCAGGGAATATTCCCCACCCTTAAGCCACTCCAATTTTTTCTACTGACTATATGCATGCTTACTGAACAGTGTACTAAATTTCAAGAATTTGCTTAGGAATAATCATCAGTTAATAGACAGAAAGCAAAAGAGAGGGGATTTTTATTATCGTAAAGAAATTGAAGGTGGGCAATTCTATGCTCAAAGGAAAAATTTTGAAAAAAAATTTTTTTTATTAATAAAACGGTTTCAGATATTTTTGGTCAAAAAAAGTACAGTTCTTTAGCAACAACATATATATTTTTTTAGAATTTAGTTTTTCAGAAGTGGCAACATTCTAAAGTATGCTGGAGTTTGTTCTATTTTGGAATAATCACATTGTTGGATTTTGAAGGCGATTTAATTTTGTTTTTATGCTTTATAGATTCATAAACAAGGTTAATTTTACTTAATAGTGACTTAAATAATAGCAAAACAGTTTAAACAAGTATTTCAGTTGTAAATTACTGCAGTTTCAAAGGAATTTTTAATGGTTTGCTACATGTAATGTAAGTTACCAAAAACAATTGTTTGTTTCTGGTAAAAAAGATAAAAGATAAATTTAATCTATAAAGCATCTTTTTCTCTTTCTACCAACTATGTACTAAGCAAAAATCAATACTTTGCTTTTATATATACCTTTTTTCTGTAATTAGCAGTAGTTAAAATTCGTAACGTAAGTTACCAATATGATGAAATGTAAGTTTCCATACACATTTCATATTTTATATAGAAACAAATCATGTTTACTTACTAATATCTGAGATAAATAATTAAAAAGGAGACTTTTCTTTGTTCCTTTGTATTTGTTCTTACAAATATATTTGTACATAATAGTATATTTGATAGTGTATATAATATATATCGGGTGTCTGAAAAAGATTGGACGGATTTGAAAGAATTATAACTCTAAAAGTAATTGAGTAAATCCAATTATTTTCTTTCCAAAGTACTCGGCAACTATCCAAGATTTGTTAGATGTAGCTGTTTTAATGTCATGACATTCAGACAATGCGTAGAATCGATGATCTGAAAAATGCAAATCGCACCACACATTCGCAATTTTCTTCGATGATTCTGGAGTGGAAAGCATATAAGTCTGAAACTATTTGAGGTATGGGAAAAAAGTCAATTAGAAAGTTCTTCAGCATCGTCGATTTAGTAGGAAAGGATCTCCTATGTAGACGAATAGCCCAAGCAAAAAGTGAAAATTTCGAATGTGTGGTGCGATTTGCATTTTTCAGGTCATCGATTTTGTGCATTGTCTGAATGTCACGACTTTAAAAAAGCTACATCTAACAAATCTTGGATAATTGCCGAGTACTTTGGAAAAAAATAATTTTGTTTACTCAATTACTTTTAGAGTTATGATTCTTTCAAATCCGTCGAACCTTTTTCGGACACCCTGTATAATATATTTGATCAAGAAAATAAAACCACCAGTAGTGGTTAATGCCAGAGGACATTTCAAATTAGAAAACTAAAAAAGCTTATATTTTAATATTTTTGTTATATTATGCAACTTATACCTACAATTTCAATTATTTTTATACTATTTCATTATATTTTATGTAGTTTCATTATTATGTTTAATTATTCAGTGTATTGTAATAAATATGATGCAAGAGAAAAACATTTTTGTAAAAATGAAATGTGTAACGTAAGTTACTTTTTAAAAAAATTATAATAAATTTAGTTGTAAAAACATACTATAATTTTCAGATAGTAATCTTAGCTTTATTTAATGTCAGCCTTTTCGTAATTAAATAGCTATTCGGAAATTCTGGTATGTATTTTCAATAAAAGATTGTTTTATTTAATTTTTGAAAAATCCATCATTAAATAAAGCGATGATTACTATTCAGAAACTACTGTAGTTTTTTTGTTTTTTTTTGAAGGAAAAAATGGTTGCTGCTAGATTACAATCGCCAGGGGATTTCTCTCAAATATGGAAACTTAAATATTTCATTTCATCTCAAACTATGACAAGAAATTTGCTAATTATGGGTAGAGAGCGCTGAAAAGAAAAAATTGCACTCAATTATTTTAATGATTTAAGTCTACATATCGCTATTTTGATGTCCTTTTTCAATGAAAACCTTTCTATAGAGCGATATCAATTCAGCATTTTACGGATTTATAAAGTCATTTAAAAGCATACAAAATATCACTCTCCACTCCTGCCTCTCCTTATCCCAAATGCTGCAAGTGTAATATTATTTCCAGAAGCAAATGCTATTTCTCCATTCAAATACCCCTATATTAGGACATTCAAATACTGCTATAATATGTGGTACCTTTTCAAAAGAAACTAGTCAGATGTGCCAATCACAAAAAATTCTGTCTCATACAAGTTTCACATACACCAAAAACAAATCAGCCACACTTTATGTCAAGGTCTATCTGAATCTAAACTTTTATTAAATTCCGTACATTAGTTCTTGAGATATGACTATCGCTAAAATAGTGTGTAATCCCCATCTATTTATGTTAAGCTCTAACAAAATTTGAACAATAACACAAATTTTTGATGTGCTATTTGAGTTCCTTGGATCGAGACAGGCTGCAAAAACGTATAGTTTATATACTTTATCTTAAATCTTCATAGAATTAGAAGAGTTTAAAGTTTGGAGTTTGTATAAATTTATTACATTAAATATTTATAATGTAAAGATTTAGTTTTATAATAATTAAGTTAGGTGACATTTTTTATTGCCTCATTTTATCTAATCTTCACTCATATCAACGTCCGAATGATGTACTGTACCAATTATGGCATTCAAATGCCAATTCCTCATCACTTTCTGATAATCCAAAACTTTCAATATGCGATTTGGAATGCATTTAAAACGATAAGCATTCTTGCACTTGTCACATTTTTACACACTTCTTTGCTTTTCATCATTGAAGCTATGTTTGCATTTATGACAAATAAAACCTGAACATTACCATACAAATAATAATCTAACTCTCTAGCTTACTTTGCTATTTATTTATTATTTGTATGATAATCTGCACCTTTCATTTCACGACTCCTGATGCCGTTGAGATCCCACTGTAAAATTTGAAGATTTCAAGCTTATATTACAAAAAAAAAAATTTTTTTTTCAAAAAAAAAAAAAAAAAAAAAAAAAAAAAAAATTAAATTTTTTAAAATGTTCTTTTTTTAAATCAAACACAGTCAACTTGCATATCAAATGAAACCTTGTAAAATTCTCTTTAAAATGAGTGGTCAAACAACTCCCTATATCTAATAGAACCTGAGAAAATCAAAATTGAAAACATTTATGCAAGCCAAAAACTTATTTTTTGAAATTAAACAGTTAATTGTATGAAAATCTAATGAAAAAAAATAATGATATATTCTCATTTATATCATCAGGGAGAATGATTTCTGACAGTATCATTAAAATCTGAAATGGTCAGGTTGACTATTGAAATATTTTGGTTGAATCCATTTGGACACTACACTGTTAACTAGTATTTTAAAAACACAAATTGCACAAATTGTGCTTATTAGTTGCTAAAATCAGTGTAAAAATTGTTTTAAACTCATAAAAGAGCTAAAATCCTACATGTTTCGGCTTTAAACTTAAAGCCATCATCGGGGAAGAGGAACAACACAAACGACTACTGATCTTTTAATTTTCGACACGAGAAAATTGAAATCAACAGTATGGAAAAATTTTTCCATACTGTTGATTTCAATTTTCTCGTGTCGAAAATTAAAAGATCAGTAGTCGTTTGTGTTGTTCCTCTTCCCCGATGATGGCTTTAAGTTTAAAGCCGAAACATGTAGGATTTTAGCTCTTTTATGAGTTTAAAACAATTTTTACACTGATTTTAGCAACTAATAAGCACAATTTGTGCAATTTGTGTTTTTAAATTTTTCCATACTGTTGATTTCAATTTTCTCGTGTCGAAAATTAAAAGATCAGTAGTCGTTTGTGTTGTTCCTCTTCCCCGATGATGGCTTTAAGTTTAAAGCCGAAACATGTAGGATTTTAGCTCTTTTATGAGTTTAAAACAATTTTTACACTGATTTTAGCAACTAATAAGCACAATTTGTGCAATTTGTGTTTTTAAAATATTTTGGTTGATTTGGCATGAATGACCCGACCCTACTTATTAAAAAAAAGTACTTATTATATTCTACTATGTAAAATTAAAAAATTAAATTTGATTAATCAGCTTTTCAGTTAAATAAAAAGATTTTATGCACTACTGAAATCAAACTTTTAGTATTGGCCACATGGGGTGACATTACTGGAAAGAGACTAACTATGCATTCCAGTAATGGACACATCCTAAAATCTTAACAATAAATGAAAATTTGTAAATGGGCATTGGTATATGAAATTCATAGTTTTATATTACTATAAAAAACTGGCAATTTTTGCAAGAAAATAAGGAAGATATAAATTAATTAAGTGAAGCCTACTATTATCATGTTCATTAGGATTTTCACAGAAAAACACAGTGGAGCTGTGAAACATTATTTTTGCTTCCTGATTGGTTTGATTAAGAGTGTCAACAATAGCCCAGACTATAAAATATGCAAGGGGGAGTTATGAAACTATAAATAAAAGCAAAATCTTTATACACCACAAAAAAAGATAGGGGGTTGTCCATTACTGGAACATCTACCCTATATACTACATATTTTTTTTAAAGTAAAAATGCACTGTATGGGCATCCGAGTTGAAAATTTGAAATTACTGCAAGTATGAGATTAAAATAGATGAATATCGCATTAAAACACTACTAATAAAATACAATAAACAAATACACATACAAATCATACCTTTAAATAAGTTACCTTAAAAGGAAATGTTGTTGGAAGGATGATCAATAGGCCTAACTCAACTACATTATAATCCTTTCAGTTACTAATATTTCTTTGCTTTGATGGGAATTAAAAAAGAAATAAAGTAAATTAGATAAAGAAATATTATTTTAACATTTAAAATAATAAAAATACCACGTGAAAGTTCCGATATAGCACGCAGAGAGGAAATTACGTAACCAGCTAGTCATACCATTTCACCAATAAATTATTCGATAGACACGATAATTTCGATTAAAGATCATAGTTCGAATAATAATGTGCTATGATGACTTCTGTCATAACAAAATATCAGATACCTTTCGTCCTAACAAAATTTCAGAAATTTTGTTGTTTGTGTGATGAACATTAAGTTACCCTGAACGTGACTTGCGTTCATAACCGAAATATTAAATACCACAATATTCTTCATGGAAAAAAAAAGACAAAATTTACTTTTATTTCGATACTAATTCGATTTAGTATAATATCATTTTCCATTTGATTATACATAGAGCTTTACTGAAGTGTTCCAACAATTTTACAGAGACAATAGATATAACCAGTTAGTTTATTAGCGGTTTTTTTGTTTATCAGTATACATATATGCATAAAATTTATATTTACATAAACAGTTCAGTAATTCATTGTAATGATATTAATTAAACTCATTCATGTTTAAATATACGGATAATAATTCTATGCTATTATTTTATTACCCTTTAAATGTAGATTGTCAAGTAGCCAATCAATAACTTAATGTAGAAAATATTGATAATTATTTTTTTTAATCGTGTATGATATAAAAAAAATATTTTGGATTTTTTAATGTAGCAAAATATTGTATGTTTTGTAATACTTAATCTGATAAAAAGTCCTTTAATTTTATTAAATAATTAATCCTTTAACTTTTTAGTTCAATTATATCATTTTTCAGCATTATGTCTGTAAATCTCTATGACATCTATTAGCAAAAATCTGTGGTCTAAATTTGTAATAATTCTAATTCCCAAATTTGTATGAATCTCTGCATTCTATTATTTTGTCCAAACTGTTGTAGATTAAATTAGAGTTGAATCATCAAAATTCAAATAATAGTGTGCAGTAAATAAATAAAAATTTAAAATACAATACATTAGATTGCTTTTATGCTATTTCCTCCATAAAATGGTCTGTGAGACTTTATTTATTTATTATTATTGCATTTAGATTTCTTTGTCAGGAAAAAGAATATATAATTTTATATACAAAGGCAATTGTTTTTCTCTCTATAAAGTATATTAATAATAAAATGTATTAATATTTTTTTAAATATTATAACTTCTAGAGTATGATACAGACTAGTTTATAATACACAGTTAAGTTATAATGTAATTCCAAGGGT
This sequence comes from Maratus michaelseni, assembly GCA_963931845.1. Taxonomy (NCBI): domain Eukaryota; kingdom Metazoa; phylum Arthropoda; class Arachnida; order Araneae; family Salticidae; genus Maratus; species Maratus michaelseni. The sequence continues at coordinate 299,940,253 of OZ007597.1, forward strand.
CGATCCAGGCAAAATTTGGGGCCTATTTAGGGTCCTTTCACAAAAATCAATTTAATAAAATGGGTCCCTTCACAAAAATCAATTTGGTAAAATAGCCCCTTCACAAAATTTCACAAAATTCTTTTTAATTAAATAGGCTCTTTAACAAAATTCTATTCCATAAAAACTTACTATTTATTAATTTATTTATTTATTGATGCTTTAAAATGTGTAATTTGTAAACAAACAAGTTCACCAGTGTAATGTATTCTCACTCCATATATTATAACTCCATGTCTTATGTGCAGATGCTATCTCAACTCGATGTTTTATGTAACTTACTTACGTGGATCTGGCAACAGTATCCACGGTTGTTCAGTTGTAAATAAACATGCTGTGAAGATGTAACGTTGTGTCTGTTTTATTCTTTTAGGATCCGTGTCATTTATTTAATTATGTTTAGCAGATATATTGCAAATTTGGCGACGAGGCAACCTTTTTAATTATACATCATTATTTTTCGGAAAAAGTTCTGATTGATTACGTTATTTTAAATCTGCAACTTGTGCTACGCAGCATGGCAACTACGGATCCGAGCAACGTGACTGTTGTAAACACAGGAATTGTGGCAAATATTCGCCAATTTAATTTAAATGATGACTGGAACATTTTTATAGAACGTTTGGAACAGTATTTTTTGGCTAACGGAGTTGAAGATACCCGCAGAGTGCCGGTTTTACTTACAACAGTGAGCGAAGCAGTGTACAAGATTTTAAGAAATTTGTGCGATCCTGTTATGCCGTCGGGAAAAACTTTCGACGAGTTAAAAAAACTTTTGACAGAACAGTTCCAACCTGCAGTTTCCGTATATCGCAAGCGAGTGGTGTTCGACTCATTGAAACAATCACAAGAATCCGTGCGAGAGTGGTATGTGAAAGTCAAGACGCAAGCGGCAGAATGTGAATTCGGATCGAGTCTTGAAGAAAGAGTTCGAGACAAGTTTGTTACTGGAATGAGACCAGGGCGTATCCTCGATCGTCTTTATGAAGAGAAGCTCACCACCACACTGGCTAATTTACTGGACATTGCCCAGAGCAAAGAAGTGCTACTTCAAGAAGCAAGACACATTGAGGTAAACAAAGTACAATTCAAGCCTTCAAAAGAGAGAGCGGTACAGTCTACTAAAAAGTACACTAAAGTCAATCAGCAAAGAGATGATGTGCTGAAGTGTTTTCATTGTGGTAAAGATAATCATGACTTTAAAAAGTGTAAATTTAAAGACTTTAAGTGCAATACATGTAATCGAAAAGGACATTTAGCTAAGGTATGTAAATCTAAAAATTTATCCTCTACTGTAAATTCAATAGAAGATGAAGGTTGTCATTATATTGATTTGTATAACATTGATGTTTCTTATATAAATCCTTTATTATTAAATGTTAAGCTAGAGGGTAAGGAAGTTAAAATGGAAGTGGATACAGGGGCTGGGGTGTCATGTATTCCCTTTTCATTATATAAGAAAAATTTGAGAAATATTAAATTGGAGCATACAAACATTAAGTTAAAATCTTATGGAGGGCATATTGTAATTCCTGTGGGGCAAATTAATGTTTCTATGGAACTTAATGGAATTTCTAAAATAGTCAACATGATTGTAGTTAAAGAGTCTGAAAAATTGTTATTGGGGCGAAATGTGTTAAATGATTTTGGGTTAAACGTGGTAATAGGTAACACTAATGTGAATAGAATTTCTGTAGGTGAAAAAAATTTAGAACTACAGTCATTGCTATCTGAATACTCGGATTTGTTTAAAGATGAATTGGGTACGTATAAGGCAGAAAAGGTACATTTGGAACTTGAGGGTAAGGTAAAACCCATTTTTCACAAACCACGACCAATCCCTTTCGCCTTTAAAGAAAAAGTTAAGTCAGAGTTAGATAATTTAGAAAAAAAGGGAGTAATTACAAAAGTGGATAATTCTCAGTGGGGCACACCTCTGGTTCCTGTAATGAAACCGAATGGTAAAGACATTAGAGTCTGTGCAAACTATAAAATCACTGTTAACAAATATTTAAAGGATGATAACCATCCTTTGCCGAGGATAGAAGAACTGTTCACAGCTCTACAGGGTGGTCAAAATTTTAGTAAATTGGATTTATCGAATGCGTATAATCAGTTAGTGTTAGATGATTCAACCAAAGAATTATTAGCCTGGAGCACACCTTATGGCATTTATTTAGTAAACCGTTTACCTTTTGGAACCAAGCCAGCTTGTGCCATTTTTCAAAGAATGATTGAAAAAACATTACAAGGAATTGGGGGTACCGTTAATTTGTTAGATGACATTTTAATAACGGGTAGTAATGAACAGGAACATTTAGAAAATTTAAAAGCAGTTTTGAATAGGTTACAGACTGCAGGGTTTCGGGTTAATTTAAAAAAGTGTGAGTTTTTCAAAGATAGTATTAAATATTTAGGACACACTATTAGTAAAAATGGGTTGCAAAAAGATGATACTAAAGTTAAAGCAATTTTAGAATTTCCCCGACCACATAATGTTAATGATGTGCGAGTATTTTCTGGTATGGTTAATTATTATTCAAAATTCATTCCAAATTTATCACCAAAAATGAAACCATTGTATGATCTGTTGCAAAAGGATGTTGATTTCAAATGGTCTACTAAATGTCAACAAGCCTTTGATAATGCTAAGAAAGAATTAACATCAGACAGAGTTCTAATTCACTTTGATAGGTCTAAACCTTTGAGATTATCATGTGATGCTAGTCAAAATGGAATAGGAGCAGTGTTATCACATGTATTGGAAGATAAATCTGAAAGACCAATTTGTTTTATATCTAGAGTCTTTAGTCCAGCAGAGAGAAATTATTCAATGATACATAAAGAAGCTTTAGCCATTTATTGGGCATGCCAAAAGCTGTATCAGTATTTGATAGGAACAAAATTTGAATTGGTGAGTGATCATAAACCATTATTAGCTTTATTTGGAGAAAACCGCACTTTACCACCTATGGTAGCAGGACGTCTCCAACGATGGTCATTGTTTTTATCTGGTTTTAACTATAGTTTTCGACATATAAAAGGCAATTTAAACACACAGGCTGATGCCTTATCTAGATATCCCATAATTGATAACAAGTTGGTTGAAACAGAGGAATATGATTATGTGCATTTCATAGAAAAAGACGTTCCGATTGATTTATTTAAAGTTAGATCTGAAACAAGGAGAGATCCAATTTTAGGAAAATTGTTTAATTACATAACTTATGGATTCCCACAGAATGTTACTGATATTGAGGTTAAGAAGTATTTTAGTCGTAAAGATGAGTTAAATGTTGATCATGGGGTAATAATGTGGGGATATCGTATTGTTATTCCAACAAAATATAGAAAGCAATTGCTAACTGAACTTCATAGTACTCACGAAGGGATAGTTAAAATGAAAAGCAATGCTAGAGCTTATTTTTGGTGGCCTGGTTTAGATTCTGATATTGAAGATTTTGTGAAGAGCTGTAGCGTTTGTTCAGAAGCTAGACCAGAGCCTAAGAAATGTAAAATTATTTCAGGGAACAAAGCTAGTTACCCTTTCGAAAGAATTCATGCAGATTTTCTAGGTCCTATAAAAGGAAAAATGATTTTAATTATGATAGATTCATATTCTAAATGGGTTGAAGCATTTATTATGAATAGTATAGAGGTTAAGCCATGCGTTGAAAAGTTTAGAGAGTGTTTTGCTCGCTTCGGTTTACCCAAGATTGTGGAAACTGATAATGCAAAACAGTTTGAATCAAGTGAACTAATTAATTTCTTGCACATTAATGGTATAAAATTTCTAACATCTCCACCATATCATCCGGCTACTAATGGACTAGCTGAGAATGCGGTGAAAAATTTTAAATCTAGCTTAAGTAAATTATTAAAAACACCAACTAATAACAATGTAAGCTTTGAAACTTTAATGAATAGGTATCTTTTTCACTATAGAAATTCAGTTCACATGACTACAGGGGTTACACCCACAAGTTTAATTTTTAAAAACAAAGTCAGAACTAGATTAGATTTGCTAAAAGATACAAATAAATCGGGTATGGTGGTTACTAAAGGTACTAGAGAGGAAGTATTCAAAGAAGGGGATAGAGTGTTATGTAGAGATTACCGAAATCCAAACAAGAAGGGTTGGGTTCACTGCACAATAGATGAAGTGTTGGGTGATAGAGTATATATGTGTAAACTAATTAATGAGGATTTAATTTGGAAAAGACATTTGGATCAAATTATTGTGGATAGGAGTATGTATGATTCTAGAAGTTCTATTATTAATAGAGACCATAGCAATTTCAATTCTAATTTCAATGTTGGGAATTTCAACAGGAGAGTTATGGATAAGGTTGATTGTAGATATAACAAACTTCCATCTCTAAATGAGGAGGTTGATTTACCATCAAATGAACTTCAAAATGATACTGATCATAATGTAATATTACAACAAAGTTCCCATTCAAATGATACAGATAATAATGTAACATTACAATCAACAAGCTCTCATTCAAATGAAATTGAATGTAGTAAACAAAACATGAACTCACAACCAGTAAAATGGAATATTCATGAACGCCCTAAGCGTAACATAAAACCAGTTGTACGTCTTAACTTGTAGAGGAGGGTATTGTAATGTATTCTCACTCCATATATTATAACTCCATGTCTTATGTGCAGATGCTATCTCAACTCGATGTTTTATGTAACTTACTTACGTGGATCTGGCAACAGTATCCACGGTTGTTCAGTTGTAAATAAACATGCTGTGAAGATGTAACGTTGTGTCTGTTTTATTCTTTTAGGATCCGTGTCATTTATTTAATTATGTTTAGCAGATATATTGCAACCAGAAAGGAAAACTTCATCAAAAGGATATTAAAAAGTTTTTGTTAATAAATGCTTAGTTCGAATCTGAATAACTGGATTTCAACTTTTGTTACAAAATGGTATTTTTCACAAAATTATAATAAATTTCACAAAAATAACTTTTACTTTTCACAAAATGGACCCTAAGAAAAAAAACCTGCATTGACCCCTGACGGTTAGGCCTACCGATGATCATTTAAACAATATTTCGTTTTATGTTATTTTATTTAAGTGTGGGATTTGTATGTATCTCTATTAATTATATTTTCTTATTACTATTTTAATGCAATATTCATCTATTTTAATCTGATATTTGCAGTAATTTCAAATATACAGGGTGGCTACTAAATCCTGTTACAAATATTCAGTCATTTTATTTTACAATTATAAAATGATAAATGTACTAATATGATGAACATCAGAGATGAAAGTTTATCTGAAAATGATTTTACTCGAATCGATCGCCAACTTAATCAATTACCAAAGATAATCTCTTATGCCATTGTCCGACTGCGACACGAATCATTTTAAGGGGTAATCGGTCCTACTCACGCAATATAGAAACTTTCAGAGAGTCCAAACTTCTGTGTTGTTTGCTTACTATTATAGCCTCTAAAATCTCCCAGATGCAATAATCTATAGGATTTACCCATACAGCACACTTTCATCTCTAGAACGTCGCATATACATCGCACTGCGACGTTGTGATGTCTCGCGGAACATCTCAGAGATGTTCTGACAATGCGCAAATGTCCTTTTTCAGCGACGTCGCATTGCAACATCTATGAGCCATCGCATTGCGATATCTGTGCGATATTGCATTTTATTATCTACAGTACATCGCACAGATGGTCTCAGAAATGTTCTGGCAATGCGCAAATGTCCTTTTTCAGCGACGTCGCATTGCAACATCTATGAGCCATCGCATTGCGATATCTGTGCGATATTGCATTTTATTATCTACAGTACATCGCACAGATGGTCTCAGAAATGTTCTGGCAATGCGCAAATGTCCTTTTTCAGCGACGTCGCATTGCAACATCTATAAGCCATCGCATTGCGATATCTGTGCGATATTGCATTTTATCATCTACAGTACATCGCACAGATGGTCTCAGAAATGTTCTGGAAATGTGCGAATGTCCTTTTTCAGCAATATCGCAGTGCAACACCTATGCGACGTCACATTGTAACATCTACAGTCTACGGGTCTCAAATTGTTATCACTACTTCTGATTACCAATCTTAATCTTATTTAATAACAAATTTATATCCTAAATAAAATTAAAATTACTAGTCGGAAATAGTGATGACAACTGGCCTGCTGATATGTAAATTTACCCTGACTTTTTTGTTGCTGTATTTTTCTCTAATTTAAAAAAATTACTTTTAAGGACCTCACTTACTTGTAAATCAAATTAATTACCCAAGGTGTGACTGGTTATTCAAAGGTATTGCAAAATAACTCAATTTCATATTGCTGTTATTTTTCAATTCAAGATAGTCATAGTAATATCAAAAATTCCCTTCTTTGAATCCTGCAACTTCTTGCATCCTCTAATAAAACTGAAATGCATTCTAGTAATGAATTGGAAATTCATGTTTTAAGAACTTTCCTAAGAATTATCTATAATATGAGAAAACACATTGAATACAAGTAATCTGAAAACAGTACTCTTCTTCTTTCTCAATAATCTATTTTCCTAAGTATATTTAACAGTTTGAATGACTGTACTACCCTACTCTAAATGTCAAAAAATTAGTTTTGATGGACTTGTATGACTTTATTCTGGGTATATAAATTATTCTACTTGTGTTTACATACTAAATTTGTAATCAATACACTTTAAAAAAATCCCTGACGGCTCGGCCTACAGGCACAGGTAGATTTCGAAGACGCAGACCGTGGGGCGCCTATTTGTTGGGAATTGCGGAAGAAATGACCTTTTTGCCATGATGCGGCAGTTGGAACCACCTACTTCAAAACCTAACTTGTTTGCAGGTGGAGCCAGCAGGGATTTTTTTTTTTTTTGGTTCTATAAAAAACTTGTCAATATAAAAGTTTTAGATAATATTAAGAGGATTTATAATAAATTTAAGCGGATTTGAAATCTTGTGAATTGACGAAGTTATGAATTTTTTATTTCTAAAACCCCTCTTCCCTCCCTCCCCCTTTGGGGCCATTTTTAATTATATCAAAAATCTGTCATACATAAATTTTCGGCCGTTCTCCTAGAAGTAATAATAACTTCAAAATGATTCGATAAGTATCATAATTAAGAAATTATGTTTTTTTTCTGTTTTCACAAAAAGCCCCCCCTCCCCCCCTTGGTTCGATTTTGCCCATTAACGAACTGGACCGAGATTTTATGCCCCTTGATTTTATGTATTAGTTTCGAAGAAAGGCGGAAGTTGGAACCGCCTACTTCGAAAAATAACTTGTTTGCAGGGGAGCCAGCAGGGATTTTTTTTTATTTTATTTTATTTTTTTTTTTGCTATAAGGGTTCGTCCTATATAAAACTTGTCAATATAAAAGTTTTAGATAATATTAAGAGGATTTATAATAAATTTAAGCGGATTTGATATCTTGTAAATTGACAAAGTTATGAATTTTTTTCTTTTTAAACCACCCTTCCCCCACCCCCTTGGGGGCATTTATAATTATATCAAAAATCTGTCCTACATACATTTTCGGCCCTTCTCCTAGAAGTACTAATAATTTTAAACGGATTCGATACGTATCATAATTAAGAAATAATAGGGTTTTTTTTGTTTTCACAAAAAGCCCCCCCCCCCCATCATCCCCTCCCCCTGGTTCGATTTTGCCCATGAACGAACTTGACCAAGATTTTATGCCCCTTGATTTTATGTATCAGTTTGGAAACGATTTGTGCAGAATTATTGCAGTTATTGTGTCCATAAAAAAGTGACATTGGTATATAGATAGATAAAGTTTTGAACTAGGGATGTTTTTGGGTTCTGTGAGTCATGATCGGCGTAGATCTGCAAAAATGTTTCAGGAATTCCAACTTAGGGGAGAATGTAATAGGTAGTATTTCTTACGAAATCTACCTAAAAAGACATTGCATAAGTAAAATACTTTGTTAGTAAATAATTCATACTGCAGGGTCCCAATTAACTTAAGCAAGCCCAAGTAAATGTCAAAAAGTTCTTCTTTGTTCCTAAATCATCTTGCATTTAATAAAATCTTCCATCCTTTAATGACATAGAAATACAACTTTGTTATTGTCATGAACTCCTCTTCTAGGTTCATGGTTATTGTATTGTGTGACAACTTTCTTAGGATATGTCTATATCTGAGAAGTGAGGCATCCAGAATACACTTTTAATGAATACTTTTTGAAAACACACTTTCAGCAAATTTGATACAGAGTTAAAAATTTGGTGAAAGAGTGTGTATTCTTTCTAAGTATAAACAGTCTAAGTTGCTTTATTATCCTAATTCATTCCAAGACATTACCATTTTAAACTAAATCTTTGTTTAAATTTCTCAAAATAAGTTTTTTGGACTTGTATCATTTGTATTCTGGGTACCTAAATTATTGGAATTGTATTTGCATTGTAAAATTTATAATTGGTAATCACTTTTTTAAAAATACATGTGTGATATTAGAATTTACTGTAGAGATAAAACCATGTTAATACATAATTCAAGAATTTCTCATTACACACTTTTTTAATGAAAACTCATGCAATACATGATTTATGATGAGTAATAATATTATATAATAGTATAAGACAAAGAATTGTATTAGTGTTTATTTGATGTTTTTTTTAAAATTTTTCTCAGCTATTTTAAACAGAAATTATATTCAACCCCTTTTATTAAATATTCCTTGTTTTACATCATATATGTTTCACTATTTCAATCGATGAATTTTACTGGTTCAAACTTAATTATTTAAAAAAAATAAACTCATATTACTGAATGCAATCATTTTACTTCTGATGAAAATCATTTGTTAATTATGATTAAGAAAAGATTGTCATAAAATGTTAACTCTTACACGTTACAATATTTGCATGCTTAATTTATTTTTTTAAATCAAAAGTTACGTATTAATTTCTGTAGTATTATTAAGAAAACTTATTAAGGAATATATTAATTCCCCCCTCCCTTCCAGCAGAGTCTTTGGGGTGAAAAGGTTAATTTTGTAGTACTCACTATAATATAATAATGTAAATCAATAATTACTTGATTAATCATAAAATTCCACATATCTGCTGATTAAAATAATTCAGCTAAACAAGTTTCAAAATATGCTTCTCTGAATATTATAAAAATGTTATTAATCTTTTTGGATGTACAAGAATTTTGCATCCTCTAATACAGATGTAATTTCATTATTTACAATAATTATTTTTATTTAAATTATTCAATAGTAATTTGTGGTAATTACTGAGGAAATCTTTTGATAATTTTCAAATTTGTAAAATTTCACAATTATCATGTGGATAAAACAATATGTTTCTAGCAGGGTTGGCAAGTTTTTGACAGTGCGACGGTTTTATCCGGTTTTAACCATGGTTTAAACCGTCATGTCAAAAACCCCTTTTTGACATAGTTTTTGACAACTGTCAAAAACCTAAAATTGAGTCCAAAAACTGCTTTAAATTATTTTTACAACATTAAATTTACCATTTTTTATAATTTTTGTGTTAGATACATGGGAACATGGGTAAACTTTTTGACAGTTTTGGACATTAAAAACCACATATCCTGTATAAAATCAGGGGTCAATCCAGGAAAAAGTTAAGGCCTATCTAGAACACCTTCACAAAAATCGATTTAATAAATCAGGCCTCTTCACAAAATTCCTCTTAATAAAATTGGTTTCTTCACAAAATTACAGTCCATAAAAACATACTCTGCATTATTTTTATTTTGTCCGGTTTTAAAATGTATAATTTAGAAAGAAAACAATTTCACAAGAGAGGAAAACTTTAACAGAAGGACTTAAAGAAGTTATCATTAAATGCTTGGCTTGAATTTGAGCAGCTGGATTTCATCTTTCATAGCAAAATGTTCACAAAAATATGATAAATTTCACAAAAAATTTTTTTGGTTTTCACAACATGGGCCTCAAGAAAAAAAAAATCTGTGTCGACCCCTGAAAACTCAAAACATGATTTTGGTATAACAAATTACTTAGAAAATAATTAAAAGTATCGTTACATTAAAAATATAAACTAATCAAACTATTAAATAGTACTTGCAGAGTTTCCCCCAGGCAGTTTCAGAAGGGTGCTGCACCCTGCCTGCCCTTTGATTTACAAAATAGCACCCTTCTTGCCTCTCAGTAAAAAAGTGGCTTTTCTCCTTTTTGTATTAAAAAATTTGCTTTCTTAGTAAAAAAATACTCAATGTTGTCTTAAAAAGAGTGCCCTGACTTTTAAACATTAAAAGTGACTTTAAAAACCAAAAGTATGCCTTTAGCAATAAGTGCCTTTTTCTCACCAGCAGCATCTTGCCCTTTCTTAAACCTGGGGAAAATTCTGGTACTTGTATAATTTAATGTATAAAATTTCATATAAATAATATACTTATTCTTATATTGTTTTAATGATTTTCCCCCGAAAAAAGGTACTAATGAATAGAGGAAAGTATATTCAACTAGGTAAATCATATTCAAAGGTTGGAGTATCACAGTTGAGATTTATTCCAACAGAGCGAAAAATGCCGGGACCAGGACTCGAACCTGGGTCTGTTCATTATGACCTATTACATGGTATACAAGAGTCTCCATGTTGTATCACACTCATCATGTAAAAATGCTATAGTCATAGCTCGGATGAATAAAATTAGCACTGCAATTCACAGCCATGTCCAACAAATAAGAGCGAATTATGCCAACCAGGCTATCGTTAGGATAGCTTAGTAGGAAGAGCGTTGGCACGGCAAGCCAAAGTACCCAAGTTAGAGTCCTGGTCACGGCATTTTTCGCTCTGTTGGAATAAATCTCAGCTATGATACTCCAACCTTTGAATAAAAAAAGGTATTTTATAATGTATAAAAATGAAATTTAACATAAAGAAATAGTTCTAAATAATTAAACTGAAACTAACATAATAAAATAAAGATATATATATATATATATATATATTGAGAATAACAAACCATTTTATTTTAAGTTATTGATTTAAAGGAATGTTTAATTATATAAATTTCATATAATTAATTTAATTACTCAAAGAACATTTGTGTTGCAATTGTGGTTTATAATTAATGTTTATGAACAAAAACAAACATTTCGAATCATTAAATGTCTAGGTAACTTATGATCAGTCATTGAATAGTGGACACTTTATCTTTACACAAACCTTTATTATTATTTTTTTTTAAATAAACTGAATACTTAATAGTAATAAAGATATAAAAAGTACTTTGAAAAATGCATTTAATAGTAGTATCCATATTTTTAGTTATTTTTCCTAGCATGGCAATTGACAGATATTTTGAATTATGATATATATAATTTTATTACAACTTAATGACAGTTTGACTAAATAAAAATTATTTATATAATATATAAATTATTACTTAAGCAGTTTTTAAGTTTTGTTGAATTAGCTTAAGATTTAATATAAAATATCACTAATGATTGCTAAAAAAAATCTGTATGAGGTTTTTGACACTTTTCGACAGTTCTTGACACTTTTCGACAGTTTTTGACAGTTTTCGACAGGTTTTTGACATGTCATGTCAAAAACCACTTTTTGACGTCAAAAACCCAACCCTGGTTTCTAGTAAATAATAATTCATTAATTATTTCTCATGTAGATGTTAAACATTTTGTAACTTTCAATAGTTTTAATGCCTAATGAAAAGTTTAAATTTATTTATTTTTCATTGATGAAAAAAAAAATTATGAATAATATCAATAAAAAAACTCAAACATCATTAAACTAATCAGGTTTAAATTAAAATATTCCTGCTGATTTTGTAATGAGAATGTTTAAATGATAAATGACGTCTGTCACATGTATAATCACAATACTTTCATGAGTACTTATTGTGCAAAAATATCAATGACTAATACAGTTTTATTATCTTTATATTTATAATAGTAGTTTACATATTCAAAGAAGTTCTGTAGAAAGAGATCAAACTCCCTGATAAGATCTGTTTATATTCATTTGCTTTTGTGTCAGAGAGCCAACTTTAAAAAATTTCAGTGAGTGGGGGGGGGGGGGGGCAAAGAATTCGGGTGATGGAAATTGCTGAAGGGGAATTTTCAACTGTGCTATGCGTTTCCTAACTGAACTAAATTTTAACATACTAAGTAGTATATGTACAAATCTACAGATCATATACAAGACTGCACAAAATAATGCAAATATTTTTTCCACAATTGATAATAACTGCTGAAATTGGGTTTTCAAAATTGTTATGTGTTTCCAAAATTGTTTATTTACACTTCAACTTCCACTGTATTAATTGGTAAAGTATTCTGGAAATGTTGGAAAGTGTTTCATAATCTATATATGAAGCAGGATTTTTAGTTTATATTTTTCTGTAAGTTTGTGTGACAACTCGACAACATTCATTATGATTATTGAGGCATCCAGAATACATCTGATTCAAAGATGAAATTTTGCTGAAAAAGTGCTTAATGACTATGTTCTTTCTAAGTATGAACAGTGCTGCTTTATTATCCCAATTCATTCCAGGACATTACCATTCTACTCTAAATTTTTGTTTACATTTCTAAAAAATTAGCTTTCGTAGACTTGTATCATTTGTATTCTGGGTACCTAAATTATTGGAATTGTGTTTGCATAGTAAAATTTATAATCAATAATACTTCTTTTAATGTGTGTATGTATTGAAATTTACTTGATGAGACTACACTCCATTCTAGTTCATAGTTGGTGAATTTTACCTGAAATTTTCTTAAAAATCAAAACTTATACAATACATTTATTCAATGTTTATTTCCAATTTTTCTCATCCATTTTAAACCGAAACTAAGACAACTTTTTATTTTTAACACTCCTGTGGCTGCTTACATTACATCATATGTCATATGTGTCACTATTTCAATTTATGAATTTTACTGGTTCAAACTCAACTGTTTAAAAAATCATATTTTTTAATGCAAACATTTTGCATTTCATGAAGATCAACTGTTAATCATGATTAACAGTAATAGAAAATTATATATCAATCTCTTACTAAAAGCAATCTATTGAATATTGACCCCCCCCCCTTTTCCAGCAGAGTACTTGGAGTGAAAAGGGTTAAACTTTGCAGTTTGTTGTACTAACTATGGTTTCAGAAATTAATAATTACTTTATTAATCATAAAATTCCACATACCTACAGATTAAAATAATTCAGTTTAATATTAAAAAATTGCTTCTTTGAATCGATAAAATGCTATTGATGAATCAATCATTTTTTCATAAATTTTACATCCTTTAATACAGATAGAATTTGATTATTATATTTGTTTTAATTTCAATTATTTAAAAGCAATCTGTGCTAAATGCTGAGAAAATTTTCTGATGTATACCAAATATGCAAATTTTAACAATTTTCTTCATTGACTAGAAATCAACATATGCTGTATTAGAATTAAAGAACTTTATCATCTCGATAAAACAACATGTTTCTAAAAATAATTCCTCATGCCAGTGTTAAATATTTTTTAAACTTTAAATAGTTTTAAAATGCATAATGAAATGTTTAAATTTATTTTTTCATTGCTCAAAAATAAATTCATGAATAATATTAAAATATAAATAAACCAACCTTATTATACTAACCAGGTTTAAATTAAAATATTGCTATGTTTTTCTATCAAATCATATTTAGCGAGCATTTACAGAAATGAGAAAACTTTGATGTCCCTATTGTATAGCACAAATATATATTGATACAAATGTGCTCTTTTTTTTTTTTTTCACATTGAAATGTCCTATTTTTAATGCATATTTAAAATTATCTTGAATTTTGGCAGTACATAACTTTAGAATAATAATTTAAACAAACACAATTAATGCAGCCTCTAAAATAATTCTGCAGCATATGAGCATATAATGTAAAATCCATCGAGAAACTAAAGTTACTATTATTACTATTATTTTTTTATCTGACCTTAAAGATATTACTACCTAAATCTTCACAATTTAACAAATATATTCTGTGTTTAATTTTAAGAAAATACTGCATGAGTTTCATTGTAAAAACAGGACCCCCCCCCCCCTCCCAGCACAAATAGATGAAATAAATTTCAACTTATGATGCACTCTCAGTTTTTAAGAATACATAGTAATTTCACTGATGTAATACATCTTAATCCTCACAGATCTGAACTGTACATATTTGTAAAAAGCAATACTCTTTTAAGAAAATAAAATTAAATAGTCCTTTTAAAAAGCAACAAAACAAATTCTAAACTTTATATAACTATTTTTGAATGAATGGTTCATTTTTACATTAAATAAGAGACTAAAAGTATTATTTTTTACACCGAAAAAAAGTTTAAAAGTGCATGCAACTTGAATACTGACTCATTGCATTGTTTACACAATTACCATAAAAAAAAATGATGTTTAGTATTGCATGGATGGTGGATAATGTAAAATGTTAATTTTCTACAGTTTTATTATATTTTTTACTGAAACTCGCAACACATTTTTCTTTAATATACATTAAATAAAACTGCAGAATAAGCTTTATAAGACATTTAAATATATTTAAGAAAATGTAAAATGTATAAATACATAACACGATAATAAAGTTTAATAAATTATCACTTACCTTTCATGATCTCTCAACTTTTGCAAATAAAACTATTATTTTTTATTAGAACATACCATTACTCGATATTGTTGATTTATATATATATTAATATAAATATTTTACGATTAAGTGCAATGAACAATTGTTCAATTATATTTTTTAACATAAAAAAATCTAAATATAGTACAAAAGGTAAACATCAAAAAGAAATTTTATTTAGATACCTAAAAGCTAAAAATATCACATGTAAACAAAATAACTATAACATCGCAAAGCGTTTTTAATATGTTTTGCTATGACAAACTTTTCTATTATGACAAGTTTTTATTATTATATTTGAAGATTAATATTTTTGATAGTTCCTCTGGATATGAAAAATAATGCAGACAGCAATCTACTTTAAAATTACGAAAGGAAGTGCAGTTATCAAGCCTGATTTTATTAACATAATCATTTATATGTACGCTTAGTCTTCAAAAATAACTTGATTTTTTCCTAAACACTGAAGAAACGTCACTCAAATCGAAAAAATAAAAGACAGAAATCCAACACACAGCAAACAACATGGCATGCACACACATCCCTCACTTTGCATTAGACGCCATTTAGCTCGCACATGCGCGAATGACCATCGCGTATTTGCGCATGGGCGAAAACGGCAGCTTGCGTCTCCAGGCTGTCGCAAAGATACATCTCGGTGGCAGCCTGTTTTGTTATCTCAGAGATGTTCCATGTACATCACACAGAGACGTGATGATAATGAGACTTTGCGATACACCAGAGACATCACTGGGACCAAGTGTGCTGTGTGGGTAGATCCGGCGAAGGCGGCCAATGTTCTTGCATGATAAAGTTCGGACAATTGACATGGAGCCAAGCCTACGTTGATTTAGCAAGGTGCGAAGGTTCAGAATCTTGCTGAAATATTTAAATCTTTTTGGGATACAACCTGTCAGCATGTGGCAATAAATATGTAGCCAATATGTCCTGTTTGTAATATTCTGCATTGATTTTTGTCCATTTATGGATGAATTTCAGTGGCAATTTTCCATTGTTTGACACTGCAGCCCAAACCATAACAGAATTCTTGTTCAGAAAACGTTTAACAGTTTGAAGGTTTTCAAGTATATCCTCGAAGGTTTCTGAATGTACGACATCATTTTTAACATTTATAACACTGTTCAGTGGAAAATAGTATCTCATCAGAAAATATTATTCTGTCAACATCTTTCCTACCATGCTGCTTCAGCAATTTCTTGCATCTTTGTAATATTTTTATTCTTTCTGCGGCATTCAAACATTGAACTTTTCTTTTGCGATAAGAGCAAAAACCCAGTTCTTCATTTACAATAACTCGCATCATTCTGCGATTCAGCCAATTTATTTGCAGAACATTTTGTATTTCTTCGTATCTTTTCACGAATTCTTTTGATGCACTCTTTTGTGCGAACTGAGTGTGGACGACCAGACCTAGCTTGGTTTTTACAGCTATTAATGTCCAATAATCAATTTATAGTTAAATATATAAATGTTTTATTAAAACAGATGCATTTTAATTGCTTAAAATTTTACCTGTGGAAAATCCATGACCAAAGTGCTCTTTAATCATTATTCTTTTGGCTTACATTTTACATTTTAAAAATAATTTTTAATATTTGCTTTATACAAAAATCGTCCGCACTAATAGAAAATTGCTAAATGCTGAAATAGAGAAATAAATTGTTTTACCAAACGATTAAAATTAATTCTTTTTTTTTGTTTTTTTTTTAGTGTAACAGTAATTATTAGCCACCCGTATGTGCATAAAATGCATTTTTACTTTAAAAAAAATTGGAATACATATGAATAGGACATACTTTCAATGCATAAATTACCCTTTATTTTTGTCATCTCTCCTTAAGATGTAAAATATTTGTGCAGATTGAAATGTTCTTTAGACTTTCTCTTAATCGAATTTATACCTATACTAATATTTAACCCGTCAGCACACGCGCTAGGATAAAATCTACCCCAGCTCACAACTATTACTTAAAAATGTGCGAAAATTGTTCGTGATCATTCTGAGCTTTATAGTACCTTTCAAGCTGAATGATATCAATATGTGGCCAAAAAGAATTTACCTCTGGTTGTGTATTTTCCATTCTTTTGTTATAAAAATGTCACATGGGAGGAAATTTACCTCACGCATGTCATAACGTAACCCATAATGATAGAAAAATGTTAATGCAAATGTTTATGTAAAAAATATAATGTGCAAATAATAATATAATTTTTCTTTTAAAAGTTAACAACTCTTGCACATACAGTTTCTATATATCAGTTTTGTATTTTTATGGCTGAGTCTGGATTGTAAAAGCTTTGTATGTAATGACATGCAGAAAAAAATCTTAGTGCTAGATTTTTTTTTTAAATATAAAAGAACCTCTTATTTTTAGTTCAATTATGTTCTTTATTGATTTACAGTTTATTTCAAAATATAAATTTTTGTTTATAATCAAACAGGGGGGAAATTGACTCAAGAAAACCGATTGGGGTAAAATTTATCCCACGCATGTAGTAACGTAATGGAAAGGGGCGGATGTGCTGATGGGTTAATATCAATTTATTGATTAAATTGATCTCGTTTTAAGATCTTTATACATTACTGAAAATGTTTCCTTGTTTTAGAATGAATTTATGTAATAGATAATTAATGTTACTCAGTGTCAGAGTTAAATTGTGCACGATAGTTATATACATTACAAAGTAGTACCTCAAAACTGACTTTTCATCTGATGAGTACAGTGATACTTTAGTTTTGAAACACAATTCATTCGAAAGAAATGTGCCAATTATTTTTACAATAAGAAATCATGATTAATAGGATTTATTGATACCTACCTCCCAAGTTACTCCATGTGTATACCTGTTATAATACAAGAAATTGTACAGTACAGTAAAAGATAGCAATGCATTACAGTACTGTATATTACATGAATCAATGACAATTTGGCAAAATTTTATCAAAAGTTTAAGAAATATGTGCTAACTTATTGATGAAATTTTAGATGATATTAGAAAAAAAAAAATGGGAGGGGTAAGTCCAATGTTATTTTTTTAAATTATTAAGACTACTAAGTTAAGTTGCTGTTTTCAATCTCAAAATGCTAATAATTTGTTAGAAGCAGGATCAGTGTACAGTAGAAATATTTATAACACAATTCTATATAATGCAATTCTCCATATAATGCACAACTTCTCATATGTAAACAATGAATTTTCAGTTAAGAAACACCTGAATTTCTACATTATAAATAGTTGATAATCTCTAGAGGACTAAATCTGATACATTCATTTAATTTTATCTCCTTAATTCAGAGCTAATTACTGAAAAAATTGCTATGATTTGATATAGCTATGTTTGGACAATGTTTATAAAGTAAATTTAACAATGTGTGGAATTATCTATATTATGCAAAAAATTATAACCTGCACAACTCCTAGTAATAAAGAATGCAATATAAAGATACTCTAATGTATTTTGGTATGTTTCACACATATTTGGACATGTCTTACAAGCTAAATTTAATGATGTGTGAAATGTGATCTATATAATGCAAAATTCTATATAACGCACAACCTTGTGTTTTTAGGTTTGCGTTATAAAGATCTTCTACTGTATTTCATTTTTTTGTGCTTTATACCCATGTAAGCAAAAAAAGGAAAAGAATGAAAGATCAGTAAATTCAGCTACTTTGTTCTAGAGGAATCCCAAAATGCATTATCTCCAGGATTGCTGTATTTCATATTTATGTACTTTGCATCCAACAAAGTAAAATATCAATTTAGTCTCTTTTTCTACAGTGTCTTTCTATTTGATGACAACACTGTTCGAGAATCCATATCACTTGAAGAAAGTAATCAAATTTTGCTTTGATTTCTTATTTGAGAAATGAATTGTTTGACAATTGGGATATCCAAAAGCAAAATTTCTATTGTATAAATATTATGGTTATTCCCCCCATATCAAATATTGAATGACCTAAATGAATTTACAATGTTACTCAACTTTTAAAAAAAAGGATTTATCGATATTGTAATTTAGTTTTTGTAGCTATAATAATACCTGTTAATACAAATAGTATTTAGATTTTAATAATATTTTTGATTAAATTTGTCCAATTCGAAAAGAAAAAAAAAGATATCTCTGAAAGTGAAGTAGAATTTTACTTTTGTACAATTAAGAATTTTAATTTTAAACTACAAATATGTAAATGTTTTAAAACTCACTATTTAAAGGTATTTTATTGGGTTAGAAGTTAATAACATTAGTTCTCAATTAGCAAATATTGTAATAACACATGCCTAACAATGATATGTTGTCGAGGTTGCAAAATAGTCCGTTAAATTTTAAAACGGCATGCCAATTCCTTTACTTGATTTACAATGGACCTTTTTAACACTTTTTAAATTTTGATAGTGGGATTAAATATTTATTTTAGGACTGGAATTGCTTAATTATATTTAAATTTTATACTCATCTAATTTTAAGGACTTTATTATAAGCAATACTCTATTTTTTTCATAAATATTTAAAATTCAAAACAATTTCTCACTGTTGAAAACAGCATTAAGAATAACATAGCATGAATAACTCTTTTGAGTATGAACAAGATTTTCAAAATTTTATTTTGTTAAAAATTTCTAACTTATTTTTTATATATTGTTCTATTTGGTTGTAAACTGTGATGTACCAAAATCATCTCAAATATTATCACCTTTCCTATTCTTTTTTCAATATTGATTATTCTCAACATATGAAGAGAATTTTCTCTTATTATGGACATATCTGGAATATGTTACAAAACTGCCTAACAGGAAAAAAAGAAATATATATATATGTATATATAATGTGTATTATATTTTATTAAACGTATAATTTTTATAAGTCATCAAAACCCAGTGTTTGTAAAAAAGAAAATATGTCATATATAAATTTTATAAATCATCAAAACAATTGTTTTCTAAATATCCATAATCTATGTTATTGTCAGATGATTTCATTTAAATACAATAAATATATAGTGTGATTCATATTAAATATTGACCCTAGGCACATTACTTCCAATTGCAAAGTATGGTAAAAAAAAGGTGCAAACTTTGATGAGATAAGTTGCAACTCCATAGGGGGGTGGGTCTATTTGAGAAAATACAAAAATTAAATTTTTATATGGTCCCCGTAGAATAAAATTTCCAGTTAGGAAATTTTTCCTCAACCATTCCTGAATTAAACAAAATAAAATGCCATCTTGATATCTGCAAAACTCAGAGAGATATGTCTGTTTTAATAATTCATAAAGTTTCAAGGGATCAGACACGAATTGAAATATGTCTAATTCATGAAACAATGTTACTGTAACATGTCAGAGAAACATTTTAAAAATTTATTTATAGAGTTAGGATTTTGAATTTTTTGTGAACCATATAATTTGTAAACAGAATTACATCATAAAACTTCTTACCAAATTAAAAACAATAATAAATTTTTTTCAAAAAATTCAGAGTAATTTAAAATTGTTAGAACCCGAAATAGTATTTGTCAAATTGAATTTTTTCTTTTAATTAAACAGAAATACATAAGTTTTAATTTTGATTCAGCCGTTTAAAAAATATTAAGAAAATTTTAAAATATTTAAAATAGCAATTTAAAAAAACATGCAACCTATTTCAAGCAAATAATATTTTCAAAAGTGAATATTTTTTTCAAATTTGCCAAATTAAAGTTAAGTAAAATATTTGAAAAATATATATTCCAAGTTTGAATCATTTATCTTTAACGGTTATTGACTTATATCAATTTAAAAATTAGAAATGCTCAAAGAAACCTATGATGCAGTAAAATGCATTTAAAGTTTTAAACAAAGATTGGCTCATAATAGAACATTTAAATGCCTTTTAAAAGCTTCTGTAATATCCTGTGAACAACTCAACTCAATATTGTAATATTCTGTATTCTAGAAAGTAACAGAACTCAACTTAACGGTAAGTTCATACTACAACAGTGCCGATGAACACATGCTGTAAGCTGTCAATAAATTTATTCTTTAACAATATGAGAGTATTTTCTCAGTAATAATTATATATATAATTTAAATATATTAAAGTGGCGACGAGTCGGATTTCAAGAACCTTTTTTGAACGTTATAATAGCAGTAATTGCTATTCACAACTCAGTACCACCATGAGTAAGCTAGGCCTAATTGGCACATTGCATTCGTTTGACATAGAAGTGGACGATTTTAGTTTATATGTTGAACAACTTGAACATTTTTTTCTTGCTAATGACGTGGAAGAAAACAAGAAAGTGTCAGTATTCATATCTGCAATCGGTTCCAATACTTATAAATTACTTCGTAACTTACTACTTCCGAAAACACCCAGTGAGTGTTCGTATGATGAATTGAAAAAAACATTCGATCAACATTTTAAACCTGCTCCTATCATCATTGCTGAGCGATTTCGCTTTCATCGACGCAATCAAACAGCTGGAGAATCAGTTTCCCAGTATTTAGTGGAGCTAAGGAGACTTGCATCAACGTGTGAATTTGGTGCATTTCTGGATGAAGCACTACGAGACCGTTTCGTTTGTGGATTGAGCAATGAAAATATACAGAAGAGACTCTTGGCAAAAAAAGAACTGAAATTAATTGACACGGTTAACACAGCCGTCGCCATTGAAATACCTGAAAACGAAGCGGCGAATATGAAGGGAGTGCTCACACCCGTTGTAAATAAGTTCGGTTATAAGAAGAAAAATTTTCAGCCTTCAAATAACACTTCTACTAATTCAAATAAAAAAAATTCCAAATGTTTTCGATGTGGCGCAGTTCATGATCCTGCCAAGTGCAAATATAAAACTGCCATTTGCCATTCATGTGGGAAAAGTGGCCATATCTCACCTGTGTGTCTGAATAAGAACAAAAACTCCTCCACTAAAAAGGTTGAAACGGTTGAGTACGATACAGAAGCTACTCTGTATGCAGTGAAGTCTATCAATCAAGTTACAGGTAAGAAAAAATATTTTATCTCAGTCATTGCTAATAATAGACAATTAGATATGGAACTTGACACTGCTGCTGATGTTTCCATAGCATCAGAAATCTGGATGCAGAACAATTTGCCAGAAACTAAGATTGTGCCATCATTAACCAGATTGAGGGACTACAATGAAAAAGAAATTCCAGTAGTTGGAGAAGTCCTTGTTAATGTGCAGTGCAACAACCAACATCATACTTTACCTTTAATTATTGTGAAAGGTGATCGACCTGCTCTTTTTGGAAAAAATTGGTTGTCTGTGATTAAATTAAATTGGAATAAAATATTTTCAGTGACCTCAAAGTGTGTGAACAGTGTTGAAGCGCTTAAGAAAAAGTACACAGATGTTTTTCAAGTAAGTAATCAACCAATTAAACATTTTAAAGCAGTACTTAAAATGAAAAATAATTGTCAACCTGTATTTTGCAAAGCCAGGCCTGTTCCTTATGCTTTAAAAAATGCTGTTTCTGATGAAGTTAAAAAATTAGTAAACAACAATATATGGAATTTTGTTGAACATTCTTCGTGGGCAACACCTGTTGTTGTGGTGCCGAAGAAAAATAATGCTGTGAGGTTATGTGGTGATTTCAAGGTAACTGTAAACAAACACCTTGACCCTAATCAGTATCCGCTTCCCACTCAGCAAGATCTTTTTGCTACTTTGAGAGGAGGCAAGTATTTCAGTAAACTTGATTTATCACATGCATATCAACAAATTGAGTTGGACGCTGACTCTCAAGAGTTATTAACACTTAATACCTTGATGGGTTTAGTTCGCCCTAGTAGATTGATGTATGGCATAACTGCGGCAGCTGCTATTTTTCAATCGATCATGGAACAAATGTTACAGGGTATACCCGGAGTCATAATTTTCCAAGATGACATCCTCATCTCATCGGCTACTGAAGCAGAACATTTTTCCACATTGGAGACTGTAATGTCAAGATTACAAAAGTATAATGCGAAATTAAATGAGGATAAATGTCATTTCTTTAAAAGCAGTGTTGAATTTCTAGGGCATATAATTGATGAAAATGGTATTCACCCCACTCAAGAAAAACTAGAAGCAATTAGAAAGATCAAAGCCCCAGAAAATGTGACTCAACTTAAATCATTTTTAGGTTTGCTGAACTATTATTCCAAATTCATAAAATATTCATCTACTTTATTGTCCCCTTTATACAATCTTCTACATAAAAATGTTCCCTGGATGTGGTCAGAAGAATGCAAGAATGTATTCGAACAGTGTAAAGAACTTCTAACATCTGATGCTGTTTTGGCTCATTATAATGAAGATCTTCCCTTACAAGTATCTTGTGATGCTTCGCCTGTTGGATTAGGTGCTGTTCTGTCACACATTGTAAATGGTGAAGAAAAACCTGTTGCCTATGCATCTCACACATTATCAGAGGCTGAAATCAATTATTCACAAACCGAAAAAGAAGCCCTTGCAATAATCTTTGCTTGCAAAAAGTTTCACCAGTATCTGTTTGGAAGGAACTTTGTGCTATATACTGATCATCAACCTCTAGTTACCATCTTTTCTCCCAGTAAGGCAATACCAACCATGGCTGCAGCTCGCCTACAGAGATGGGCATTGCTCTTGTCTTCACATAATTACACTATTAAGTATAAGAAAGGTTCTGCACATCAGAATGCTGATTCTCTTTCAAGATTGCCCAATGAAGATTTAGATAAAAACTTGTACCCTTCAGATATCTACAAGATTTCCCATTTGTTAGACTTACCTGTAACCTCTGATGACATTGTTTGTGCTTCAAGAACTGATAAAATTTTGGGAAGTATAATTAAATATGTTCATAATGGCTTTCCATACAAAAATGAGAATCCTGATTTTAAGCCATTTTTTAACAGAAAAGATGAACTATCTGTTGATAGAAATTGTTTGTTATGGGGCATGAGAGTCATAATTCCAAATGTATATAGGAAACACTTGCTTGAATTACTTCATGACACTCATCCTGGAATTGTAAAGATGAAAGCAGTTGCTAGAAGTCATTTCTGGTGGCCCAATTTAGACCAAGACATTGAAAATATGTCCGCTAATTGTAAAGCTTGTCAACTTGTAGCCAGATCTCCTCCAGTCACCCCAATGCAATCATGGGTATGGCCCAAGGCACCATGGGACCGCATTCACTTAGATTTTGCTAAGAAAGATCAAATTGATTATTTGATAGTGGTGGACAGTTATTCGAAATGGTTAGAAGTGGCAAAGATGTCTTCAACTTCAGCAGCTAGTACAAATGCTGTATTGCAACAATTGTTTGCCAGATATGGATTACCTTTAGAGGTGGTTTCCGACAACGGACCCCAGTTCATTTCTGAAGAATTCAAGATCTTCTTAAAATCTTTGGGTGTTTTGCATACTCTCGTTCCAACATATCATCCCCAATCAAATGGTCAGGCAGAACGTACTATACAGACTTTTAAGCATTCGCCTAGTAAGATGAAATTAGACTCTGCCGATAGTAGTACAGTAACTGTCAAGGTGAACAGATTTTTGCTGGCGTACAGATCTTCACCGCATTCAACAACTGGCTTATCTTCAGCAGAGCTGTTTCTTAGACGTCCAATCAGAACGGTCTTGGATTTACTGCATCCGTGTACAGCAAGGCATGTTGAAAAAAAACAAAGATGTCAAAAACAGTATTTTGACAGAGCTCACACCAGTAATAAGAATTTATCCTGTGGTCAAGATGTTTGGGTAAAATCCCATAGAGATCTTTTGAACAAGTGGGTTAGTGGCAAATTAATTATGCCAAAAGGTTCCAAGACTTGGACAGTCGAAATAAAAAACAAAAAATACCTTGATACCAAAAAATACCTGTACCAGATCCGCCCAGCTAACACATCAATTCCTGAACATCAAGATGTTTTTATTCCTGATGATCTTCATGTAACCTTTCAAAGTCATAATCTACCAACATCCATCACTAGCCCAGATACAGAATTCCAACATGATAACAGGACTCTTACTTCTGAAGTTCAACAATCTGAAAATCTTCCTACCGAAAACTCAAATGAAGATTTACCCGCTACAGATGTCCAAACCAGACGTTATCCTACACGAGTCAGAAAGAAGCCAAATAGACTTGATCTATAATGACTTTTCATTTTGTAATAGTGACTTTAATTGCTTTTAAAAGGGGGATATTGTAATATCCTGTGAACAACTCAACTCAATATTGTAATATTCTGTATTCTAGAAAGTAACAGAACAACTCAACTTAACGGTAAGTTCGTACTACAACAACAGTGCCGATGAACGCATGCTGTAAGCTGTCAATAAATTTATTCTTTAACAATATGAGAGTATTTTCTCAGTAATAATTATATATATAATTTAAATATATTAAAGCTTCCAGGTGAGTAAGTAACTCCTTCCTGTAGCTTAGTTTCTGATTTAGTTTAATTTCTGCCATTCTCACCTTCTTTCTTTACTGTTTAAATGTGTCAGTTGATTTAAACAAAACTTTTCTAACATGTCGATTTCGAGTTTTTCATAGTTTTACTCCTGACAACTTCCTATTTTTTCTCTTAATAGTGTCATTAAAAGGCCACTAGTTACGGGTGACTCACTGTTAATCTATGGATTTAAAAGAGTGGCTCTGAAAGCAAGCAACTATCTTTTCTTTGTGCAATTTTGTCCTCTGAGATTACCCTCAAACGCATCAGGAAGCATTGTCGTTCAGAATTGATATGATGTGAAAGAAAACCATTTTCATGGGCGATGCACTTAATTATATGTAATTCATTATCTAGACAGGTGTCTGTGCATATTTTAGATTTCTGTACTAGAGATGGGCGGTATTTAATGTATTAGTATAAATAACAACATTATTGTTTTACAGTTTTTTATTTTGTAACAGATGAACGGAAAGTCCCTGTTAAATTTGGAATGCATTATCTGCAAAGTTAAAAAAAAAAAAGAAAATGGATGAAAAAATAGTATTTTATATATTTTCAAATAATACTTCAAATAAAATTTACGAAATTTGTTTTCTATTTCAATTTTCAAAAAAGCTTATTATTTTTTTTCGAATAAAAAAGTACTATTTTAAACGCAAAGTGTCAAAACGGAAAAGGAACAAAAACAAAGCCATGTGTAATCTCAACCAACAAATAAAAACACAGTACAAAATCTTTACTTTCAAGTGTTTAAGGAAAAGAAAAATCGCTATAGTCTGTCTCAAAAGTTTAAGCACTCTGCAAATCTGGTTTAAAATAATTGAAGAAGAAAATATTTTATGCTAATTTACAATAAATACTCGACATTTAATGAAAATAAAATAAAATAAGCCATTTTGGGTGGTTAAAATAAAAAATATATTTATTTTTATTTAATTTTTCTTTTTTCTTGAAGAAACGCTATCTCAAAAGTTTAAGTACTTTATGCAAATTTTTTTAGAAACACAGGATTGGCCATGTGTAATGACACTGTATGACATCATATTGCACTTTTATAAAAGTATAAAAGGTGGAGAAATTATTTCCTCTCGTTTTAAAAAAGCCGAAGGGTAAAGAATTCACAAAATGTGAGATTTTGAAAGTTTTTAAATTGAAATCGCAAAATAAAACTGTTTCTAAAATTGCAAAAGTTTTAAATCGATCAAACCGAGGTATATATCAAGTACTATCTAGAAATGATACTTTTAAGCGGAAACCAAGATGTGGACAACCACGTATGACGATTGTTCAGACTGATCGGATAATACAGAGATTGGTATCTAGAAAAAATATGTCCATAAGGCAAATTAAAAATAATCTCAGTGTACAGGTGTACAAAGACACTGTACATAGATGTATTAAAGAGTATTATTACATCATACTAAAGAAAATGGCTCGCAAACCGTCTCTCAAATTATATCACAAACAGGCATGAATGAACTGGGCTAAAAAACACATGTCCTACGGGGACAAATAGCTTACTGTTTTATTCAGCGATGAGAAAAAGTGGAACTTAGATGGCTCTGATGATTGGAACGTGTATTGGCATGATTTACGAAAGGAACCAAGGGCATTTTTCAGCAGGCAGCAAGGCGGTAAATCTGTTATGGTTTGGGGGCATTTGGATTCAATGGCCAGGCATCTCTGGCTTTTCTAAAAGGATAACAAGATTAAAAAAAGTATAAAGACATGCTAAACCAACATTTTATTCCATTCGGTGACATTTTGGGGGGTCCTGAATGGACTTTTGAACAAGACAATGCCTCAATCCACGTATCACATTCTACATAACTTTGGCTTTCTCATAAAAATGTTAAAGTTTTTGACTGGCCAGCTTTAAGTCCAGACTTAAACCCGATTGAGAATGTCTGGGGTATTTTAACCCGCCAGGTTTACGTCAATAGAAAGCAGTATGACCCTATTGAAGAACTCCAAGAGTCTGTTGAGAAAGGATGGTGCTCTTTGCCACCAGAAACCTTACAAAAACTAATAATTTCGATGGACGCACGTTTATTTGAACTAATCCGAAATCGCGGAGAAATAATTTGTAAGTAAAAGTTCTGTAAAAATTATAAATCTGGTTGTTTTTGACATTGTGCATAAACTTTTGAGACAGTTTTTTTCTAAGATTTTTTTAATTATATTTTTTACAATTATGTAATTTATTTTTTCCTACTTTTGATATCATTTATTTCAATAATGTTACGAAATCTGCAAATAAAAAAATGTTATTCATTCTAACTTTTATAATTCTTTGAAAATCGACATTTTATGCTTGTGCTTAAACTTTTGAGATAGACCTTATAGATGTTATCGGTTGAGAAACTTGGTTTACAAGCAACCAATCAGAATCTGGGGCTCTACCATGAACGTGTCGAAATTCCCTCTTCCTCGGAAATTTTCCGATGTGACGTCCGCCTTCTGATCCCCTTGGGGTAAATGCTACCACGATGACATCGTGAACGCCTCCACTCGGAAAAACCCATCGGACTTTCCCATGAAATTTCCCGACACCATAAAATGCAGTGAAAAACGCACACATTGTCGGAAAGGAGTCTTTGAAAGAGATTTTGAAGCGGTTGATATTGATTCGCTGTTTATTAAAAATGCCCTCGACACACATTTAATTAAGATATTTTGATAATCTTTTTTTTAAACAAGAGTGAAATGTTCATATTTCCAGCTGTCAAAAGCTCAAAATGATATAATGGGTAGTTTTATAGAAAATGAAAAATAAAAATGAAATTTCCTTTTTTGACCAAAAAAGGGCTTTTAAAAAAATTAACAAAAAATTAACAACTTACTCTTGAAATATTTAATAGCTATCATAAGAAAGGCCTTACTCTACACTTTTAAATGATATGAAAATACATATTTTATAAGTTCTTGTTAAATAATTATGAGTATGAATGCCGCAAATTTTCAAGAAATTCTGCTTAAATATAATATAACAGGAAAAATATTATAAGCTTTGAAACTAATTTTAAACGCTAATAATAAACCTTCATTGAAAATGTTGTAAGCAATTTTTTGTAGACTTAGATTGATTTTTTTTTTTCGGGACGCTCTTTTTTCAAAATGAAAATTTAACATAAAATAAGAAAAAATTTGAAGTCTAATTTAAATTTCAAACAGGGGTCGATGCAAGTTTTTATTCTTGGGGCCCATTTTGTGAAAAGTAAAGGTTATTTTTGTGAAATTTATATTTTTGTGAAAAATAACATTTTGCAAGATAAGTTGAAATCCAGTTAATCAAATTCGAATCAAGCATTTTTTAAGCAAAAACTTTTTTTAATCCTTTTTGCTGAAATTTACCTCTCTGGTGAACTTGTTTGTTTACAAATTACACATTTTAAAACATCCCAAAATAATAAATAAATAATAAATAGTAAGTTTTTATGGAATAAAATTTTGTGAAGGGACCCATTTTTTCAATTTCATTTTTGTGAAGGCACCCATTTTATCAATTTGATTTTTGTGAAGGGATCCATTTTTTCAATTTGATTTTTGTGAAGGGTCCCATTTTATCAATTTGATTTTTGTGAAGGGACCCATTTTATCAATTTGATTTTTGTGAAGGGCCCCATTTTATCAAATTGATTTTTGTGAAGTGGCCATTTTATAAATAGATTTTTGTGAAGGGTCCCTAAGTAGGCCCCAAATTTTTCCTTGATCGACCCCTGATAATGCAGTGCTTATTAAAACATAGGCTAACAAAGAAAATGTTATTAATCTGCTTTAAATAAACAGTGCGCTATGCCAATAAAACTAATTATATCATAGTTCTCGCATAAAAAAAATAAATGGAGTAACCAAGCGTTGCATACCCGAAAAATAATTGTCCAGATATTTTTACTAATACTTCACTATACTAAATATACCATTATGCTAGTCCATTTGGGCGCTATCGTTGTTTACCTAAATAAAATAATAATCCCAAATTTTCACAAGTTTTTTTGTTCTTTTACTATTTTTTAAATTATTATTAAATTCTGTATCAAATGTAATGACTTATATATATGTATTATACATGTATATAATGAAATTTAAAAAAAAAATGTATTTAAAAATGAAAACACATGGGAAGAATGAAATGTAAATTTACTTGATTATCTATCATCACTATCGCTCGTTTTTAGCTTTACACATTTTAAAATTTCATTATTATTCTTTAATAATCTTTTCGATTAGTAGAAAATCAAAATATTCAACTTAAAATTTTTCAAAAAGAAAAAGAAATTTTTGGAAAGTATTACAGGTTCTTGAAGACTTTAAGATACAAAATTTTTGATACGGCTTATTTCATTGCACATAAAATAAATTGTAAGGTTTCGAAATGACATAAAAAAGCAACGTATTTCACGATAACTTTAGAGTTAATTTCGAAAAGCTTCCAAGATAAAATATATACATATATACTATTTAAAGATGATGTAAATACGTCTTCTTGGCTTTTGTTTCTTTTCTCCTTGTTCATTGTTTCTATATAAAACTAATTTTTCAGAATATAAATTAAATAATGCTCAAATTTTCAGAAAAAAAAGTAGCTTTGACATTAAATGAAGCTGAATATCAGGACCGCATATATATATATTATATACTTAGCGACTGTTTTTATTATTATTATTATTATTATTATTATTATTATTATTCTGAAAATTTGAGCAATTTTTAATTTATTTTTTGGAAGATTAATTTTATATAGAAGTCAAGGACAGTCAAAAAAGAATCAAAAGATAAGAAGACTAATTTAGATCATCTTGAAATAATATATTTTTATCTTGTTTGAAACTTTTTGAAATTTACTGTAAAGTTACTATAAAATACGTTGCTTTCTGATGTCATGAGAAACTCTACAATTTTTTTTTTTAAATATCCAATGAAATATGCCGTATTAAAAATATAGTAAATTAAAGTATTCCAAAGCCTGTATACATGGAAGTTATAAGTTCTTATACTTTCCAAAGATTTTCTTTTACGAATAATTTTAAATTTAATATTTTTATCTTCTAATAATCGGAAATTCTGGACGAATGTTATTAAATGATTTTATTATTTATACAACGAATTACAATCATTAAAATTGAAACAACATTTTATAATATATTTTTAAAGAATTTTTTTTTTGGAAGTGTTGAATAATTAGTTTATTTGGGTACAACGATAGTGCCGACATGAAGTTGATTATTTGCTCTAATGCTATATTTAGTATGGAAAAGTTTTAGTAAAAACATGGATGTATTATAAATACATCCATGTGTTTATGATATTTATAATACATCTATGAGTAAAAATATCTGGGCAATTATTTTTCCAGTATGCAGTGCATCTTTACACTGCTATTTTTTTTTATGCGGGAGCAATGGTATAGTCAGTGGCGTAGCGTCAGGGGGGGCACGATCATTTTTCTACCAGTATAATTATATACTACATTTAGCCTTATTTAATCTTTGAACGGTATGAATTAAATAAGGCCAAATATAGTATATAAAAATACTGGTAGTAAAGTGATCCGTGCCCCCCTTGACGCTACGCCTGTGGGTATAGTTATTTTTGTTAGCATAGCGCTCTATTTATTTAAAACAAATTAAAGACATTGTACATGACACTTTGTTAGGCAATGTTTTAATAAGTACTGCAGTTATTTTTTTTTTTGAAATTCATATTAGATTGTTTCTTATTTTATGTTAAATTTCCATTTTGAAAAGAGAGCATTCAGCAAAGAAAAAATATTCTAAGTCTACAAAAAATTGCTTGCAGCATTTTCAACGTATACTTATTATTAGCGTTTAAAATTAGTTTCTAAGCTTAGAATATTTTTCCGCAGTTATTTTATATTTAAACAGAATTTCTTAAAATTCTTGGATATTTATGCTAATATTTGTTTAACAAAAACTTATAATTTTTTTTTATATCATTTTAAAGTTTAGAATAAGAGCTTTCTTGTAATAGCAAATAAAAACGTCAAGCGTAATCTGTTAATTTTTTATTAATTTTTAAACGAAAGGCTTTGTTTGGTCAAAAAAAGCAAATTTCATTTTTATTTTCCATTTTCTAAAAAACTACCGGCCATATCATTTTGATCTTTTGACAGCTGAACATCTGAATATTTCACTCTCGTTTAAAAAAAAGATTATCAAAATATCTTAATTAGGCGTGTTTTGATGGCATTTTTAATAATAACATAAAGCAATATCAAGTGTTTGTTTTCTGTTTTCTTAGAGGAGAAAAAGCGTACTTTTACTAACGCCCTCTGATTGAACAATTTGTTTTTTTCCGATATCTATTTGAAAAGTAATCTTCAAATACGACGGCTATTTCCGGTTGCTTCATGGTACGGTTTAAAATGTGTTTCGGATATTTTTTCCGAGAACCATGATAATCCGACATCGGAAGCTTGCCGTGTCGGGAGAATCTCGATGCGTTGGTAGTAGGGCCCCTGCTTTTTGATTCCCGTCATTCGTCAAAATGTAACCTGTGCAGCTCTTAAAGAGTTACAAGCAACCATAAATAACTCCACAGTTACTTTGTTGCAAGGAATCGTTATGTTTTATTTTAATAATGTAACTAATTCCATTCAGTACATATAAAAAAATCATTTTACATGCTTACAGTGATGTAATTTAAAAATATTGTCAATTGTTTTGTTGATATTTATAGTTTCATGAAATCGTTTGTATCTGTAGGGTTTTTTTGGAATGAAAAGTAAAAGATGTTCTTTAGTAAAAATGGATTAGGAAGGGGTTAATTTCGATCTCATTGTGTTTTCGGTCATATTAGACAGCAGTCATCTTTGGCCGGGTTTGCTGGATGGCAGTTTCTTTGAAATTTGAATGTTTATAAGGGATGTTGCCATATACTCATTGAGTATGAGGGCTTATTCTGACGCTTTTTTGTGGGGGGAGGGGAGAGAGTTTATGTGTTACTATTTATTTTATTTTATTTTGTCATTACTGCCTTTTTAGAAAATGAGAACTGGACAAAAAATTCTGTAATTTTATTTCACTGAAAAAAAATGAAAGAAAGTAAGAAAATAGCCTTGTATAAGTTGTGCGGTATGTGGCAAATTAACTTAATTTTAATACAATTATAATTAATTTGAAAATCATATTGAAAATTTGTTAGGATGAATTGTATTTAATTATAAGTGTATAAATAATATTTGTGTGATTTGCTTTGGATATGCGTTGACAGACATGACTGCAATGAATCAGGAATAAAATTTAATTTTTTACAAATATCGTTGTTAGAAATATGTTTTTTCTTAGACAGGGTGTCTCTTGTCTCTTCTGATCGTGTACTAATAGCTAATTTCTAAACCGTTAGTTTTAGAGGTACAGTTCCAGTTGCAAAAATGTCTCAAACTTTGATTTGCATCATGTAAAAAGCGATTTATGTGAAAATGGTTATTTTTTAAACAGTTAAGAAATTTTAAAAATGTGTACAATGCCTGGGTTTTATAAGTTTTATTTAGAAAAGTTTCTAAGTGTTAAAAAAAGTAAAACAATACAAATTTATTCTTCAATGACCAAAACTTACCAAGTTATGATACTTAAAATTTTATGAATTTTCAACATTTGAGTTCACTAAAAATGGAAAAGGTAGCAGAAAAGCTTAAAATGCATGAAATCCAAAGTATCATAACTGGGTAAGCTTTTATCAGGCAAAAATGGAGTTTAATCATCTAAACTGATTTTAGTGGTGTGGATTCGTCTCAACAGTAAACAGCGTTTATACTTTCCAAAATTATTTCAAACATTCTGTTTAAATCTCTTTTAATTAAAACGCTCGTTGGCAGAGTACATAGCGATTAGTTATACGTTATAAAAATAACAGGTCGTTGGAACCCGTTGCCTATCCAACTGTAGAATGATGCAACCTGTTAACCAAAAGTAACTGTATTTTTCATCACTATTCTGTACAGGCTGAAATTTGTACAAAAAATTCCCATTTTTCTTAAGACACAATTAAGATTATATTAAAGAAGACTACATTCATATTTATAAGAAAAATTACAGTATGTTTTAGATTACTATGTGTTCGCATGACAAAAACACAGCTGACTAACTTCCCATTAATACTCCTTGATATGTAGATTAATTTGAACCAGTTAATCACTTTAAAACCAGAAAATTTATTTAATGAATCTGACTTATTTAATTTAGTTTTATGTGGAATTTATTCAATCGAATTTCTTAAAAGAGTTTCTGGGTTGAACGTATTAAACCTGGGTCAAATAAACTCTTATAATGGAAGATTCGTGGGATCTTGGCATCTATTAAAAATATGCGCAGTAGCAACATTAATGATTATTTATGCTCTTAGACTATTTCATTCAAATACAGATTTATTTTTAAAAGACAATGTTGTTTGGAATAAATGAAAAATAGGTTTAAAAGCATCATAACTTTTGAAGAGGTATAACAAAAAGTAGATTTTTGAAAATATTTCTGTATAGTTTATTAAAATATATTTCCAATTATTCCGTTAACAGAAGTTTCATTATTGCTATTGCTATTTTTAAAAACTTATTGCCTGCCCGACGCGTCCTAAGAGCAATAAAGACACAGGCCGTACCGCGTTAAGCTCGGGCTTATGCAGACGTCTGGCATATTTCTCAAGCAAGTTTAATGCAAAAATCTATACGCTGTTATTTTATATTTAAAAGTTAAAGCATTGTCTTAGATCGACTTTTAATACTGTATAAATTTATAGTCGATCCTTAACTTGCATTTCAAATTAACTGATATCACATCGCTCAGAGGTTGCTTAAGTGGTGTAAGTCATGAATTTTGGATTTTAATATCTCTGTGAATTTTTCAGATATTAAGATGGATTTTTTTTTGTTTAATTCAGGAATGTATAAGGAAAAATTTCCTAACTGGAAAATTTATCCTACAGGGACTGTATAAAAATTTAATTTTGTATTTTTTCAAATAGACTGCCCATGGAGTTGCAACATATATCTCATCAATTTTTGCACCTTTTTTTAATGAAACTTTGCAATTGGAAGTATGTGCCTAGGGTCTTTATTTAAGGAAATAGCTTATTGTTTCGATATTTATAAATCACACTGTAGATAAAGAAATTGTATCAAACTTAAAAATTTTCAATACTAACTTTCAATTCTTACATCCTATTTGTAATTTTGTAATTTTTTTGTGTCCTTGAGTACAAAACAAGAAGTCAGGTGGTCAAGTAGTTTTGAAATTTATGAAAGTTTAAATTTAGGAACTACGACTGTTAAATTCATATTTTGTTGTTTCGAAATAGATTGCAATATAAGTATTTTTAGAGCATTACTCAATAACTGCTTAGTGGAATGAGCTACAGTTTTGTACTGTCATATTCATATCTATCTGATGATAATTTTTATTTTAGTGCATATGTTTTTATTTGTATTACAGGTGGAGATGTTTGTGGATATTATTCTGAAAATACTATGAAAACACTTATGAGCACAAATTTTGCCTCAAGATGATAGTTTTTTTTCACACTTCATATATCCTGGCGTAAACGAACTGGTTCATTGAGGATTTTCTGAAAATTTTGAACTAGTGCACAACAGCATAATTTTGATTCTTTTTACCTGCAAATTTAGATTGAATTAGATTAAGATACAAATTTTTTTTTATAAGGCTATCAAATGTTTGAAAAATATTTTCTTCTGAGAAAATTTCAAATTTTTGGTTGAATGTAGTATTTTACATTTTTCCCTCATTCGTGAAACTTCAATTTTTAATGCATCAATGAGCAAATTAAGCAATTTTATAAAAATTAATCATTGTTCCAACTCAGTTTTATACTGTCAATAATCTATATAGGAGAACATCTGATTGTAAAATCTACCCAATTCATTAAAATTGGCTACATTTTTGTGGAAAAGTAAATTAGTTTAAAAAAATAAGAAAGGTATCATTAAAAAAAAATCACCTTATCCCTTAGATTTTATTTCTGGATTTATGCATAGTAAATCTTCTATCTCTCACCATAACAAATTATTTCCATTGCATACTAAGGAGAAAGCAAATCATTCATATTTGTTCAAAACCTGTACATCTGTGATGTAAAATAAGATTTTCCATAAACCTTATTTCACTTTGCAAGTTTGTCTTTGTTTTAAGAACTTTAACAGTAAGTTTTGTAGTAAAACATTTATATAAAAATCTAATTTAAAAATGCACCAACGTCATAATAGTTAGGAAAACTATTTCACTTGTAAGATCTGTAATAGAAGACATTGACAAATCTAGTTTAAATTCATATATACATATTCACACTAAGGATAAACCTTTCAATTTTTAGGTGCGTAAAAAAAGATTTTCTGTGATGTCTAATATAGATAGCCATCATTATGTTCATACTAAAGAAAAGCCATTCACTTGTGAAATATCCAACAAAGACTTTTCTGACAAAACGTCTTTGCATGCCCATTTGCCAACTCATAGTAATGGCAAACCATTCTCTTGTGAGGTGTGTAACAGAATATTTTCTAACAAATCTAATTTGAACGCTCACCTGCGAGTCCATACTAAAGTGAAACCTTTTACTTGTGAGGTGTGTAACAGAGGGTTTTCTCGTAAGAGCATTTTAAATGCCCACATGCGAATTCACACTAATGAGAAACCTTTCACTTGTGAGGTGTGTAATAAAGAGTTTTCTCAAAAAACTTATTTGAATGTCCACCTGCGAGTTCATACTAATGTGAAACCTTTTTTCTGTGAAGTATGCAACAAAGGGTTTTCTCAAAAATCTAGTTTAAATGACCACCTGCGTGTCCATACTAAGGCGAAACCTTTCAATTGTGAGGTGTGTAACAAAGTGTTCTCTCTAAAATCTACTTTAAAGGACCACCTGCGTGTTCATACTAACGAGAAACCTTTCAGTTGTGAGGTGTGTAACAAGGGATTTTCTCAAAAACCTAATTTAAATAGGCATCGACATCTGCATACTAAAGCAAAACCTTTCACTTGTGAGGTGTGTAACAAACAGTTTTCTCGAAAATATAATTTAAATAGCCACATGTGTATTCCAATTAAAGTGAAACCTGTCTAAGGTGTGTAAGGAAGGTATTTCTAAAAAGATTAAATTAAATTGACACCGTTGTATCCATTTCAAAGTTCGAGACTTTTTTATATTTCACAGACAATTCAGTTCATCTATAATTTTCATGTCCAAGGAAAGATTTTGTAAGTGAAATTTGAATTCAAACATGAATAGTCATATTAAAAGAATTTTTCATTTGTGAAATCTGTAATGTGGTATTTTCTTTAAAAATATAACAAGATATTTAATTTAAAATGCAGAGGTGTGTAATAAAGGATTTTCTCTAAATTCTAATTTAAAAGTACACCGACGTATTCATACTAATGGGAAACCTTTCTCTTGTGAGGTTTGTAACAGGGGGTTTTCTATAAAATCCAACTTACATATTCACCTGAGAATTCATACTGTTGAGAAACCTTTCTCTTTTGAGGTGTGTAACAAAAGTTTTTTACGAAAAGCTTATTTAAATGCCCACTGGCGTTTTCATACTAATGGAAAACCTTTCTCTTGTGAGGTGTGTAACAGAGAGTTTTAAAAAAAAATCTTATTTGAATGACTACCTGCGAGTTCATAATAACGCGAAACATTTTTCTTGTAAAGAATGTAACAAATGATTTTTTGATAGGTTTGCTTTAAGTAAACATCGTCGTGTTCATACTAATGCAAAACCTTTCTCTTGTGAGGTGTGCAATAGAGAGTTTTCTCAAAAATTCATTTGAATAACCACCAGAAAGTTCATACTAAGGACAAACTTTTCTCTTGTGAGGTGTTTAACAGACTGTTTTGTTCGTAAATACATTTTAAGTGCCCACCTGCGAATTCATACTAAAGCGAAACCTTCCTTTTGTGAGCAAGTGTAACAAAAAGTTATCTGGCAAACCTATTTTAAATAAACACCTGCAAATTCATGTTAAACAGAAACCTTTGTCTTCTCGGTTTTCTAACGAAGCGTTTTTAGACAAATCTTATTTTGATGTCCACCTGCAAATTCCTGCTGAAGGAAAAGCGTTTCATTAGTGAGGTATGTAATAAAGTGTTTTTTGGAAAATCTTAAATGTCTAACTGTATGTACAAACTAAAAAACTTTTTAACTTGTTTAAGTGTGCAACAAAGGTGAAAGTCTAATTTAAATAATCATCATCATATCCAAGGTGTAATACCTCCTTAGAAATTTTCAGATACATTTAATTTTATTCATCATGTTGATGTCCAAAGAAAGTCTTGTTGCTTTTTAGCTTTTTGCAGTGAAAATTTTTTTAACTGAAATTTATCTTGTACAGTCGTATTACAAGAAATTTTCACTTGTGAATCTGCAATGAAGGATTTTTAAAAATACATATAATTAGGTATTTTCTTATTAATTTAAAAATGTAAATATTCATTCATGTTATAGGGATAGACGATTAATAAAGCATTTATGCTACTATTTACTTAAAATTAAGCAAACCATTTCTTTTTTTTAATATTGTAATATGCACATTTTTAAATGTGGTTATTTTGTATATGGTCAAGTCAACATATATATTTTTAATAAAATGTATTATGTATGCATTTTTTTAATCTGAAAGGACAGGTTAAGCTGCTTAGTTCTGAAACTTGTGTTCAGTAACGGAGAGAGACGAAGGAGTAGTATCTGTCTATGATGGTAAGGGAAATGTAACAAGCCAATTTTGTATAAAATATTTGCATATACAGGGTGTGCAAATGAGCCATCTTATATCTGTATCAAGTCTCACAATATTTGTGCATGATTCATTTCAGCAAGCACCTTTTATATCCCGAAGGTACTCTAAAGTCCCATTAAAAACTTGTTACAAAAATAATTTAATACATCGATTAGCAGTAATACAGTTTAAAATGAATGATAGATAGTTTAATTTGTGTTGTTACAAAAGCCTGACATGTTGTACAAAACAAAACCATTTTTTATTGGATCCTTTTTCTTTTCATTGGATCTGTTCAGCTCTCATGATGATGAAAGACTTGGAGTAAAACATTTCTGTTCTGAAATATTTCTATTGTTTATATCTATACATTTTTAATTCTAAAAAATACCAAAATCATTTTAAAGAAAGCATTTGAATGAAATAGAAATATTCCACTATACCAGTAAATTTATAATTTCCTTTTTAATTTCGTTTTACTTGTGTATTTTAATAGTAAGAAATTAGACTTGTCTAGTTAAGGGGTTAGGCGTAGTCATATATATTTTTTTTAAATCATTGTTTATTTTTTTAAGTATAATATTTCGAAAATATTCTGTGTAAATTTCAGGTTTATTCAATGGATAGTTTTAGAGATATGCTATAATTATAATAGGCTCTTTTTACTATTAACGCTAATGTGTGAAATTTTAAAGGCATTTTTTAAAATTGCGTATTCAGAACGGTGATCACTATACTTTAAAAAACATTCGAAGTATTTAAATGAAATTTATACAACATTCTAAGTATAAAAAACTAGTGCTTCATTTAAGAATTTTTTTTATCAATACTTTTTTATAAACAATAAACAAGATTTTTTCTCATAAAATTTTTAAAATATTTTAAAATTCATAAGTAATCTTACAGCGGCTGTCATTTTTCTTTATTTGAAAAAAAAAAAGCTTTGATTAAATACTAGATAAATTATTAAACTAATATATGTATAATTTTTGCTGTATTGATTTTAGATAAATTACTAAGAAGTACAATTTGTAAGACACCGTTCAACAACCAAGCAGAGAACTTGATCCAGAATTCATATTTTGATTTTAAAGTTTCGTGAAGTTTACTTAAAATATAGTGTAAAAGCTATATGAAAAATAAACAACATTATGCTACCGTTTAAACAATAATAATAATGACTATTTTTTCACACCTCTAGCTACTGTTAACCCCTTAAACTCTTCATCAAAAGGCCCTATCTAATGCATATATCAGTTCATAGTACGACTTTACAAAGATGTGGATTGGAAAGACATTCAATTAAGTATTAAAACATGTGCTCACTTTTTAGAAAGGATCAACTTCTTTTGCTAGGTTACACTAAGTGTAAATTAACTATTACTATCGTAATAATCAATCCTGTCACAGAATTTTCATTCTAGTTCTGGTGTTGGTTGATGACAGGCTATTGAAGTCTCCAGCCCAAAACGCATCCTGTGTGGGTTTTTTTTGTGATTCTTACAGAGTTTTATTATTTAATTGTGATTTATTGCCAGTTTTTTATGCTGTTTCATCTCTAGCATATCATTCCTTATCATATAAAGCTGCTCATATTATCATGCCTTGGCAATTAAACTGTTTGCATAATTTATTTCTGTACATCTCTCCTGCTAGATTATAACCATTAAAAGTTAGAATAATAGAGATTGTCGTTTTCTCTGAAATTCATTTAAGTATGAGTTTCTTTTATTTTACAGTATTTGACATCTTGTGTTCCGATAGAATAAATCAGAGATAAATATCTGCATATCAGAATACTTATATGTTTTTTAAATTTCAATCCAGTCTCTTTCCCATGAGATATCTGCTTCTTTTATTTGTCTCCCTTCCCTTTTAAATATCTTTATAACTCCATAACTTTTATTGACTGCTTTATTTGTTATATTCTAGTAACAATGAATAAATAATCGAAATTTAATATGCTGCAAAATCAAAAGTGGAATGTGCATCACAACTTATATATTTGCATAATTGTAAAAGACAAAAGATAATAATAATAATCAATGATTTTCCAGTTAGGATTGTAGATATTGTAATTGCTTTTTATAGGCCTTTTACTTTTGTACACAGCCCTGCATACAACTTCTGAAAAGTATTTCTAGTCGTATAAAACACTTCTATTTTAAAAATTTAGATTTTGGGATCCTTATCAGATCCGAGAAAGAACACAATTAAAAGTCAAGAGTTTTAGATCTATTTGATTAGTGACTATACTTAGCTATTCTTCTTTTAAAGAAAGGATGACATTATTTTATAATGCATCAATAAAATTGATCCAAAGAATTTGTTATTAATTTTCTACATTCAAAATTTTCTATTTTGCTGGATTAAAATTACTTTTGAAATACAATATTTCTTTTTTCTCTTGTTATTAAAAATTAACCATTATCAATTTCATTAACTTGATACTTACTTTCATGTTGGTTATGAGTCCATTAACTCAAAATACATCTTTGCTCTTTGAATGTTTTCATAATATTTCATAAAAGAGAAATGTAGTCATTGAAGTGTTAATAGATGATAATTTTCAACCAATGAAAAAAAAATTGCATTTTATCTTAGCCCTGTAAAATTCTATTTTACATTGAAAAAATTGTGTATAAAATATTTAATAGAATTATTTATATTTAGAATTGAAGTATATTTTATTTTCATGGTGAAATGTATTTTATTCTCACATTTATCATTTGGATAATTTTTTCTTTTTCGAAATCAGATATTTCTGGTAAAGCAAGGAAATTAGCAAGCAGATTTTTTTTCACTTCGGCCGATCTTGTAATAATTGTGTAAATATATAATGTTTTTAAAGAAAGGAAATAACAAAATGCACAATTCTGAGCTGTGCTATCTGATCTTTTAGAAACTTGTTAATTTTAAAGATAAATTTACTTTTGATATGTAGGGTTGAAAATGTCATAAAATTTGCATTTAAATATGTTTTGAAATTATAGCTTAAAACTATGTTTTGTTGATTTTGTACTTACTTCTTTTATTTTACCTTTATCTTTTTTATGGTTAGTCATTTATATTGTTGTTGTTTGAAATGAATAAAATTGTTTACATATCTCAGTCTGCAAAATAAATAAATATATGTAATCTGTTTGCTTATAATTCCTTTATTTTCAAAACATTTTGCCATTACACTAATTAATTCATATATTGGATCTTTTTACACAAGAAATATATTTAGAGTAACACAAAAGAATCAGATACCAAAACTCTGCATCGGCCTATCAGTTTTTGTAGTAGTTATTATTTTATTTTTTGACATGTTGAAATCTAACCTTAATTTTCTCCCCCCATCAATCATTAACTCCCCCCCATCTCTTTCAAAATTTCCACTGCTGTCTTTTACTTTCTGAGTTTTGAAAGTTTAAAACTTTATCTTTAAACTTAAATTTTTAATGTTTTTGAATTATTTGTTATGTTGAAGAAACAATGAATAAATAAATCATCTAATTTCCTATCATTCTTGAAATTTCTCCCTCCTGTCTTTGCCTTTCTCCTAGATTGCAAATGTTTAAAATCTATAAAAATCATTAAATTTTCAGCACAGCTGAAATTATACTGTAAATTAATGAAATACAAAGGATGTGAATTATCACTTTACTACACAGCATACAACCAGTAGAGTGAAAAAACGTCCAGTTCGGGGATAGATCCCGGATCCCTTGGTTAGTGCACCAAGTGCTTTAACAATTAAGCTAACCCAACGACATCCAGTCTAGCATTTTCTCACTTTTATATGGCTAGACTACAACCTCGCAGCACAAGATGGAACGTCAATCATGAGCACAGCTCCAGTGGCATACATGAAACAAATTAAACCCAATACCGGTGAATACTTATTAAATATTAAATATCCACTGGTACTGGGTTTAATTTTCAAAAAATAAGAAAACACAGAGTAAATAAATCTTGCAGTAGAAGTCCTGAAATCTTATCAGTTGCAGACAGCGCCTACTGACTCAAAAATGTGAACAAATCGTCTGGACCTTTAAATGATGCTGTTCCCTGATAAAAGCTCTGACTATTTTTCCACATAACTTCGTTTCTAATGCGTTTTTTTATATGCTTGTTTTAATATGCACCTAAAGGATTATATTTTCATGTAAATTCATTTAAAAAAATCAAATTTTTGATCAAAGGTCTTTTGTCAGACAAAATACGATAGGATCCGCTTTCTCCAGACATGTGCAGCTGACAAAATTCTACCGTTTCCATGGCGATTATTCACTAGTCGCTTTAAGCGCAGCCTTGAATTTCATCTGAGAAAATGAGCAACATTTAAATCTAATATCTCAACTCAAAGGAGTAAAAGGATTCTCGAGCCATCGTAGATTCCCGGTCCGCGATGTTGGATGAGGTTATTATTTTCATTTCAGATAGGAGACCGGAGTTGAGTCGATTGGTTTTTGAAGACTTTAGCTTTATTTAATGAGAAAAAGCAAAACGCGTTTCTATTATGTTAGTGATGTAAAATAGGCAAATGGCTACATCTTTAATTGTGCTAATCAACTATAGAAGCCCTTTCTAGTAATTTTTATGTATTTCATGTCTCATTAAATGTCTGTTGTTGTCTTCATATTCCAGTGTAATCACCATTATGGTTAAGGTCTTATTGTTTATCTAAAACCAACATTGGTATCACCAGCTTCTGTGCTCTCCTTCCTATTTGTATTAAGACATGCTCTGTTAAATGAATTTAATTTTACGGTATTTTTTAAAGCTGATTTGAGTTCATTTACATTAAATGTTGAATATTATTTAAATTGAAGTGTATGCTAAATAATCATTTATACAGGAGACGCCGAGCGTACAAGTGTCCCCTCAGGCTACGCCCCTGTCATCATACATTTCTGTTGTTTTGGAGGAGACGTCTTAGCGAGGGTGAGAAAAAAAGTTGAAGAAATTTAGGGAGAATATTTTTCAGATAAGCCGGGGCTCAATTGCGTCATTTGGTATCGGATGACACTGGTAAGACCGCGCCTGCGTATAACACAAATAATAAAAAAAGAAAGAAGTTCAGCTTCAGCCGAAGGAAATATCTAAGTGTGCTTGGTACAACAGCAAACTTTGCAGAGTGAGATAACTGTGTGCATGCGTCTCAGAATCAAATGTGTTTTTCAGCACCCCCACAATGCGAGTGGACAAAGCTCATTTCACCGTGTCGGCAGTAGTTTTGAAATAGACGCTTTCAGTGTGACGTCAATTATGACGTTTTGCTTGTAAACTGACCACAAACAAACGGTTTCCAAGTTGTATTTTCTATTTTATTTGAATATTATAGTTATAATTTATAGCTATATCTCACAGCTAAGAGTTTTAATACTTTATAAGCAGTGGTACCATTTTCTACGATTTATATTAAATAAGAAAGGAAGCATAGCAGCCGTTTGGTTGGAGTCAGTTTCCAAGAAAAACGTCATGAGTGACGTCACGACTGAAAGCGTCCATTCAAATGATGGCATGCAGTATTAGCCTTGGTAGTGCAAGAAAGAAAACACTTAACAAATGAATATTTTTCTTCAATTGTATCCTGTGAAAATATGTTTACTAACATTAAGTGTCCAAAACTGTTAGTTAATTGAGATATTTATTTTAAGATATGAAATATGTATTCACAATAAAACTTGTAAACAAAGTGGGTAATCACTGATAATTTTATTCAAGGGTAAGTTTTATGCATATTTTTCTGTGTTCTGTAAAAACTTTGATTTGTTTTATATTTATGTAGTTTTTAGTTATTGTAATTTTAAAGATAATCAAAATAATGTTGGTTTTTGTCAGAGATCAGTAAAATAATTTACAGATGTAAATGTCTTCATTTAAAATTTTTAAGTAATACTTAATACTTGATGTCTTAGACACTTAAAATAATAACAAAAACTGTGTATTATTATTACTATTTCAAATTAAAATAATTGGGAACAGTTGAGCTAAATATTTTATTTTACTTGTATGGAAGTAACTTACATAAAAATCACTCTTACATACATATAATATGAATATAACGCAATTTAGATATATAAATGATTCAAACATTTGAAGCAATTATTATTAAATACTGTGTAATAGTTTGTAATTGAATACATTAGAAAAAGGCAAATTTTCTGAATTTAAGTATTTATTGTTCGAATGTTATATTAATGATTTTTATATAATTTACATTGATATAATTAAAATGAAATTTTCAGCTAAAATGTTCTCCATTATCTTTATTTGAAATATAATAAAATAATACTCAGTATTTACTATTATTTTAAGTGACTAACAATGTGTTAGATTATTATTACTTTAACGAAAAACATTTACATCTATGAATCATTTTGCAGATTTCTGTACAAATTAGATTAATGAAAATGGATATTAGTTTAGATATCATCCCTAAGAGTTTACCTTATTATGTAATAATAGTTTAATATTAAAATTTGAGAAGTATAAATTTTTAAAGCCAAAAATAAAGTATTGGGTGTCAAAATTACTCAGAATAG
The DNA here is from genome assembly GCA_963931845.1 of Maratus michaelseni. Lineage (NCBI taxonomy): Eukaryota > Metazoa > Arthropoda > Arachnida > Araneae > Salticidae > Maratus > Maratus michaelseni. Next base: position 299,984,715 of record OZ007597.1, read on the forward strand.
AATCAAAACCGATCCAGAGAAAATGGAAGCTAATACTTTCATGTCTTCATCCTAAAAATTTTAAGTAAGTTTCAACATTCTTTGGCTTCTATTATTTCCTGTTCTTTTGAGTTGCTTGAAGCTTTGAGGAAGAAAAGGGTAAAGTTTATCTGGAGAGCAGAAGCTCAGAAATCTCTTCAATTTTTAAAGAAAGCTGTAATTCTTCCCCCCCCCTTTATCTGATTATTGCCCATACAAATTATTCACTACAATTTGTCATGTACTGTGAATGATAGTTCTGTTGGGGTTACATAGGTGCTAAGATCTTTTAATTATTCCAGAGTCTGATCCAAGACAAACATGTTTAAACCAGAAAGTTTATATAAAGAAATGAGTCTCATTTCTATAAGGTGCTTACTAGATTTCATTTTAAAAAAATTTAAACTAAAATTTCTGATTGAAAAAATGTTTGTCTTTTATCAGACTCAATACTAAATAAGAGACGTTCGCATCTTTCCTGTTGGTGCAGTGTTATTTCAGGAAGGTAGATCCATAACATATGTGTCTAATACATTTAATTAAGCTGTTTCGATTACTCAATGAGTGTCTTGAAGTTATTTAAGAATTGAATAAATTCCATTACTATTTTAATGAGACCCTTTCGACATGGTTTCAACAAACACTATACAAAATAAAAAAGTATTGAATGCATTTTATTATCTGAAAGAACAATTAGTTTCTTTTTCATTTGATTAACATGGATTGGAAAAGCGCTGCACAGAATGACATAGTTCTTCAATATGAAATATATGTAGCAAATTTTATATTTCTGTAGTGCTGTCAAATAAAGTGCTTAGAAATATTTCCATCTAAAACAAACTTTGCTTCTATGATGAGCAAAACTTTAGAAACTATCTTAACCAAACTTTAGTAATTAAGAATTAATAAATTCTTTCATAAAAACGTTTATGACAATAAGTTTGGAATAATTAGACATAATTTATGTAAAGTTAGTTTTATTCGAACGTACAGGGAAAAAATTAAGAATATAGATACATTCAATTTTATGTCTAAATTAATTTCTGTACAAATATACACACAAAGAACTGTATTTGACAATATTTATTATCAAAATAAAAATACAAATTGGGTGAAGTTGACAATAAGATAAAGAAAATACAAATTCATCATTTAAACATGCAAATAAAGGTTTCCTACATATAGAAGATTTGTCCCACTAATTTTAAGGTCTCGTATTTTACAAAAAGTGCTAAAATAAGCTAAGAAAAACAGCAGTGATAAAACTTTAAATGAAATTAGCCTAAACTATGATATGTGAAGAGTGACGAATTTTACAAGCATAAATTAAAAAGATATAAGAAAAACTTAGTTGTAAAGCAACAATATAATAGAAAACAGTAGATTTTTACAATATGTATGACATAAATCAGGTAAAAGAACAGTTAGCTTGATCTTAAACTGGAAAAAATGAAAGTAAAAATGAAATTTTGTAGTTTCACTAACTAATATTGTAGTTGTTATAACATCTCCCACAGAAACCACATATGTATCCTCAAAAAAATTAAAATAAAATAAAAATCCACTGCAAAGCAAAAATTAAACAAGTTGGTCTTTCTATGAGCTCGTTTTAATTATTTTGCCAATAAAGCGACACACTCATAATGTTAACACTTTTATGAGCATTTCTATATACAATCTCCATCCCTTCAAGAATAGAGCTTGATTTAATATACAAATTTATCGCTAGAAAGAGTATATCTTTACTTTTAAAACCTAGAAAGATATTGCATTGTTAACTTTATTTGACATGCACACAAACAAATTAAATATCTTTGACAACTACGTAGTTACAATGTATATTTTTTTTCTTAAAAAGGGCAAAACTTTCATGATTAGGTATATATTAAAATAATTTTATATCAGAAAGACTGTTTTTTGAATTAATATCAATTTAATTTACTCCATAAACATAAATTACTGATTGAAAAAGAATTTTAAAACGAGAAGGTTTTTTTTATTGGGCAAATAAAGTTACACATTAGTAGTATTAAAGCCAGATATATCCTTTTTAAAACTACACCATTTCAATAACTGAACTAAAATTTTACACTCACAGCAATAATAAAAATTAGAATAAAAAATGAGAATCAAATATGTATAATAATAAAAGAAAGTTTTTGTATGTATGTTTGTCTGCAATGGCTAGGGAAGTCTATTGCACATAGAGATCTGAAAATTTTGATGAGGATCGATGAAAGCAAGTCCGAATTCTTCTTAGGCACAGATTTTTTAAAATTATTTTTTGATAATTAGCCGAGATATTAATTAAATACCAATATGAACGTCCCAAAATTGCGAGCATCTTTCCTTTAGCTGATTGTGCCTTTGCATCTTGAGACGTTCTTTTGTTCTTTACGTTGATGAAAACGAAGCGGTCGTTTTTTATGCATTTTTAAATCAGGATCGCTGGTTTCCTCATACAGTTACAAAAAACAGATAAACAGGAAAAAATTTCCTTACCTTCCTGTTCCAACGATATATTTTGTTTTAAAAATATTAATATTTAATATTCTAAAAAACATTTTTACTGCACTTCAATTCAAGTAAATTTTCCAGTTTTCCAATTATCTGCAATTTGAACTGTTGCATCTGCTTCAAGGATGAAAATTTTAAAAATAGAAAAAATACCCATTTATTCAGGGTACCTTTCCCTTTCTAGAGGTATATATTTTTAAAACATTAATATTTATGATTTAAAAGAAAAAACTAAGTTCGATCTTGTTTATTGACTTTTTTTCAAGTTACTGTGTTTTTATACATTTTAAAACTGTCGCATCCGCATACCAGGAATAATTTTTAAAAATACCGACTTATTCAACAATTCCGATTCTGGTGGTAACTTTTATTTTGAAAAATATTAATATATACTATTAAAAAAACATTTATCACAGGTCGATTCACGATCATTTTCAGATTTTCAGATTTTCTCCAAATTTAAAATGACATATATTTTTTTTGCTAATGAAAATACAAAAAAAAAAGAAAACACCCATTCTCAGTAACAGTCTGGTTGTAACGAAATGATGGGTTTAAAAAATTAATATTAAAAAAATCTTCTGGAAGTTGTTTCAAAGGTTCGCCAAAGATTTATTTATCTCAGTGCATTTGAAGATATCGTTTACCATTTTAATTGGCCTTTCAAACCTTTTCGAAGGGGGTTTTCATTTCTGCGCATGTCTATGGGTGCCTCTCCATCTTCAACAAAGATTGTCAATATACTGGAAGATATATCATTTCACATTTTAAAAGAGTGAAGTGCAGGGGGAATCTTAGAATGTTTGGAAAGAGTTTCATTTAATAAATGTAAAATCACACAAATTTGAGGTTCGTTTGGAAAAATAAACTAGAACATGCATAGCAACCCAGTGTGCACCGTTGAAGGCACTGGTGTCCCCAGTTCTAGGTTCTTTTGAATAGATTATTTCTTTAACTATAAAAGTATATAAATTCGAGAGTGTACACTGCTGAAGGCAGTGGAGGCTCCAGCATTATGTTCGTTTGGAAAGATTTTTGCCTAAAAATATAAAATTATTTAACACTGAATTTAGGTAAATTTATGGTTATTACCATGGGACCTGACAACGTCTGACAGATCAGCTAGTTGATGAATAAAAATGTAACTTATAAAAGCTATTAGCAGTGCATATCAGCCAAAAAAAATCATTATAAAACATTTCACACATTCTTATAAACGGAATCAACATAATTAAATTTTGCTGAATAAAACACAAATTATTTTCTAAAAACATGCCATAACTTACATCAGTATGGTACACTGCTATTTGGCTAAAGTTTTTTGAATAAGAGTATAAATCAGGTTGGTGAAAGTCTCCAAAGAAACCACCCGGAAGGTAACGAATTAGAGAATTAGCGTAAAGTGAAATTTGCTACATTTTTTTAAACATATATAGGCATGAACTCTGTAAACTATACATTAAAATATACTTACAAATTTGTTACATTAAACCCAGTTTTATAATATTTTTTTGTAATAAATAAATACTAAACAAATAATGTTTTTATTCAATAAACCTGCGAATAAATATTCGAAATAAATGTCGTAATCAAATATTTTTATACAGTTAAAGTTTGTTCAACATAGAGTTTTAAATTTTGAATTATAAAAAAATTAAATTAGTATTAATTCTTATACAAATTAAAATATTTTTTGAAAAATTATGAACAAAAATTAAATCTTAATTTTAAATTTCAGTCTCTTTAGATTTAATTTAAGTAAATGAAATTTAATTTTTATTTCTGGTGTTTGAAAAATATATCATTGATGGTTAAGACATTTTTTAATAAATTTTAATTCGAGGGCTAGCGATGTTGCACTATACAATACATTTTAAATGAGAGTCATCCAAAATTATTTCAAACTTGGATCCCGTGGATCTGCATTTTTTTTGTTGCGTTAGTTAATTGCATCGTGCCACCGCCAACTTCAATTGTGGCATACATCAATTCAATATTTTATTTATTTTTTATAGTTTTCCAACACAATTAAGGAAAATGTTCGAACTGACCAATTTTCTATCAAAGAATATCGTTTAACAAAATTTTTAAATTAAGAGTAATACCAAAAAATGTGTGAAAAAAAAGCAGAAAAGTTTCTTACTGAGAATTATTATAATTATTCCACGGAAATGATATAGATAAAAAAGGAAAATACTGAAATTTGCAGAAAAGTAGCAAAAAAGATGTTGTAGATGACATTTTACAGAAAATAACTTTTTGTTAAGAGTTGACATCCCATAAAAGTCAAAGTGTGTGTTAAACTTTGAGAGAAAAATGTATTCTCTTACATCAAGATATAGCAACACATTTCAGTTTTCAAGAAAACATTTCAAGCATTTAATAAAAACAAAATATTTCTTTGACTGTATGAATGTGGAGTTACGGTTTCCAAACAACATACATGAGAAATACTACTACATTCACAAATACATTATTTCGCTTTAGCATGAATATTAAAATGTGTCTTTAGATTACCACTACTAGAGAAACCTTTGGAGCATATTTCACAACTATATGGCTTTTCTCCAGTATGAATGCGACGATGTATCTTTAGATTCTCTTTTACAGAAAATGCTTTAGAACACAACTCACAACTAGATGGCTTTTCTCCTGTATGACAGCGAAGATGTTTATCCATTTCGCACTTAGAAAAAAATCTTTTAGCACACACCACACAAACAAATGGCTTTTCCTTAAAATGAATACGCAGATGTATTCTCAGGTAGTCCTTTCTAGAAAATGATTTAGAACACACTTCACAAATAAATAGTTTTTCTTCTGTATGACAGTGAAGATGCTTATTCAGATATCCCTTTTCAGAAAAACATTTAGAACACACTTGACAAACAAATGGCTTTTCCTCTGTATGAATTCGAAGATGTTTCCGTAGGTACCCTTTTACAGAAAATGTTTTCGAACACACCTTACAAATAAATGGTTTTTCGTCAGCATGAATGGGGATATGTTTATTTAGATCTCCCTTATCAGTAAACCCTTTAGAACACACTTCACAAACAAATGGCTTTTCCTTAGTATGAATACGCCGATGAGGCATTAGGTGACCAATTTGAGAAAATGTTTTAGAACACACTTCGCAAGAATATGGCTTTTCCTTAGTATGAGTGCGAAGATGTCTCGTTAGACTCACGTTTTCAGAAAAGCCCTTAGAACACAATTCACAAACGTATGGCTTTTCTCCTGTATGAGTGCGAAGATGTTTATTCAGGTTACTCTTTGAAGAAAATTTTTTTGAACACACGTCGCATATAAATGGCTTTTCCCCAGTATGAGAACGAAGATGTATCTTTAGATATTCATTTTTTACAAATCCTTTGGAACATATATGACAAATAAATGGCTTTTCCCCAGAATGTATGCGCAAGTGTTTCCTTAGATAATTGTTGTTGAGAAAACTTTTATAGCATATATTACATATAGGTTTTTCTTCAGTATGAGTGATGAGATGTTGTTTTAGAGAACTTCTTTTAGAAAACTCTATAGAGCATACTTCACAAATGTATGCTTTTCTTTCCACAGGATTAGACATATTTTTACATGAAAAATCTTCACACAACATGATTTTTTTCACTATGAGTGGAGAGATTTTCTTTTGTAGGGCATTTATGAATAAAATTCTTTTCAGATATGTTGCAGAAATAAAATATTTTGAAACAAATAGTTTTATCTAAATGAGATTGAAGTATTAGATATGCAATCTGTTTTTCACTTCTTGTTTGTAGTTCATGGAAATCTTAGAACATTCTTCAAGATATAAAACAAATCTTCGCGTATAATAGCGTGAAATTTACCTCAGCAAAAATGATTTGTTTCAAACTAGTTTCTTATTGGCATATGTACAAATGGGCTTATCTGTTCATTGCTTCCAAAATAAAATCTTTTCTACTTTTTATTGATAAAGATGTCTCTCTTGTTTATATCTGAAATGAAAAAAAATATTAATCTGTCTCTTTTATTACAGCTTTTAGTTTGCATACAGGGATGCCACTCAGAAAACAACAAAAAGGGGAAGTTACACATGAATTAAAATGTATGCCATTTTTCACAACACTTATGCATGCATTTTGTAAGCTATATTGTTTATAATTAACTAAATAAATTATAAACAATAAAATTTACAACTTAAACTAGTTTTCACCTGGCTTAAAAAATGAAAGAACACAAAAACTATTTTTTTCGTTTTTTGTAATCTGTACTTTTAATGCATCACGCACGAAAACTTACACTGTTTAATAAATACATGTAATTTGTCTTCAGTCCACTATAGTTCATACCAATTGAGGTGACCCAGCAACCGATTCAATGAAAAATTTTATTTTTCTGTAAACGATTGACAAAATTCGCAATTTTTTCCATGTCTCATCGACAAAATTTGTGATTTTTCCTGTAACCAATTGGTGAAATTCACTATATTTTCCATGACTGAATAATTAAATTCGCAGAGGGGTTTTATACGTGACCGACACATGAGATTCAGGGTTTTATTCTGCAAGTGACTCACTACATTCGCAATTTTTTACCTCAACCAATTGATGAAATTCGCAATTTTTAACTGCGACCTATTGACAAAATTCACGATTCTTTTGAGCGACCGGCTGAAAAATTTCGCAATTTTTTCTGCGCCGTACTGATTAAATTCGCGTTTCTTTTTTTGGCCAAACGATGATATTTACAGTGTTATTCCACGAGCGACTGACGAAATTTGCAATTTTATTTTGTGAATGATTTGTTGTTTTAAAAATGGTGCTAACTTAAATAATTTAGTATAAAAAGTCAGCCTCGATGTAAGCAGAGCAAGTTACGCCTGTAAGAAGCTTCAGTCGGTTAGTTTTGCTTGCATGATTCGTGAATCAAATATGAAGAAAGTTTGTTTCATGTAAAAAGAACTTATGTAGAAATACATATTAATCAAAGTAAAACAAGAGTTTGTTCATTGAAGACAGGTTTTTATTAAAATTTTGTACTCACATTGGTTTTACAGTTCAGCTGGAAGATTCAATTATTTAGACACATTCGTTGAAATGGAAGTAAAACAGTTCAATAACAACACCAGAGATATTCAGAATAACATAGCTCAAACTTTTTATTATAAGCTGCATTGAATTAACTTAAATACTTATTCACATATTTCTGTAACACAAAATAACAAAAATCATCCATGAATGTAAAATTGGTTTAACATAAAATACTGATTTTCTCCACGACGATACCGCAAACGAGATTCACCGATAACTAGATTAATTCCCTAATTAAACCATTTTAGTATACTAACAGCATCTATTTATACTGAAATGATATCTGCATGAACTGAGAACATACCCCCTTTCGCGAACTTTCCACGGAGATTTGCATACACGTGCCTTGTTTCATTTGATCTTATGATCGGCCAACCCGAATGATTGCATATGCTACCATCTAGTGTGTGGATGATGCACTATGTCACTTGTTTACTTCATCTCACATGTGAAGCATGATATGCGTTAGCGATAGAATGTTTCCATTTAATGTTTAATAAGTGAAAGATTAAAAAGAATTTCATTCATGAATAGTTAAAACCAGTTTGAAAAGTAAAAGATTAAAGGTAAGTAAAAACGATGTATTTGTAAATAAAACTTGTATATTTAAATATTTTACAAACATAATAAAGACGAATTTATATATCTATTGATGAATATGTCGAATGCTAGGTGTGTATATATGATCAGTACAAAAACCCTTAACAGGTTAAAAGTTGTGACGCAGTAGTTTTTTTTGGCTCTAAGATTTGTTAATATCAGTCTTAAAAGCAATGATATCAAATTTGAGTGACACTATGTTAATAATATTTTTAAAAATCATAATTTTCTTTTTCCTTTCATTTACATTCACAAATGCAATTATTAGTTTTAACATGAAAAGATATATAAAATTTAATTGCTGATGATTTTGTATTCACATCTCTCCTGAATTCAAAATATGGGTTTGAGAAAAAATGATATCAAAATTCGACTGACACTTTCACATGAATTTAATAGGATTGTTTTAAAATTCAATTTAAATTATTTTTGGTTTGTCTTCTAAAGTATATTTACACATACAAACAATACTTTTAATTTTTTAATACACTGTTAAATATATTACATTCACTGAGCCTATATTATGTATTGAAATATATTTATTTCAATAAATGGATTTATCTTTTGTGCCACGCTATCCAAAATCATAAGTAAAATTTATGTAAATGATTATTTTGCATCATATTATCCACTTGCATACATTTCCCTTTGTTTGGATACTATGATGCAAAATTATCATTTACATAAATTTTACTTATGATTTTGGATAGCGTGGCACAATAGATAAATCAATTTATTGAAATAAATACATTTCAATACATTATATAGGCTCGGTGAAAGTAATATATTTAACAGTGTATTGAAATATTAAAAGTATTGTTTGTATGTGTAAATATACTTTAGAAGACAAACCAAAAATAATTTAAATTGAATTTTAAAACAGTCTTATTAAATTCACGTCAAGGTGTCACTCAAATTTTGATATAATTCCTTTTAAAACCCATATTTTGAATTCAGAAAAGATGTGAATGAAAAAGCATCAGCGAATAAATTTTATATATTTTTTCATGTTAAGATAATAATTGCACCTGTGAATATAAATAAAACTAAAAGGAAAATGATGATTTAAAAAAAAAATTATTAACATAGCGTCACTCAAATTTGATATCATTGCTTTTAAGACCCATATTTAAAATTCTTAGAGCCAAAAAAAAGTGCTGTGTCACAACTTTTAACCTGTTAAGGGTTTTTGTACTGATATTAATATACATGCAATCACACGTACATATAGAATCATTGTAAAAATAGCTAAAACAGATTCAAATCAACTCAAAATGTAAAAATATACCAATATATTCTCAATAATTTTTTTTTATCATGATTACATTTACTTTCCTAACACTGTAAGTGTAAAAAAAGTACAAATGAAATTAAACTACAGCTTATTTTTTCAGGGGAGGCACAAAAACAGGTATATATACAGGTAGAACTTCTAAAATCCGGAATCGCTCGGGACTCTGCAATTCCATATTTTCGAAATTTCCAGATTTTAGAGACTGAGAAATAACAATTTAAATTCTAAATTAAAGTCAGACTTAAAAATAAGAAACACATACTGTACAGTTTCTAATACTGTACACTTGAGCGATTCTGGATTTTAGAAGTTCTACCTGTATATATATATATATATATATATATATATATATATGTATATATATATATATATATATATATATATATGAACAAGTGACATAATGTGGGCTACTCTTGTACATAAATATATTTATGCACAACACAATCATAGTACTGTATAAATTTTAATTACTATTCTTACAATAGTTAATGCAATGAAATATAAAATTATCATTGACATACCAAGAGATTTAATTATAACAAATCATAACACCTTGTAATTATATACTTCTTTTTAATTGCTAAAAGGTGTAAAATAAATAGATTATAAACAGTAAAATAGGTTTTATTAGACTGTTGACATATGTTTCAGCTCATTCTGAGCCATTATCAAAACAAACAAAAGTATTCTAAAAATGCACAGTCTATGAAGTTATTTAAAACACAATCATTTATTTTTTCACATACTTTTTAAAAATTACACATGTTATTTTTATTATTTACTTGGATGTCTATTTCCATATTTGTAACCATGGAGTCACTCAAGTCACAATTTTGGTAAATTAAATGATGCTGATTTTTAGTTACAGGAAAAAGGAGCCTATAGCTGATATTAAGTATAATAGAAAAAATACAGTCCTGGCAAGATTATATCAAGAAGAAAGCATCCAAATAAATTTCAATGAAAGTAAAATAATTTTTCCCTCCAGTCTATACTATCCATCCATTATAAGAGAAACCATAGAGATTGTAACACGTAAAAATACAATATGTAATGATGCACCATCATTTAATTTACCAAAACTATGGCTCGAGTGACTCCATGCTTAGAAATATGGAAATAAACATCCATGTAAAAATAAAAATTATTGTGTGCAATTTTGAAAAGTAAGTGAAAAATTGGTACTTCTTTATTATCCCGTTGACCACTTTTCATAACAAAAAACTATTGCCAAACTGTAAGATTAAACGCCAAAAATGCAGTCCCATTTACTGAATGTCAGAAGCATTATATATGTTTGTTATGTCATCAAGTGGTTTTAATTCAAAATTTGTGTGTATTTTTCAGTATTTTTTACTGATTTATTAGTTATTGCATTCATTAAAATAACAATTGTGTCCTTAAATTCTTATATTTTATTTATTTTGATATTCCAATGGCAACATTCTCCTGTTTATTTGTTGTTACAGTTTGGCGATTTTCTTTTGCTATAAAGGTTGACAGGATAATAGAGAAGTACTGAAAATTTAAATGATTATGTTTCAATAACTACATAGACCGTGCATTGGAAGAATATTTTTGTTTGTTTTGTTAATAGCTCAGAATGAGCTGAAACATATGTCAACAGTCTAATAAAACCTATTTTACTGTTTATAATATTTTTATTTTGTAACTTTAAGCCATTAAAAAGAAGTATACCAAGAGATTTGTTTACTTAACTCTCCAATACACTATTAATACATTAATTACACTGTTATTAAGAGTGAATTATATTAAGTTGTCTAATTTTAAAATCTAGAAAATTACATAAAATGACTCTAAATTCAAACAGTAAATAATTCTGTAATTAAAACAATTATAAATAATAGGAAACCTGATATTAAAATATGAAGACCTAATAAAGAGTGATTAGACAACTGCCGTCAGCAAAAAAACGAATTCCTTTGATGGATCAGTACTTGATTTTAGCAGAAAATATGATGGGAAAATCAATTACTTCATGTGATGCATTGTTATACACTGCAGCTAAGATTCACAAACTGTTTAGCAGAACAAATGTTGTGAAAAAGAAGTTATGTTATGACCATATGATTTGTACAGTGACATTTTTTCCCCCTGAACTGGCGTAAAAATTAGCGACATTCCTTTCTACAAAGTAACGAATTTTTTTATCATGCTGCTCACTACAATATACACTGTTCAAAATATAGCATGCTATACTACAAACTAACAACAAAAATCTGACCCCTGATTATATGTCATGAAAAAGGGACAAACCACGCATTAAAACGGAAAAATCTATTTCACTTAAAAAAAAAGACATTTTTTATATACTTCTTTTTAGGTGCGTTTGTAATTATATAAATATGTATCACCTACTGTCATCGTCTGGTCTGTCCGTCCGTCCACATATAACAACACAAAAACTACCCAATCAAATGGTTTCAAATTTAAGATATATTATCTTAGAAGAATTTTGTGGAGACATTTCAAATTTTATGAAAATCGAATCAAAACTTTAGAAAACATTAATTAAAACATTTATTAAGAAATTTGATTTTTTTTTTTAATTGGTGCTTTCTTGTTATAGGAGCTTCCGAGATTGAATCGTCAAGCGATCTAGATACTTATTTTATTACAGAAATTAATCTGCAGACGATAGAATATATTTCACAGAATTAAAAATCATCAAGATCGGAATATTTATATAACTAGCTATAGTACGAACGCACCTCGTTTGTCACGTTTGACGTACAATTTCCAAATTGTTATTTTTTACACTGATTAAAGAAGAACAATTTATGTGTATTATTTAAATGAATATATGACAATACTTGAGATCATTCATATTTAGCAAAGAGTGGTTTTTGATGACTGGTAAAAATGATATGAAGAGAAAATTCTCTTCATATGTTGAGAATGAGAATGTTCAACATTGAAAAAGATTTGGAAAGGTGATAATATTTGAGGAAATTTTGGTAAATCCAAATTTAGAACAATATAAAAAAGAGAAGTTATAAATTGTTCTCAAAATAAAATTTTGAAATTTTATTGCAACATGAAAAAGATAGTCATGCTATGTTATTACTTTTAATGCTGTTTTCAACAATGTTAAATATTTTTTCTTAAATTGTTTTAAGCATGATTTTAAATATTCATGAAAATAAAAAGAGTATTACTTATCAATAAAGTCCTTAAAATTTAAGTAATAAAATATATCATTAAGCAATTACTGCCCTAAAATAAAATATTTAATAACAGCAATAGCATTAAAAAAGTGTTAAAAGACCCAGTATAAACCAAGTAAAGTGAATTTTTTTTCCAACCTTGACTACAAATTACTATTAGGTAGGGGGAACTGGGGCACATTGATGCAGGTTTTTTTCTAAGAATTTTTTTGGTGCCCAGAAAACAGAAATTTCAAATTATTTTTCTATGTGATGTCAGAAAAACTAGTGTAGTTTGTTGTTAACAGGCACATTCGTTGTTTTATGTAGTATTTCTGCATGTAATTTAAGAAAAAACTAAAAAAGTCATTTGTATCAATGTGCCCCATCTCCGGGGTAGATTGATGCACCTCATATATCTTTGATACGTTTGGGAAAAGTGGGAAAAAATAACAGCTTGCATATTTTCCATAGAAAATGAGTTAGCAAACCATTTTAAATTTATTTAAAGAAATTCAAATTACCCACAATTTATTTGTAAGGAATATTAAAGCGATCAAAATCAAAATTAAATGTATAACGACCTGATGTTCTTGCTGTTCCTTGACCAGTTGTTCGCTGTGGCAACTTTGTCATATCTCGCACTTCAGCCCCACCATTATCTTCTTTCTCATGAAAAATGAAAAATTTATCAGGTTTTCTGTTCATAAACCGGATGAGATGGTCACCATCATCAGGTTTTCCTTTAACTTGGCCTACAAAGTGAACAACCGATCTCTTTTTTGTAAACCGCACTATAACAAAGTCGTCATAGACAATATTTTGGTCAGAAGTACCTGCTTTTTCCATAGTATCATTTTTCAAAGTATTTGCTTCTTCACCTAGTAGGTCACTTCGATTCGTATTATCTGATGAACAGTCACACAACTGTTTTAAGGATGTTTCAGATTCATCTGATGAATATAATTCTTCCACCTTCTTTCTCTTCGTCTGTCACTTCCAATTTTTGGTGTCTTCTATCCACAGCAGCATTTTTGCGTTTTTCAGTTCTTTGTTTGTATTCCTTTGCTGTGCTGCAGTTTGTTTCTCTTCTTTAAATTTTCTCATGTCCAAAAGACTTTTTGTCTCTGGAGATTCAGTATAAATTTGAAATTTATAAGGCCGCAGTACTTTTCTTTTGTTAGTTCTACTACTACTAGCTGTTGGGTAAGGTCGTACGTCTTAAGGAGTTACAGGATTGTTTGAACAAGTAGTTGGCCGTGGAGAATGGGTAGCATCACCACTTTGTGGAACATTGCTATCTTGTCACTGAGAGACAGTTGAGTGAGTTGCTGAGTCTGTCTGAGGGGGTGTGACAACAACTGTATCAGACTGTGAATGAGGTATGGAAACTGTGCTGGGAGAAAAATCAGAGTCAGAAAATAGCAATCTGTTGAAGGATACTATGCCTGTCCTCTCAAAACCAGATACAATATTTTTCAAAATAAATTATCCTAAGTTTGCAAGTTTTGAAATCTTTGGAATGTCATAAATTGATAGGTGTTTCCCTGGATTATTCAGGTGCCAATCGTTGAAAGCAATTTTCAGTTTTGCTTTAAAGAGACCAAACACTGCTACGTCCAATGGGTGCAGTTTATGAGGTGTGTATGGGGGGGTATGACAAATAAACTATTCCATTTGCACGACAGTATTCAATGGCTTCAATAGGAACGTGTGACTCATGATTATCACATAGCAACAGGATTCGGTTTTTTATTGACGAATTTGTATGTTGTTTGATGTGCCTCAGAATATTAAGAACAAATCAGAACAAAGGAATACTGATAATAAAGTAATAATAAAGAACAAAGTCAATAAGAACAAAGGCAGTCATCCACCCACTCCTGAATGCCAAACTGAAACTTCCCTCTGGAAGTCCTGCAATGAAGTGGTTGTTATAATGAACCCTGAGAAAAATGAATACTGGAGGATATTGATTTCCAGTAGCTGAAAAGAAGGCACCAAATGTAACAAGTTCCCACCTTTGTGCCTGAAACCACCTGTCCTACTTGCCTTTGGTGTTTTGAGGCTAGAACCTTTGGAGTGTCAAGGGCAGTGGTTATCCCAGTTTCATCAAAATTGAATAGTCTGTCTCGAACGAAATTGTATATTTTCATGTCACTCTCATAATTATTGAAAAACTCCTCAACAGCTACCTGTGGAAACCTACTCACCTCATAATGCTTGTTTTTTCTGATTTCCTCAAACTTAAATTTGCATTCCTACTTTGAAAATCGTACATCCAATCTTCTCCTTCCATTGCATTACCATTCCAACTTTCAGGATACTTACAGCGTAGTTTTCTAGCAAATTCATATGTCAAGTGCCTCATCTGCTTCAGTGTACCGTGATGCAACTCATTGGATTCAACAAGGTATTCATTTAATTGTTTTTCTTGTTTTGCGGTAGATACCTGTTGAGAGGAATACTTAGAACCGTGATCCATGACTTTTTCTCTACCATTTCTTGCTTTCATTTTCTCCATGGGGCACATTGATGCGTATCAATGTGCCCCAACATAGGCTGTATCAATGTGCCCCAAGCAGCCATTTTGAATAATATTAATCTCAAATCCAACACTTCATAATTTACCTAGCAAAAAAGAATGAGGAACTGATAAAGAGTAGCTTTACTTATCAGGGAGGGTATTCTTTCCTTTTGAAAATACTGAAACAGCTGTATAATACCGCTCCAATTGTACAACTCAAATTTACTTTTGACCAACACAATCACTAAATCACCCGTCTCATCTCATCAAAATACTGAATCACGCCAAGACATTCTGTGGGTAGTTGTGTACACTAGTGCCATATTTTGGAGCTGTTGTGAAACTTCCTGTTCTGACCTTGTGAGCAGTAGAGGGGGTGTATCAACGTGCCCCATGCATCAATGTGCCCCAGTTTCCCCCTATATGTTATTACAATATTAGGGTTTTGCTAATTGAGGAATATTTTTTTTTAATTTTAACTCGATAAAATACCTTTAAAATTAGTTTTAAAACATTTACAAGTTTATAATTTAAACTTAAAATACTCCAGTGTATAAAAGTAAAGCAAAAGTTCTGCTTCATTTTCACAGATATCAGAATTATTTATTATTATTATTTGATAAATTGAATTAAAACTATTAAAATTTAAATACTCTTTGTACTTACAAGAATTATTATATTAAATAAAATAAAAATAAAATGAAATTTATGCATCAAAAATATCTCCTATTCATATGTACTGTGGAACCACTTTTAAAAGACGGACCTTGGCATGCTGCCAAAAAAATAGACCCATCCGAAGGGAGGGAAGCATTATATTAGGAGGAGACAAAATTCAGGTTTCCCTTATCTTGCCTGACCACTTGTCATTTCTTCACTGGCTGTTCTTGTACTATTAGCGTTTTTTTTCTCTCTCCTCATTTTGTTTGCTATTCATTTTGTATTTGTTTCTACTTCTATAAAATGGATTTAAAAGAATCTAAAAGCTCTCAAGGCAAACATTTTCACAGTGCAGTGAAAAATATGTTAAACAATGTTGTAAAATATTGTGATAATGAAGCAGATAAAGGCTGCCTAACTATTCCATTAGCACATGCAACAAAAAGAGCTAGTGCAATGCGCGGTGTTTCGGATAGTGCTATAAGAATTCGGAAAGAAGCTAATAACAATGCAAATAATTTCGCTTCTCCTAAAAAGAAAAAGGCGAAAACAACCATAGAGAATGTCAACTTGGATAATTTTAACTTGGATGTAATTCGAAGAAGTATCCAGGACTTCTACACTAAAGATGAAAGAGTGCCTACTGTTCCGAAATTGCTAGCCAAGTTGAAAGAAAACATACAATTTTCAAAAGGAAAAGAGACATTGCGCAAAATTCTTCTTGGAATGGGATTCTGCTGGAAAAAATGTCAAAATAAGGGAAAACTACTCTTGGAACGAAATAATATTGTTTTATCTCGCACGAAATATTTATCGACTATTCACCAGTTCCGAAAAGATAGAAGACCAATAGTTTTTGTTGATGAAACATGGATTGACAGCAATTTAACTGTCGGGAAATGCTGGCAATCGGAAGAGGTGTTCGGTGTTGTGACGACAGGGGTGGCATCAAGACGCATTATTGCTTTATGTGCAGGGGGGGGGGGGAATGGGATTTATTCCAAATTCATCATTGTTTTATAAAGCCAACACGACAACAGGTGATTATCACGGGCAGATGAACTCACAAATTTTTGAAAAATGGGCAAATGAAAAATTCATTCCAAACTTACCGAAAAATTCTGTTGTTGTGATAGACAATGCGCCATATCACTCTATTCAATTGAATAAGCCTCCGAATTCTTCAAAAAAAAAAAAGGGAAATTATGGATTGGTTGGCAATGAACAAAGTGCCATATTCTTCAAATATGCGAAAAGTTGAATTGATGGACCTTGTTAAGACGAATCCGCCCTCTACTAAAATCTACAAATTCGACACCATGTTAGCCGAACATGGGCATTATGCGTTAAGATTGCCTCCATACCATTGCCACACAAATGCAATAGAGTATGTATGGGCGGATATGAAGGAATTCATTCGAAAAAGAAATATAACGGCGGATTTTAATATGGATCAACTTTTTAAATTGACCAAACTTGCACTAGAAAATGTTAATGCTGTGAAATGGAAAAACTACTGCACGAACATAGAACACCTGGAAAATGAGCATTGGAAGAAAGACGGCATAATAGAAGAAATGTGTGAGCCATTAATTAATTCGTTCGACGATGATTTTTTTCCAGATGATTCTGACGATGACATCGAAAGTCAATGAATAACAACCCCCCCCCCCCCCCTGCACATTTTTTTTAAAGAGAAGGTCTGTGATGATATTATGAAATACAAGCATTTTTATTGCTTTATTTTTTTCTGAGACCTTCACTTTAAAATAATTTTATTTTTACCAGCTTTAGCATATATTTTTTAAGTTCTTTCATCTCATTTTGACAATAATTTCATTTTTATTCCTATTTGCCTGAAAATTTTCAAGAATTAACATTCAAATACTTAAAAATCGAACAACGTCCTTAATTTTCCTATAAATTTGGTACATTGTGAATTACAATTACAATTTTTTCGTGAACTTATCCGAAAAACAGGTTTAAAGCGCGACCTTCGACGACATTTTCAGTAAGATTAGTTACTTTTATAATAAAACGAAAAACGCTGTTCAATTTCCTCATATCTGAATAAGAACGTCTGAAACTTTCGCGTATTTATGAATTAAAAAAAAATAGTAAAGGTATCAGAAAACTTAATTTGAATTTGAGCACATTTTTTTATATATTTGAGTGTAAAAAATATTTTTCATCCTTTAGTATGATTCTGTACTCTTTGAACTATTTTCTTTTATTAGTAATTGAGTATTTTGTTATACATTTTCTCGCCATATTATTAAATGGTTTCATATAGGAAAATGAACATGAGCAATGAAGAAAAAAAAATGGAATTCTTGCGGTAAAATAAAAAAAATATGTATTAATAACCGTAATAATAAAAGAACATTTTAAAACCACACTTCTCCTACAATTACATAAGTGTGCCTTATAACTGTAAGGAACAGATATTTAAAATCGTAATTTATTTAAGAAAATAATAAATTGCAATGACATGTGTTAAAATACAGTAAAAAATTGTATTTATTTACTTAACATGTTTATATCCGATAATTAAATAATCTAAATTATCATAACATGTTTCTTTAGATTGAAGATATCCCCTTCATCGAAGAGAAAACTACAATTTTTATGTGCTTTATTACATAAGAACAAAAATCCTTTTATAATGTTGGAACAAGTAAACATGAAACTATCGGAAATCAACTCATCCCCCCCCCCCACGAAAGCAAAATTAGGGGAGACTCCCTTTCATTACCTCGATCCCTATTATGAATAGACTGGTCATATTCGGACCTGTGACTCACGTGACCAGTCTTTAAAGCTTGGCTGAGCAGTAGACCAATATTTTTTTTTTAAGTAAAAATACATTTTATGCACATAGAATTGAAAATTTAAAATTACAGCAAAAATGTTATTAAAATAGATGACAATGGCATTAAAAACAATAATACGAAAATCTTACCTTTAAATGAGATACTTTACAACGAAATATAGCTTAAATTGTGATAAAATAGGCCAAACCTAACTATATTATAACTCCCAACCTTCTTTTAATTTTTAACATTTCTTTGCTTTGGGAATTAAAAGAGACATAAAGTATATCAGATAACGAAATATTCTTTTAAGAGTCAAAATAATAAAAATGCCATGTGAAAATTGCGGTATAATAAGCAAATAGCAAATTATATATCAAGATAAGCAACAATATTTTTCGATTAAATTAACAATAGACAGGATGATGCCAGAAAACTTTTCGATTAAAGATCGTACTTCGATTAATAGTGTGGTAAACTGCTATCTATCACCCTAATAAAATTGTTTTAATGCATTGCAAATTATATCAAGATATTAGATTAGTTCGAAAAGAAGCTAGCTGTAAAAAGACCAGTTTATAAAAGTCTTCTCAGACAACTAATGACAGCATGAATTGCTATTAATCGAACAAGAATTTTTAATCGAAGTATTTGCTAGCGTCATTTCGCCATTTTGCTGATCATAAAGCAATAGGTTGTGGTAAGTTCTGTTCATCAATCTAAATATTAAGTTAGAGGGAGAGGAATAGATGAGATTTTGATTATTTATTAATTATTATCATAATTAATATGTGTTATTTTTTGGCTCAGTTATAAAAATGTGTCTGTTTATACATTTTTTGTATCTTAGATTAGCATTTAGTATTTTAAGCCTGTAGATTTCCGTATTTCAGACAAAATTAACAAAATACAGATTTTTGGAGTTGAATATGCGAAATCTTTTTTAATCCTTCTTATATGTCACACCTAATGAATATTACATTCATATGATGACCAAATATCTTTCTGTTTTTTGGAAAGTACGCTTAGTTTCTATTTTTACTTACATTTAAGGATATTTCGATTCTTAACCCTAGAATGCTACCCATTCGTCTCCTGGACGAAGCCCATAGCAAGTAACTTTGACCTGCCTCTCCCAAAAAAGGAAATGGGTTGTACCACTCAGTACCTTAATTTGACCTTTGATACTACACTTAAGGAAAATCCTTTTTCCCGAAATATTTGTGCACAATGTGTTTTCAGAACAACATTCGTCTCGCAGACGAATGGTTAGCAGTTACGTTTGCATTTGAGAATCTGACTGTAGTTTTTTTTTTCCTGTTCTGCCGTAACATATCAGAACGTTTTGTCGGAGAAAATGTTTCGGGTAGACCTGAGACTATCTGGAAACTATTAAAAAAACTAAGTGATCAAGAAATTTCTATTTCTGGGAATAAATCAGAAAATGAAGATTTAGTTGCAGTTGAAAGTGACGAAATCACAGACAGCAATAGAGATGAAAATGATGAATTATCCTTTGACAATACAGATGAAGAAAAAACAATGCTTGAAAGACAAACCCAGAAGGATAGAAATATGAAGTCAAATTACGAAGCTAAAATTGAAAACTGCAGTGTATCAAATAAAAGTGAATGGGTTGGAAAAATTTCGAAAATATTTGGGTCGAGGCTAACGAAAAAGAAAGGCTACTGCAGTGCTTTACGCGTATCTTTTTTTACAGACCGCGGGAATCATGTGATGCTCAAATCTACCAATGCAGGTGTACGAAAAGAGCATTAAGTCACTCTAGCGGTCTGTAAAAAAAGATATCGTAATTTTGCACGTATACGCCGCACCTCAGACAATTCGATTTCCTACCAGAATTTATTTTAAATAAAATGTGACTTACTTCTGCTTAGCACTTACTTGACTTCTTATTTTCAATAAAATGTCTGGTTTGAAAAAGACTTAAGTAGGGTGCGGCGCATACGCGCGAAATTACGGTAAGTGGAATGCACCGCGGTAGCCTGTCTTTCTTGTTAGCCTCGATTTAGGTCAGATGACATCTATAATTTATCCAGACAAAATTCAGCTCAGGGGTAAAGATAAGTCAAAATGGGCATCTATTCCTCAATTAAGTAAGACAAGGTCAACAGCTCGAAATATCTCATAGAATTTTTTAACTCCACAAAGGAGTCATAGACACATTGGATCAGATATGTAATAACAGGTCATATAGTAGGGAAACACGCTGGTAGCCTCTTTGTGTGTTTTATGGTATGATAAATATCAGTTTATTTAATGCACATGTTATATATGTGCATAACATGGCTCAAAAATTCGAAAAAGCATTATCCAGAAAAAAGTTCGCGATAAAGCTAAGTGAAGATCTTCTTGCTCCATGGATGAAGAAGCATCTCAACGTATCAATTTTGCCCCGATCAACAAGGACAATTATAAGTGAACTTTTGAAATTGGATATGAACATTCAATCTGAATGTAAAAAAAAAAAGGAAAAAATCTGCATTTTGCCCGTACAATTTGCACAGAATGACGTGCAACTTTTGTCTAACATGTTCCAGAGCAATGTGTGGTGAACATCACGTAATATGTGTAAAGATTTCTTTGAAAATAAATAAATCATGCTTTCTTGCTTACTTGCAGATCGATAGTGATAAAGTCACCTGCAGGTAGTATACATTTATTCTAATTAGCTTTTAAAATTTCTTTTAAGCACGCGTAAGTCCCTCGTTTTTATTAATGGAACTGCCACTTTTGTCCCGTTCGTGCTATTGGAAATCGAGTTGTAACAAGTATTTTTCAATCCCATTATGCAAATGTTTATCAAATAGCTTTATAAATATTGCATAAAAATTATTTTTTTGTGTGCACACATATATATTTTTTTTAAGTGAGCTCACTGAAATTTGAATATTTGAAATACATATGTGTATTTATTTCTTGTCTAAGAAAAATTAGGTGTTGGGTAAATGTAGCCATATGTTAGTATGGTGAGGTATAAGTTATGATACAGGCAAGAAACAAGAACTTTCTTTGTGTTTGAAAAGAAATTCCTTTTTAAAAGGTTCAGCTGTTTTTTGTGAAAGTCACGTAAGTGTGTACGTTTCATGTAAGCGTATTCCCTCAAAGTAGTGAGGATCAATGTTGTATTTTTATTTTATATAAGTGTTTATATTAATATACCTATATATTTACTTGTTATAATTGTGTTTATATTGTTGAATGTGAATATATTAAAATTTTATTGATTAACTATGAATGTTTCTAACTGTTATATTATCAGATAATTTATGTACAAGTGTCAAGGGGGGGGGGGGGGCAAATGTTAGCCCTATGTATATATTTTTGGACCTTGAAACTTCTATATAATGTCACCTTTTCGTACTTGTCTAATTTTTCCATTCAATCCTGTATTCATTTTCTTCAGTCGCTATCGTTTTCCATTTCTAGTATCGTTCAAATCTTTCTTTTCGTTTTTCAACTCGCCAATCTATGTTTATCTTCCAAACTGTTCGTTTCGATATCATTTCTCACATCGACCATCGTTTTCTCATCCTTTTTCCGAATTCAGTTGCAACCGCCAGCTTCGATATCGTTTCAATCGTAATAGTGTAGGGGAGCATGCGCCCAGACGCCGTGTAACAGTCTTCAAAGGCACTCTAGATTACTTTGCCGATGGGCAGTTTGAGAACTTCTCAACTTAACACATCAGAAAGGGGCGTTTTCGGAAAGCGGTATGTTGATATTGTTTAAAAGGGATGAAAAGGCAGTTTGAATGGCGAGAGTGAGGCAGCTTTGGTAAAATGATATTGTAGATACCAAAAGAAACAATATCAGTGGCGGTATAAAGTCTTTTATGAGTGCAATGATGGTATTAAACGTTTTTTTTAGTGTTTGTTTATTTCTGCTGTTGAAGTTGTGGTTTTTCTTTCTTCTGTTGGTGATGTACGTTCATTTCAAGGATTAATTAATAGTGTGTGTGGACTGTTCTTCAACTTTTTTCTTCACATCTAATGCCATGGTGACTAATAAAATAAAAGGCCTGTTTTAATTTGTGTCATCACGTTCAATTAATTATCATGTAAGTTAAAATGAACTTTTCTTCAAGTATATTTTGAAGGCTGCATTTAAGTTACTTCATGCCATATTATTTTTGCCACCTTGTTTTTGTTGCCATATGCCATTATTTTTTTTATTTAATTAAATTGTCTGTCATGTTTTGATCTTTATTTTATTTTGTGATATATTAAATAAACGTTAGTTTAATTTAAACCTAAAAACTGTTTTATCAATGTTTATTATCTACATTCAACACTTTTAATCACTACCTTGCCAATTTCAGCTATCAAACTTCCACGTACTCTGTTTTTTCAATTTAATTACATTTTTAGACCGGTCCCTGTATCCGGACCGCTATCACGGTTATGGGCCCGGCTTATTTAAGCCATATTAACCCTTTAAGGGCCGTAACCTTTGGCAAGGGTTAGCTGACAAGTGTTAGTAGATGGCGGCAGTTGGACCCACTAGTGAATTTTAGTGGGGGGGGGGCCGCATTTACGTATAAATTTCATAAATTTCAGTATGACAGTTAAAATTAAGATTTATTTTTATGAAATTTTGTTGAAAAATTAAATTTTTTTTTGTACCTTTTTTTGTACATTTTTTGAAAAAAAAATTCTTCCTCGGCAATGGCTAACATACAGGTGAGCATAAACAAGCTAAATTTCCATAATTATGGAAACTGGTCAGCCGACATAAAGTTCCTTCTATTGGACAAAAATGCCTGGGGCATTGTTAACGGAACAGAGGCTGTGCCTGATACAAGTGATGCAGCAGCATACAAGGACTATCAATCCAGAGTTCGTTCAGCACTGTCCATAATCTACCTGAATGTCGAGCCTGACTTCCGTCGAATAATAGAGAACATTGACGATCCTAAAGATGCATGGGCAAAGCTCCGATCCCATTTCCAACCTGATAATAGAGCCCGCCACATGCAGTTATTTTCAGAGTTGTTGGCATGCAAAATAGCACCAGAGGAGTCGATAGATATGTACGCTGCTCGCCTCAACCGAATCGCTGACCAATTGAAGGCAATGAATGAGCCAATTAAAGAAATTTATCTATCGTTCCAACTCCTCAGATGGCTCCCTCAAAAATATGACAGTCTAGTCCAGAACATACTTCGTTGGCCTGATTCTAAATTTGTGTTTTCTGCCATCTTGACTGAACTAGTCGCCGAGGAGTCTCGTCTTAAATTGAGGTCAGAGGATAAAAATCAACTTTCCGTCCAGTCTCACTTTTCCAGAAGTCGCCCACCAAATAAAACGAGTTACCGACAAAAATTTAAAGGCAGATGCCACAAGTGCGGAAAAATTGGACATAGCAAAAATCAGTGCAAGGCCCCTTCTCCAGTCACGTCTGGTCCCGAGTCCTCAGTTGGCACCAGTTCCAGAGAGACTTCTACATCCAGAGCTAGTCCTGTCCAACATCAGAATAGAAATGGAGCTCCTAGATCCAGACCGAGCCGAAAGCATCAAAGTACATTCCATAGTCAGGTAAACTTCCTCATTCAATCTAACCTTAGTAAAGTTAAGGGGGAAGACGATGCCTGGGTGTTTGACACTGGTGCCTCGCACCACTTTTGCAAAGACCGAGGACTTTATGTGTCTTTTCAGCCTCTTCATAACCACGAACTTGCCGTTGCTGTCGATGGAACAACTTTCCCGATTGAAGGGACTGGTACTGTTAATCTTAATTTAAATGGATCAACTTTGTGTCTAGGGGATGTAATGTATTGTCCTAATTTAAGACGTAATCTTATTTCTGGCTCTCGCCTTGATGACAGAGGCGCAACATTCAAAGGAGGAAAAGGGAGAGTTAAAGCCTACACAAATGATAAAACACTATTTAGGGCTACCCTTAAAAATGGAATTTATTACATCCACCCCGATGCCAATTCTAAAAGTAAAAGTAAACCTAGCAACAACGTAAAATTTAAACAGGTCCGTTTTGAGGCCTCGACAGTACAAAAAGATGATTTCAGATTATGGCATCGTAGGCTAGGTCACCTCAGTCCCACACTAATAGAACATACACAGAGGTGTAATGGCGTAAAAGGCTTACCACACATTAAAGACCGAGACTTTCATTGCGAAACATGCAAATTGAATAAACATAGACGCACATCTTTTAAACCACTAAATCAAATCCGGTCCAAGAAGCCACTTGAACTTTTACACACAGATTTGTGGGGACCTACTACAGTAACTGGGAGAGGTGGAGAGAAATACTTTTTAACAATAACGGATGATTTTTCCCGTAAGGCATCAGTTTATCCATTATGTAGTAAATCACAAGTCTTTAAAGTTTTCACAAACCATGTCAAAAGGGCCGAACGTTTTCTAAACACGAAACTTAAACATGTACGTAGTGACAATGGGCGGGAGTTTTCAAATGAAGCTTTTAAAAGATATTTTGAGGAAAATGGTATAAAACACGAGTTCACGAACACATATACTCCAGAACAAAATGGCGTCTCGGAACGACTCAATCAAACCATTGTAGACGGAGCACGTTCCATACTACATGAAAGTAAACTAAGTCTGAAGTTTTGGCCAGAAGCCATTTTGTATTTTACTTACACTCTGAACCGTGTTTGTCACAAATCACATAAGAAAACACCATTTGAATATTATTGTGGAAACAAACCGTCCATAAGACACTTACGTCCTTTTGGCACAGTTGCATATGTGGGAGTACCCAGACAACTCCGAAGTACAAAATTTGAGCCTAAGGCTAGAAAGGGGATTTTAGTAGGATATGCAATGTCTACAAAAGGGTATAGAATTTGGTTGCCAGACACAAATAAGATCATCGAAACAATTAACGTAAGATTCAGTGAAGAAGCAACCGTACCCAAAGACACCTACGTTGGAACTGAACAAGGCCCTATTTATTCTTTAGGCACAAACCCTTTTGCAAGTTTAGAGCAGCACAACGGAAGCGATCTGGGACCCACTTACACTCTATCATCTGAACCTCCCGAAATTGACCCACTAACAGAAATTCAACCTGACAAATTCCATAAGTCTGTAATTCCACCAACAGAACGAAGCACCTCAGGTTTTTCTGCTTCCGCCGCCGGACACCCATCTATGGATGAGAGTGATGAGGAGGGCGAGGAGCTTTCAAGAACTTTGAGGGAAGTTACCTGGTTTAGAAAACCTGTAACAAGGCCTGATGGAAGGCGTACAGACATTTATTATTATGAATTTGGAGGGACACAGAGGTTAAGGTCAATTAGAGAGGTCCGTGACTACTGTCTAAAAAATGGAATTAAATTCAATCCAACTTTCTTTTGTTTTAGAGGAGCAGACAAACATGAAGGTATTGTACATGGACACTCACGATGCTCAAGCGCTAGTTCTAGTCCAGGCAGTACACCACCACATTTCTCCATTTTAGAATCCAACAACACCGATGCATGACTAGACCAGGCTGTACCCAATACATACAAACAGGCTTTAAAATCACCTCAATGGGAGCTCTGGACACAAGCAATGGGGGAGGAGTTGGCAGTAATCAACAATAGAAAAGTATGGGTCTTAACTAACCTTCCACCCAATAAAGAACCTCTCGGTTGTAGGTGGGTTTTCACCATTAAGCGTAATGATAAAGGGCACATAGCAAGATACAAAGCAAGACTAGTAGCACAGGGCTACAAACAAATAAAGGGCGAGACTTATGATGAAACTTTTTCACCGGTAGTCAATTTTAGTTTAATTCGCTTTTTCTTTGCAGCTTTAGTGTCCTGTCACAGGTGGACTCACTTACAATGTGACGTGAAGGGAGCGTACTTATACGCCCCATTAACTGATGAGATCTATATGAAACAGCCCCCTGGTTTTGAAATAAAAGGAAAAGAACACCTGGTCTGTAAACTCCAAAGAGCATTATATGGGTTACATCAGAGCGGGAGTATGGTTCTACGAACTGCATAAAATTTTAATTTCTCTTGGTTTTAAAAAGTTAGATTGGTGCAATTGTGTTTATACATTCTCTGATTACATTGTTTTATTATTATATGTTGATGATTTTGTCATTTTAAGCAGACATCAAAAATACATTGACAAGGTTTTAACTCTTTTAACTAAGCATTTCGATATAAAAATCTTGGGCAAAACCCGTAAGTTGCTTGGGGTGGAGTTTGAGGAGGATGAGGAAGGTGTAGTCTCTATACATCAAATGCAATACATTAAGGAAATTTGCACACGTTTTGAAGAGTATAACTTTCCCATTTCTTCACTCCCGATTAGTAAAGGGGTTGTCTATTCGAAATTACAGTGCCCTCAAACAGATACAGAAATTAAAGAAATGCTTAACTACCCATATAGATGTGTGTTAGGGTGCCTATCCTTTTTAACAAGCAAAACACGCCCTGATATTGCTTACGCAGTAAACATATTCAGCCAATTCCAAAGCAATCCGGGGATAACTCACTGGGTCGGCCTCTTAAAACTTCTGGGTTACGTTAACTATACAAAGCACTATAAATTAAATTTACCTTGTCATAAAATTAACCTGATCACATATACAGATGCGGATTTCGCAGCCAATCGTGATGACAAGACATCTATGGGTGGTCAATTACTTATGCTAGACAAAGCTCCGATAACATGGAGATCTTTTAAACAAAAATCAATATGCTTGTCTACTATGGAATCTGAGTTCGTGGCCTTAACAGAAGCAACTAAAGAGCTTCTTTGGTTCAGCCGTATTATCACAGAATGTTATAATAAACACATATTTTCAGGTCCACAAACTAAACCAATTTTATTAGTAGATAATATGGCAGCAATAGATTTCATTAAATCCCCCATAGAAAACTATAGGACAAAACATATAGATGTTAAACTTTTCTTTGTACGCGATTTATTAAACCAAGAGATATTTTTAGTAAAACACGTTAATAGCAAATCCAATCTCTCTGACATTTTTACAAAACCACTTACAAAAGCTGCTCTACTAAAGTTCATTGAGGCTATATTTATTTTTGGGTCTTAAATTAAAATGTACATTTAAAACTTGAAAAAAAAAACTCTCCTCTCCTTTTGAATTGTTGAAAAAAAAAATTTTCTTTTCTTCAAGCGCTAAAAGCTTGTTTAAAATTTTTATAGTTAAACATTCAAAGTTTAACTTTATCTCTTTTGAATAATGAAACTTGCATGTTTCATATGTCTTTTATATATTAATGTTCGAACCTTGTAATTATACATATAAAACTTTTCTGTAATAGCATCGTGTTTATACCTTGTTTTAATTTTTATTTCAGAAGGATCCTTCATAATCAAATTTTTGATGCTATATTTTTGAGTACCCTCATTTCCAATGGCATGGACAATTTAACTCCCGCTGGAACGTGATCAGACCTCATGTTGGTTCATCCTCCGGGGTTACGAGCAGCCTCAAGAAGCGTCTCGCAGAGGTGACAATGTAATTGCCAGAGTGACCTGCAGGGGGTAGCGGCCTTCGTGAGTGCTCTGGTCACTGGAAGGCCTGTCGCGGGCATCTTATTTTTCTTTTGTAAGTCCCTCGTTTTTATTAATGGAACTGCCACTTTTGTCCCGTTCGTGCTATTGGAAATCGAGTTGTAACAAGTATTTTTCAATCCCATTATGCAAATGTTTATCAAATAGCTTTATAAATATTGCATAAAAATTATTTTTTTGTGTGCACACATATATATTTTTTTTAAGTGAGCTCACTGAAATTTGAATATTTGAAATACATATGTGTATTTATTTCTTGTCTAAGAAAAATTAGGTGTTGGGTAAATGTAGCCATATGTTAGTATGGTGAGGTATAAGTTATGATACAGGCAAGAAACAAGAACTTTCTTTGTGTTTGAAAAGAAATTCCTTTTTAAAAGGTTCAGCTGTTTTTTGTGAAAGTCACGTAAGTGTGTACGTTTCATGTAAGCGTATTCCCTCAAAGTAGTGAGGATCAATGTTGTATTTTTATTTTATATAAGTGTTTATATTAATATACCTATATATTTACTTGTTATAATTGTGTTTATATTGTTGAATGTGAATATATTAAAATTTTATTGATTAACTATGAATGTTTCTAACTGTTATATTATCAGATAATTTATGTACAAGTGTCAAGGGGGGGGGAGCAAATGTTAGCCCTATGTATATATTTTTGGACCTTGAAACTTCTACATAATGTCACCTTTTCGTACTTGTCTAATTTTTCCATTCAATCCTGTATTCATTTTCTTCAGTCGCTATCGTTTTCCATTTCTAGTATCGTTCAAATCTTTCTTTTCGTTTTTCAACTCGCCAATCTATGTTTATCTTCCAAACTGTTCGTTTCGATATCATTTCTCACATCGACCATCGTTTTCTCATCCTTTTTCCGAATTCAGTTGCAACCGCCAGCTTCGATATCGTTTCAATCGTAATAGTATAGGGGAGCATGCGCCCAGACGCCGTGTAACAGTCTTCAAAGGCACTCTAGATTACTTTGCCGATGGGCAGTTTGAGAACTTCTCAACTTAACACATCAGAAAGGGGGCGTTTTCGGAAAGCGGTATGTTGATATTGTTTAAAAGGGATGAAAAGGCAGTTTGAATGGCGAGAGTGAGGCAGCTTTGGTAAAATGATATTGTAGATACCAAAAGAAACAATATCAGTGGCGGTATAAAGTCTTTTATGAGTGCAATGATGGTATTAAACGTTTTTTTTAGTGTTTGTTTATTTCTGCTGTTGAAGTTGTGGTTTTTCTTTCTTCTGTTGGTGATGTACGTTCATTTCAAGGATTAATTAATAGTGTGTGTGGACTGTTCTTCAACTTTTTTCTTCACATCTAATGCCATGGTGACTAATAAAATAAAAGGCCTGTTTTAATTTGTGTCATCACGTTCAATTAATTATCATGTAAGTTAAAATGAACTTTTCTTCAAGTATATTTTGAAGGCTGCATTTAAGTTACTTCATGCCATATTATTTTTGCCACCTTGTTTTTGTTGCCATATGCCATTATTTTTTTTATTTAATTAAATTGTCTGTCATGTTTTGATCTTTATTTTATTTTGTGATATATTAAATAAACGTTAGTTTAATTTAAACCTAAAAACTGTTTTATCAATGTTTATTATCTACATTCAACACTTTTAATCACTACCTTGCCAATTTCAGCTATCAAACTTCCACGTACTCTGTTTTTTCAATTTAATTACATTTTTAGACCGGTCCCTGTATCCGGACCGCTATCAATAATAGTTGGTGCCAAAGGACCATTAAATTTTTTCATTTGATCGATAACACAAAAAATTGTCACAAACTTATCCCATATATATGTACTGCCATGTTGTAGTTCATTTGAAGCAGAAGCTCACAAAACTCAATTGAAGTCAGCTCTTGGCATCAGAAATATATAAATCTCCAAGTAGTAAGAAAAGGCAATTTTGTTGCTTCAAACCATGCTTTCTTGCCATGTTGGTAAGCTACATCTCCATTGCGAATAAAATTCCAAACTCCTCTATAATTTCATTTTATATATTTTTTAACAAAACTTTCTTTACATACAATTACATAGTGCTGAAACAATTTTATTGCAGCTTCCTCATCAACAGGTAACTGCCAAATTATAAAATGCATCTCCGCGCAGCTAAAAATGTATGTTAGGAAGAAACCTCCAGTAACTGACATTTTAAGGATTCTTTCTTGTTCAAATCACTGCTACAAAATTTTAAATATGTAAGAGATACTTTAAAAAATTATTGTTTACAAAATTTTGAAAAATTATACATTTTATTATTTTTTTTTTCATAAATATGGTTAATGATCCCAGTAACTGACACCATCTCTGTTTTGAAATACTAATAACTGACACAAAGTGAACCAGTGTCTGACACTTTATTTTAAAAAAAATATTATTATTATTATTATTAATAAATATATATTTTATAATTCAAGGAATTTCTGCTTTAAAATTACTTTAATATAAAAAGTGGGAATTAATTTTTGAAAGATGCAAACACTTATAATTTTCAAGTGTTTTACTTTAAAGAAAAGAGATAATAAATGTTTGACGTCATTTAATATAGTTTTTATTTTAACAACTGTAACCTTACAAAGTTAATCTTTTTCTTTTAAGAAAACACATTGCATATATTGAAATGTTATTTAAAGAAAGATATAAATCATTGTTTTTTCATTTGTTGATAGAGTGTCTTTATATTCCTTATTATAGCAATAGCAAGAGCAAAAGTATAATTACCTATGCAAGTGAAAGACTCATAAAAAATGTAACAGTTTTTTACAACAGCGGTTTGTTTTTGACGGCCATGAATAGGAATTTTCCATTATTCCTTATAGAAATTTTACTGTACGACATTCTTTATTGACTTCAAGAATATGTCCAATGTAAAACTGCTGATTATAATACATTGCATAATAACATTCTGTCTTCAACTGAACGTTACATTTTATTTTAGTTTGAGATTTTTCTGAGTCTTCATCCAGATCATGATTTGGATTGAGGTCTGAAGAATCTTCATATACAATATTTGATTAAGTCTCACTCTCACTGGATTCTGATAAGTAGATTTATGTTTTTTTTTCTTTTGTCTTGGTAATAAACCTCTTTCTTTTTCTTAGGTTCAAGTTTCTCTTGCTTTTTCTTTTCATGGTCAAGCTTTTGTTTCTTCTTCTGTTCTTCCTTTTTCTTCTTTCTGTTTATACAATTTCATTGGTTGTCACTCTTGCTTTATCATTCCTGTCAAAAAATTAGAATGCTAAATTTCCTCTGATTTGTGTTTTACTTTTAAAAGAATGCATCTGCATCCTAGTGATTCCATGTAAAAACAACACTTAAATATAAACAAAAGGGTAACTTACATTGTCACAGAGGGCTGTATTGCTAATACTGGAATAAAGAGACAAGGTTATTGCACATTAAATATAAATTAATAACTCTAACCCACATTTTATCACGTGTGAGCAATGGAGCAAGTTCACATTCAGATCATGGTTTTAGGCAGTAAATAAACTAAATCAAATGTCCATGATCTGTGACAGATAAAAAAAGGAATCATGTACATTCCACACTTAGTTCCTCTGATTGTAGTACATCACTGCACCTTGTTTGTTGGGAATGTCCAACATTGACTAATATGAGTTTTCTTTATAGATTTAAAAAATTTTAAATGGTGCTAAAATTGTTTACTGTTCTCTACTTTTAGAGAAATAAAATGTAAAGTAAAAAACAAAATGTTGAACTTTTAAAAAATTCAAAGCTTACAGATCCAATATTGGTCATTATTATCCAATATTGATAAAAAATATGTTCGACTTTTGCTGAAGTACACCATGTTTGGACAATATTGAGTCAATGTTGCTGTGCTATCTGGATTTATTTTAATATTTTTATCCCTTCTAAAATCTGGCATTTTCTTGTGGTTACATGGAACACAAGTATCCTATCTGTGCTTCACTCATTATCTTATATTCTTTATTTCTAGATCATGGAACCAAATAATGAGGCCGTGAATTTTAACTCTTTGCCAGATGAGATGTTGATCAACATTTTCAGTCAACTGTCACAGAATGAACTGGGAAAAATTTCAGTGTATGTAAAGTTCATTTATATCTTTTATATTCAGATATCAGCAAAAAACTGTTAAGAAAAGGATTTCATTTTTAACTTAAAGCAGAAAATTTATTTCAAACTGGTTATGAATGTAAAAGTGCACAAAATTTAAAAATTATACTTGTGAATGTTTAATTCTAAAAAATATCAACAATGTTAGAACAATTACAGCTGGGGCCATCGCAAAAACAAAACAACTTTTTTCTCTTACTGGCCTGATTTCAACACTCAAACACGTGACGTGATGTCATAGAGAAGATCTGACTCGTATCGTCTCATTGTGTGCCATTTATTATTTTTTGTGTATTTAGATTATTTTCGCCCACCCTCTAAGCGTTTTGCCCGTATTTTTCCATTTCCCAAAAACAACTTAAATCGGCTCTAGACAAAAATATTTTTAACAAAATTATGTTTTAAGATATATGTAAAATACAGTGATGTGAACCGTATTTTAGAAACAAACTTGGAAAGAAAATTTAAATTATTTTAAGTTTTACAAATATTTTTATGAAAATGCAGGAAAGCTCTGAAGACGCTCAGAAGGTTAAACATATTATGGAATAAAGATCTTTAAATTACGTGAATTTTTTCATTTTTTATTTGCTTGATAAAAGATAATCATAAGTCAAGTAAATACCCTTTTTTATCTCATTATTTCAAATGCAAAATGTTCCTACCATTCACACGTGAATTTTGTGAACGTATTGCATGTGGCGTGAATTGTATGCTTTTATTTTTACCTAGAGTGTAATAAATACAATTTAGAGTCACATCTAATGATAATATGAAATTCTTTTTTTTTGGTCATGTTTTGTTCCTAGAATCAGTGTTTTAATACAGTTTACCTAAATCGAAAACATTCAAAAAAGAATAATACAAAATCCCTTTTCTTTCTTTCTTTTTTTTTTGTGACTAGAATTACAATTTATATAAATTGAAAACATTTAAAACATTAATTAATAATAATGAGTTCTTATGCATATCTTTTGAAAAAAGAATTTTAAATGCTTTTTGTAAAAGGTTTGTTAAACTTCCAGTGTTTTCAATTATTAAAATATTGTTTTAGTTTAAATAAATATATATATCAAAGGTCGGTGCAGGGGTTTTTTTTCCCGGGGCCCTTATGTGAAAAGTAAAAGTTATTTTTGTGTAATTTATTATATCTACACATAATCCAAAAATATAATAGTTTCCCTATTTATGTAACATTAATACTGTGTATTATCCATGATTTAAACTAAGTCTAAAAGCAGTGTAGTGTTTTATATAAGTATTTTAACATAAAAGAAGGTAGGGGGAGGAATGGGATTTTTCTCATTACTCCTGTTTAATAAAATGAATACAAATTGTTGTGGATATGCAATTTCATATGTAAATAGAGCAAACTATAGTATCTTTTATAATGCAATTGCCTACTTTAATAGTGAAAGATGATTTTTTTCATGTCATCTGTGATTGATCATCCTGAATATTCTCATGAGTGTTTTCTGTAGACTTTCAAATGGATTTATCAATCTACAATCTTTTTTAGATTATTATATGTAGTCTTCACTAGATTATCTGTGTCTTTTTTACACCTGTCCCATACCCAGAGGCGTAGCGTCAAGGGGGGCACGGGTAACTTTACTACCAGTATTTTTATATTCTATATTTGGCCTTATTTATTTTATACCGTTCAAAGATTAAATAAGGCTAAATGTAGTATATAATTATACTGGTGGTAAAATGATCGTGACCCCCCTGACGCTACGCCACTGCCCATACCTGCCCCCTAGTGGGGGGGGGGTGGGTGGGTATGAGACATAGTTTAAAACTTACAGTTTCTTTAATTTTAAAACTGTTTTTGGACATAATGATTTTATAGTTGTTTGTGGACATTACAAAGTCATTTATCTTGTATTCGATAATTTAAAATTTCTGTTTTTGTGTCAAACGAAGTTGACTTTCTGATTTTTATAAGAAGTGTCCCATTCCTCCTTACTTTTAGCTACAGAGTTGTTTTGTAGGAGATGAATAATCAAAAATTTAGACAGAAAATAATAGATTTTTAAGAACTTGTGTGTTTTAAAAAATTATCATTATTTAAATGGGGAATGCTTGAGCACCATGAACCCCTCATTTTCCTATGCCCTTAAACATTATTCTTTGCTTTCTGACTGCCACATTATAAAATATGCAAGGCACGGTTGTAAAAAAATAATTTGATTACAATCTTAAAAATTATATTAATTATACGTGAAATTAATAAAAACAGCGATTTATATAAAAAAAAATGTTATTACATTCTAATAAGACTGAAATTTTAGGTCTGGATTTCACAATTAAATGCAAGTGTGGAAATGAACAGTCTTATCTATTAAGACTGCGTGTGATGGGATTTGCTAATAATATATTGCTAAATAACAATACAAAAATTAAAAATAACAACAGCAAATTCACTTGTAACAAAAGAAAATTATCTACATTAACCAGTATGTAAGTTTCATTGATAAGTTTAATATTTCCACTTACTTAATATTGTATATTTAAGCGAGATTATTTTCTCTGACAGAATATTAAATATCACAATTATACTAAATTATTTTAAAGTATATACTTTGCTGGTATACTTAAATTGAATTATTTTTCTTTTATAATGTTTAATATAAAATTATTGAAATAACAACTTGTGTTTCTGTATATTTACTAGATAGATGGGGATTTTTCTGTTTAAATGAATTTTTCCTTTTAAGTAAATATTAAATTTATATTTAGAAGTGTGGAATTTGGAAATGGTGACATTTTCTCTTATCCTATATATTTTTTAAACATGCATAGAATTATTAAATGCACATTATAATTAGTAATCATAAAACTATGTTTTGCTAGATAAGAGTGCTTGAAAGATAGAGTTTTCTTAATTATAATACCTAGTAACAGAATGTGTATTTTAAATTATTCATACATTATAAAATTTTTGTTTTAATTGTTTAGAAAAAACTGTAGAATTTGTATTTATGAGTCTGTTTATGTAACTCTTTTATTAACAATTGTAAAATTATGCCTTGATGAACTTTTGTTGTTCATTTATTGTATGTATAATTCAAACAGATCTAAAATAAGCCAGAAATTACCTAAGAAAATGTTACAAAACAGAATTTTATAGGACTGTTTTTGTTGCACACATATGCATATTCAATCTTGTTTCTTTGCTACTCAGATCTGTTGTGCGATGACGTCTGCATCATGAAACAGGCCCGAAAGAGAAGAAAGTTGTTTTTCACGATGGCCCTGTTACACCCTGCTGTTACTGGCCAATTTTGTTTTCAGAGCAAATGTCTACAATTTATATTTTTTAATTTTTATTTAAATATAAGTCATTACTATTGTTTCATGATGGACCACATAAGGTAAATTCCTTTTGAAGGGGATGGGATAACAGATCTTTGAATTGGTCACCAAAAAATCCCAAATTTTGCCATTTGGTCATGGAAGAAAAAATTGTGAATTTCATCATAAGATCATGAAAACAAATAGCGAATTTCATCCTTCAGACAAAGAGCAGTGTTGTGAATTTTGGCCATTAGTCCTAGAAAAACATTAATTTTATCAAATAATTTCAGAAATCACTAATTTTGTCATAAATTGTATGAAAATCGCAAATTTCATCAAACGATTTCTGAAAAAAATTGCCAATTTTGTCATATGGTTGAGAAAAAAAATCAAGAAATTCAATCATCACAAATCTCCTGAATCTCTCACAAAATTTGCAAATTTTCTGTTCCATAAAAATAAAAAAAATAATTTATTAAAGATTTTTTGTCTTTCTCTTTACTAAGATAATTATTCTTCGAATATGTACCATAGTGTTACACAACAAAGCAATGATCTAAAATCCATATAATTCTGAAATCTTCAGCTTTCGCTCCAATGCTGTGCAGTTTTTTATCATATATAATTTTAATTAACACAAACAAATGATACGATAGTATTGTCATATTTACAGTAAAAATTAATGCTGTAAATCGCTGTTATAATGGGGAAAAAAGGAATTACGAACTTGAAATATAACCACACCCTTATCCTTCAGAAGAATAGCAAAATCTCTCTAAATTTGGATTAAAGTGGGATAATGTCCCTACTCCTCAAAATTCAAATAATATTTTAAACCCTGATACTTAGAATTTGTAATCAGTCTGAACCTTATAATAATGGACACTTTTGAAACAACCTCAAAATTAGTTTAATTTTAAATATTGAATATCTTTGTTAATAATTAGTTGTTGCTAATTAAGTTTGGATGTATAGGTATAGCAGCTTGCTAGGAGAATGTTGTTTCTCACTTTAATTTTTGAGCCTCCACTGCATCCTGCTTTGACATTTTTTGAAACATCAGAACTGAAATATTATATGATTTATTCCATTCTCATTTTTATGGAGGATATTGCTGAACGGCCACAGGAACCTCTGGCAGTATCTACCATCTGCATCTTTTTCTCCTATAGCATTATTATTGGTTTGTTGCACAGATTCAAAATTTGATAGGTCTTGGATCAATTTCATGAATTTGTCATAACACTTGTTCACGCCTTCCAAAGCTGGTGCTATCAGCATGCAAGCAGGATCCTTGCGGGGGTTTTTTTTTTGGGGGGGGGGGAGGGCGAGCCTCTCGAGCATACCTTGTTTTTTCTGTCTAAAATAAAAATTTTGTCCTAGATTTGTTTTTAAATGTTTCTTCGTAAGAAAAAAACAAAGAGTATTAGCTTTATTTCTTACAGACAAAGTTCATATTATTGTCAGGGATTCGATAGACTTGATGATTCTGAAAGTAAACATGAAAACAAAAAATAAATATTTAAAGCATTATAAAGGATAAAAGATTTTACGAAATTAAAATTAATTATGCACATTAAATGTGTAAATAGTGATATTATCCATGCAATTTATTATCTATATTATATATTATTCTATGATATATGTATTTAAAAATTTATTTGATTAGTTCAGTATTGCAGTAAATGTGGGTCCCACTAACTGGTTTGACAGAATCCCTCGTTACTTTTTGCCAACCCTGTTTCCTTCGATCCATTAAGATGATAAAATAAATTTAAAATCACAAATGGTACAAAACACTGTACCCAAAAATTAAATAGGGGAGAAACAAGAAACGTGGTAGAAGAGAAATGCATTTCCAAAGAGCAGAATCATTTCATGCAGTAAAGAATATCCAGGTCATTTAAAATACATTATTAACAGATATCGGCTTTCCTGAAAACACATTTTTCATCTCTGTCCATTTCTTCATTGCTTTTTGTTTCTGATGCAAATCATGAATAGTTTCAGAAGTAGCAGTGTGAAGCAACAGGGTTTGTACGGTCCTTGAAAGTCCTCAACCGTTTGAAAAGTAAAATTTGGTTCTTAAAAGTCCTTAATTTTACTCTACTATTATTTCTTAACTAGGAATAAAAATCTATTATGTTTTGACAGGTTGTAGTTTTATGTAATTACATCGTTCCTCCACAATACCCAAAGTCTAAAATCTTTAAGAACATTTTTTTTTACTGTGCTCTACTGGTTGTGTTATTTTAATAATAAATAATTCGTCATCTAAATTATCTTATCAAGCACACAAAATTTAAAGTATCTTTAAAACACTAATTAATTTTTCTCCCTGTTCTATTTGGTAATAAAAAACTATTTTTCTATTCAACTCCAATCTACCCAAAAATTCTGTTTCCCCACCTTTGAGTACCCCCCTCCTTCTCATAGCTCACGAAGTTTAAAATCTTTGATGATCTAATTTGCTTTCTAAATTTTACAGCTTTTTATGTACTTTATTGTAACAATAAATAATCAATCATCTAAATTTTTTGTTCCATTTAAAATTGCTACGTCCCTAGTCTCCTTCCTACCTCTTTTCTGGCTTAAAATTTTATAGTCTTTAAAATTATTTCATTAAAATTTTTTTTTCTATTCTTTTTGTATGTATTTAGTAATGATAAATATATAATTAATAACCTAATCAAACCTAACATAACCTAATGTACTTTATTGTAACAATAAATAATCTATCATCTAAATTTTTTTGTCCCACCTAAAAATGCTGCTTCTCTCCCGTTCCTACCTCTTTTCTGGCATAAAAATTTAAAGTATGTAAAATTCTTTCATTGATTTTGTTTTATTCTTTTTGTACATCTTTAGTAATGATAAATAAATAATCAATAAACTGAACAATTCTTTCCACCACAAAATAATATCTGCTTCTCTTCCCCTTTACTCCTCTCCTCAACTCACAAGATTAAAATCTTAACTCTTTAATATTTTAAGACATTTTCTGTTCTATTTGTTA
This sequence comes from Maratus michaelseni, assembly GCA_963931845.1. Lineage (NCBI taxonomy): Eukaryota > Metazoa > Arthropoda > Arachnida > Araneae > Salticidae > Maratus > Maratus michaelseni. The sequence continues at coordinate 300,023,376 of OZ007597.1, forward strand.
CTTTATTCTTACACGAAATAATCACTCATCTAAATTTCTGCTGCCACCCTGCCCCAGTACAAATTTAAAATCTTTGAAACTCTTTAATTTATTTCCTATTTCATTTGTAGAGCCCCGATCAACCTCATGTGATGCATTCTCAAAATAATCTCGAATTACAAAATTATGCCCGGTTTAAATTTTATACCATTGTTTTATTTTTTTAAATATGCCTTTTTATCTCCATAATACTGTTTTCAGTCTAAGACTGAAGCTATTTATTGTAGCACCTTTGGAATAATATTTGAATTTCTATTAATTTCACAGTTTCTTATAAATTTATTTGATGAAATTCCATGATAGTTCAGTGATGATAGATAAAAAAATTAATTTTTCTATCAAGAGTAAATGGAAATTCGTTTTAATGCCTTTTGGGACATACTATAACTGGAGACCAGGGTATATGCTCCTTTGGCAAACAGACCCTGCCTATTGGTAGCTTTGAAATAGAGTCCTGGATTGAGTCTGGCAACCCAGATTTATCCAATTGTGACCTGACCTATAGGTCAGGTTGAGTTGATGCTAATTTTTTCAATACAGATCGAGTTGACCTGAACTGTTTCAGGTTCGAGTCAATTTCAGGTTGAGTTTTAATTCTTTTAGGTCAAGTTAAGGTTAACTTGATTTTTCAAAAGAAATTCCTGAATACCCTGCCCCCAATATTGATAACTTCTTAAGGTATCCATTCAAGGGTTTAGCAACCCCGGATACCCAAGTAATATTTCTAAATTTTTCATTTCTTCTCCTTTTGTTGTCTCCTCTTTGTTTCACTCTTTTTAATATTTTCTATGTGTTTTAGTTTGTTGATATTTATAAAAATTTAGAATATATATTATTATTATTAAGGATAGTCGAAATTTAATGATATATGAGTTAGAAAAAATATGTTCACCTTCTAAATGAATAAATATTACACAAAATTTAAAAAAAAAATGAAAATTAATATGCTAAATTATATATATATATATATGTGTGTGTGTGTGTGAAAACATTAAAAGTCAATTTTTAAAAAAATTACTTAAATTTTTTTTTAATTTATTACTAAAAAATTCTTTTCAAAAAGTATTTGTGCATTATGAAAATATATATATATATTGTGTTACTATTTAAAAAAATTCTTGAAAACATTATTAATATCGTTGCATTAAAAAATGAATTACATTAAAATTATTTCATCAAAAAATAGTCACAAAATTATTTCTTACTTGTTATAAGTTAAAAAAATACATATAATGTTATGCACATTATCCATGCATGTTATTCTAAGTTTTAAAAGGAATTCTAAATGATGTATTAAATGAGTTGAAAAGACAAACAGAAAAAGAGAAATGAGAATATTTTTAAAGTACAATTTTTAAAAAGCATAATTCGGTAAAGTATTTTGATTAATCATGAAAAGGAAACATATTAAGTTAACCATATAATAATCTGAAAGATGGCAGCATCAGATATTATTTAAGTCTATTTAAAGACAAGAAAAATAAAAACTCACTTAAGCCTACATACTTATGCCTAATCATCGCATTAAACTTAATTACTAAAAAACAATGATAAACTTTTGAAGCACAATAGATTTTTTCCAACCGAATCATAAAATAAATCCTTGGTACCCTACAGTAATTACCTGTATCGTTTAGTGGCTATGCCATTTATCCTCCATCCAGATGAGTCAGGTTCAACTCCCATCTATGAACAAAGCGATTCCTTTAAAAATTAAGTGCTGTATTATTAATCCAATTGAAATTTACTCAAAAAATTCTAACTCACCTACATTTCTTCTAAGTTAAATTTATTTTATTAATTATTTATAGATAATAATATATTATAAATTTACAGAGTGTACTGTGAATTTACAGAATAATTGCTCTGTTGTTTAACAGAATTTCTCTAATGTCTGTAATTTTACATAAGACTTAAGATATTGGATTATCAGTAGATTCTCTAAGAGAATGTATTGCAACAGTGTACTTTTCCATAAAAATATTAAATTTTGGATTAATTTTCTTTCACTTGCCTTCGGATATCAATATGTTAGGTGATGGAATTTTTCTTTGTTGCATTTATGTCAAGTACAATCCGACCTGTGCTGTACTCTACTCTGCAGTAACAATGTCAAAGCAACCCCCCTACACCCCCCAAAAAAATCCTTGCCCCACGTTCAATGTTTTACAATCTTCAAATAATTTTACGTTTTATTAAATATTTTCTTCTGTATTTATTAGTTTTTTTGTAATAATAAATAATCTTCTAAATATCCCCCCCCCCATCGGGGGAGTCAAGGAAAGCTTAGCCTCCCTCGTAAAACACATTGAGAAAAAACTAAACTAAATATTTCTAATATAAATGAAAATTAATGTGACGGTATGGAACACAGGGATCATCTATAAATTATATTACACTTCAACAGTGTGGGATTAATGAATTGTGACAAAGAGAAGTAGGTTAAGAAGTTGTGATGTCCATGTCACATTTAAAATATGAAGGGAAACTGGAAACTTTTTGGAAGCAGCATAATAATGTTAGCTGTAAAATATATATTTTTTGTCTAGTAGTATTTTTTAAAATTGCAACAGCTTCAAGGGAAAGTGCCCAAGATCTTAACAATTTTATGTCACTAGGTAAGAGATTATATGACATTCTTTACATAAAATTAACTGTAAATTAATAGTTTAAAAATTGTGACATTAAAACTGCGGGAGGATAGGATATTATTCTAGCATGACAATTTATGACATAGGAGAAATGAGGAACAATCCTACAAAATGTATGTAACATATTTCAAATGATCCCAAAAGAGAAAAATACTTTCCTTATACCATATGCTGAAAATTAGCCTTTTCATGTGAAGGTGAGATAATTGAAAAGTAATTTACTCTATGTTTTGTTCCTGTTTTAAGAGATTTTTAAACAATATGAATATTTAAGGAGTCTTAAACTTCCTTAAAATGTGTAATTTTAATTACAATAAATAAAAATGTTACTAAAATTTATTTTAAAAATTTATTTTCCTTCTTTATATTTATATCTGTTCCTTCATATACATGTACAACTAAAAATAAAGGAAAAGAAAAATAAACAGATGAAAACTAAAGTTCTTTTTTCTTATGTTACTTAACAAAATTTTTGTGCATCCAGTATTAGAAAATTATAAGGCAAAACTGTCTTTACAGCCACTGTGTTGTTCATGTTTTTAAAAAAAAATATGTAAAATTACTGTTTCAGGATTCTGTATCACAAGTAACATATGATTGTGTAATAGGGATATTTCCTCTTAATAGATAAGAAATGTTCCCATATTGCATGTTTTACATTTGTTTAAAATCTCTAATAAAGATTGCTCTGTTGCAAATTATAGTGTACTTGATGTAGAATGTATCTCCTAAATCAAAAAAGTATCAGTATTACAAAATTTTCACAACTTGAAAATAAAACTGATAATAGCATAATTCAGGTAGGATATATTTACTTTAAATTAAAATAAAATCATAATATGAAAATTATCAAAAGAAAGAAAACTATTTTATGATGATCGTTCAATGTGTTTTTAAGTGCTTGTTTTCAGTTAGATAAATTTTGTTCCGAGTATTTGATAAAATTTCATATGCATATAGAAATATATGAAGTTCATATTTATGTAAATATCTTTTGTTTTTAATTTTATCCTACTTTAAAACTCTAAATTATTGTGTATAATCATTACAGGGCCAAAAACTGATAAAAAGTTTAATCACTTAAACAAATTCAGAATAAAATATGGATCTCGTAAAAATCAAAGATCCCAGGACCATTGTGCTGGGGTTTAATTGAACCTTTATTAAATGGAAAATCATATTTTTAACTCATTTTTTCAAGTTAATAACAAATTTAAAATGGTGATAATAACAACTTATACTCCATTTGTGGAGATGAGAAAATGAAATTAAACAAATGCACATAGATATTGGCGATGATTAAACACCTGAGACTGTGCCAAGAGCACAAAAGATACAGTCTGAGTTTCTGCTTTTTTTCCATTTCGGCTGCTTGTTTACTGTCTTTCAGTGTTAAAATTGATGATTTTTTTAAAAAATGTGGTTCAGAACGACAATTATGACAGTATTTTCTAAAAGATCTTCTATCTTTACCAAAAAATGAAAAACATATTTTGATTACAAAGTTTCTGAATAAGAACATTCGCTTATTTCATGCTTTTCTGAACAAAAGTGAATTTTAAAAAATGTCATAATGCCAGTTTAGATTCAAGAGAAGCCTTAACAAATCAAAAGAAAAAATAAAATTAGCAAACTAGCGATTTGGGCAAAAAGTGTGGCTTGGGTATATTTCTGTAACCTGATTTTTAATTTTTGTTCTCTCATTTCAACCAGTATGGGTATAGAATATTGAATATCTCTCTTAACTTTTTAGATGTTATTTAACCCACTGGTGTTTATAAAATCAGACTCTTTATGATAATTATGCTTCCTTATTTCACATAAATTTCTTTTGAAGAAAAGGTAAGTTATTCACAAAAAAGTAAAAATCAAATGCATCTTTACCACTAAAACTCTTTCTGTTGAGTGATTTCCTACATTAGTTCATTAATTTTTACAAAACGGAATTAAGATGTGCCTAAATTGCATGCCATAAAAGTTTCTTGTTTGCTGTTTAAAAACCTTATCGTAATGCTGAAGAGCAAACATAATATTTAATTTACTTTGGGAATCGCAAACTGCACTCTGATTATCTATGCAGACAATGAATTTAAAAGCATCTTCATTTTTTTTTCAAAATATTTTAAGATTTTACAATAAAAGTACAAAAAGTGTTAAATTTGAATGCTAGCATAAATTGTAGAAAAAATGGATTTTTCTTGAAACAGTTTTGGGGAATGAATATAGTTTTTAATGCTATATTCGAAAATTATTTAAATTCAATTTTCTTCATTGATTTTTGTTTCTCGTCAGAAATTCTTTGCACTGAAATATATTTTTGATGAACTGTAAAATATGATGATTAACAATTTCATTTATTGCAGATGAATATATCTATAAAAGTAGTTAAAGAGAAAAGATTGATATTCATTATATCACTCAATAACGACCAAAGTATTTAAAGTGGGAAATATGGAACAAAACATTGCTTTACAAGAGCATTTTGGAGAAGTACCTTCTAACTCGCATCAAGAAAAATCATTTGTTTGTGAAATATGCAACAAGAAATTCTCTAAGAAAAGTGTTTTAAACACACATCTATTAGTTCATACTGGTGAGAAACCATTTGTGTGTGAGATATGCAACCAGAAATTCTCTCGTAAGTATAAGTTAAGTCAACATCTGTTAATTCATACTGGTGAGAAACCTTTTCTTTGTCAGAAATGCAACAAGCAATTCTCTCAAAAGGGTGAATTAAACAAGCATTTGTTAATTCATACTGGTGAGAAACCATTTGCATGTGAGATATGCAACAAGAAATTCTCTCGTAAGGATCATTTAAGTAGACATCTGTTACTTCACACTGGTGAGAAACCATTTGTGTGTGCGAGATGCAACAAGAAATTCTCTCAGAAGAACGTTTTAAACATACATCTATTAGTTCATACTGGTGAGAAACCATTTGTGTGCGGGATATGCAACAAGAAGTTTTCTCAAAAGTGTGATTTAAACAAGCATTTGTTAACTCATACTGGTGAGAAACCATTTGTGTGTGAGATATGCAACCAGAAATTCTCTCGTAAGGATAATTTAAGCCAACATCTGTTAATTCATACCGGTGAGAAACCATTTGTGTGTGAGATATGCAAACAGAAATTCTCTCGTAAGGATAATTTAAGTCAACATCTGTTAATTCACACTGGTGAGAAACCATTTGTGTGTGAGAGATGCAACAAGAAATTCTCTCAGAAGAGGGTTTTAAACATACATCTATTAGTTCATACTGGTGAGAAACCATTTGTGTGCGAGATATGCAACAAGAAATTTTCTCAAAAGTGTGATTTAAACAAGCATTTGTTAACTCATACTGGTGAGAAACCATTTGTGTGTGAGATATGCAGCCAGAAATTCTCTCGTAAAGATAAGTTAAGTCAACATCTGTTAATTCATACTGGTGAGAAACCATTTGCGTGTAAGATATAAAAGAAATTTGTTCATAAGCAAAAATTGAGCAAGCATCTGTTAGTTCATACTGATGAGAAACCTTTTGTGTGTGAGATATGCAACAAGAAATTCTCTCAGAAAAGAAATTTAAATAAACATTTGTTAGTTCATACTGGTGAGAAACCTTTTGTGTGAGCTATGCAAGAAGAAATTTTTCTAGCATCAATCATTTCAAAAGTCATTTGTTAATTCATGCTGTTACTAAACCATTCGTTTGTAAATTATGGAAAAAGAATTTTCTCAAAAGTAATTTGAAACATCGTTTCTTCTTTCATACTGGTGAGAAAACTTTTGTTTGTGAGTCATGCAATCAGAAATTCTCATGAAAAAGTAAATGGTACTTTTCGGTTAGCCGGGCGCCAGTGATATATGTACGTATATAAACACCTATGTATATACACACACATTATACTACTAAAACACAATTATACATTTACATTAACCACGCTATGTAGCCAAAACAAATAACAATATATCAACTGAACTCTAAACTATAACCAATTAAAACTATAAAACAAAAATAACCAAACTCAAAATACTAACGAAAAATCAATACCAGGAAAATTAAACCTGAAGGCAGGAGGGCATGGCTAACAACATGCGCTGCAGGGTTAAAACCGGCTTTTACGTTAACAACGTCCCCCTTCTCCTGCCGAGACCAAATTAATTCAAGCTATCAACTAAAATACCAAGCTACACACAGCAGCAACCAACTCTATCTGAATCCATCCAACAACTGATCAAGACCACCCTTAGCATTCAAAAATGAATTCATTTCATTTCTATATTTACTTCTACCTATAAAATTGATCGTGTTTCTCCTTACAAAGTTCACAGGGTAACCTTGCATCAATGCCATGTTAATCCACTCCATGAACTCGCCAACCGCATCGCCAAATCTTGAACATAACCTTTCAATACGAACTAAACCGTTTGTAAATACATTTCTAAATACTGAAATATGTACGTTCGATTCAAAATTTAAGATTTTTAAAGTTTTAAAATCGAAATCATTTCTCTTGTCGTAAACCCTTGTTATTAAATTGTCATTCTCCAACACTAAATTCACATCCAGATAATTGATGTTTTTAATATTTCGGGAGGAGAGTTCTAGTTTTAAAGTATTTGGATAATATTTAAAATCTAGGTTTACATTTTTGTTATTTAATCCAACTATTATAACATCATCAATATACCTATAACTCAATATGTCTCTATTTAAATTATTGTTATTCTCATATATATGTAAGTAGATGTCAGCTAAAATTGAACTGCAACTCCCCCCCATTGGGATTCCACGGATCTGTTTAAATACTCTGCTCCCCTCATACAAGTAATTCTCTTGCACTACCAATTGAAACAAGTTAATAAACCAATCTTTATCGCTATCTATATTGCCGTTTTTATTATAAAAATCTATAACCTTTTCCTTTAAGTCCTGTAGGTTAATTGTGCTGTATAGGTCTGCAAAATCTTATGCAAACAAACTCTTTATATTTTGATATCTTTTCAATTTGTCTAATAAAATGTAACTGTTTTTTATAATAAATGTGGACTCCGTACTCAACACTCTATCAAACACACCACTCAAAACTCCCAACACATTATATATATACATACACATTATATATATACCCACACACATTATATATATACATACATATATGCATATATGTGTGTATGTATATATACGCAAGTGTAGATATGTGTATATATATGTGTGTGTATATATATATATACAAGTATATATATCACTAGCGCCCGGCTAACCAAAAAGTACCAAGTAAACTAAGTACTGATGCATACTCATAGTTTGTGTTTGCTATCAACTAACTTCGGTACTTCTTTCAATAAGGACCTTGCCATAATTTATACACAAGAGGGTGCGATTTCTTGCCGAATATTACAAACAACTAAATAAAGTAGTTTTAAATGATAAACATTCTAATTTTATGCTGCTTATGCTGTCATATTTTGTATTACATTATTTAAAGGTTTATGTATTATGTTAAATAGTCTCAGCATATATATAAAATTTGTAAATATTGAAGAAATTTCTTATGTGTTTGTTACATTGATTGTTATTTCATACAAAGTCATATGCAGTTTTAAAATGTAAATGAACGTTTGTATAAAATGTTTGAAAAGTTTTTTTTCTTTCAGGCAAAAATTTATTATGCTATCACTGCCAAAATGTAGGGTTAAATTTAAAGTTTCTTATTATCAAGTTGTGGCAATTTTTATAATGAAGCAATTATGATAATGTTTAAATATAAATTATATGCAATGCTGAATTGTATTGAATTAATGAAATGAGATATATATCTTTCTTAACCCCTTGGGGACGAGCGACACGTATACGTGACGCATAAGATGCTCAGAATCCTGGATTATTCCCACCAGTTATTTATTATTGTAAGCTTTACCTTATTTAATGACAGCATTTTTATGATTCAATTAGAAGAATATATCTGTTTTCAAAATCCAATGTTAAAAGATTAAAAATTCGGTAAAAGATGCTCGTCGCGAAGGGGTTAACCTTGCATCCCTTGGCCATAGATGTTAAAAAGGTGAGATAAATATAAAGAACATGCTCATTTTTTAAATTTAGAAACCTTGTTCCAACCCAATATAACTCAAGAAGTAGAACTCCTTAGAAAAAGATCCTAGTGTTTTTTCTTTTGATGTAATTTCATGAGATTTGTATAAAGCTACTATCTGTCTTGGGACTTCTTTCACTCTTGGAAAAATTCTTGAGTCAGTAAAAATTAATGTAATTAAATTCAAAAGTGGTAATTTTTTTACTTTTCTAAAATTTGCAATGGTAATTTAAATCTACTCTGTATGAAGTCTGTTTTTGCCTGTTAAATCTACTCTGTATGAAGTCTGTTTTTGCCTGTTATCTATTGTACTACAATGTGCATCATCCATTGACGTTTACTGGAAGTTTACATTTATCTGTGTTTTGAATAATATTTTAAATTTCAATTAACTACTATCTATTTTTTTCTTCAATTTATATATATCATTGTGCTACAACTATGTGTGGTTAATATGCATATATATGGCAAGTTAATAGTAAATGAATTCTCTAAATAGTACCACTGACTTAAGGAGAAACTTTAAGAATTGGCGTTTGTTTTAAAAGATCAGTTTTAATCAAACTGCAAGACAAGTAGAAAGATTTCTACTTTCTGGATGACACTCTATAATATCTTTCACTAGATGGGCTGTTTGTGACCATTCATAAACTGGACTTTTATGAGATTGCCAAAAAATTCACTCTCTCAGTTAGAACATCTGTTTGTAAGTAGATTCATTTATTTCCACACATTTGACAAACACAGGAACGTTATAGGTCACACATATTTAAATTCAATGGATTTACATTTTGTTCATTTAGTCTATTATCCTGGAGTATTTACAGAAAAGCTGACAAACGGATAACACTGTTCTTAAGAGACTGCTTTATTGAAACTTTCTGATCACGAAATCCCATTTTAATATATGGGAAAACTTTGAAGCACGATGAGTCCTTACCGAGTATAATAATCAAAATATGGTTTTCACCATCAGAAAGTAGATGTCAGGTACTGACGATCTGCGTTTTTAAAAACTGTCTTCTTAAATTTTAAATATTTCTAAGAAGAAGATAATATTTCATCGAGTGGAAATTTCAAAGTTTAGGGAATTTTTAAATAGATAAAATTTAAATTAACTTTTTTTAAAAATGCATGTTATTGTCACCTGATGTCTACTTACTGATGTTGAAATTTGTATTTCAATCATTATATTAGGTAATGAGTCATCATGCTTCTAAGTTTTCCCATAGGATAACCTGGGATTTCACAATCAGGGAGTTTCAGTGAAGCAGCTCCTTAAGCAGTTTTCCCTGACTGCACGCTTCATCAGCAGTATCAGAATTTATACTTATATTTCCAGGAGATGCAATAGAGAAACTTAGGTACTTACTTTCTATAGTGTAGTTGGTGTAACTCGGGGTTAAGGCAATGTTTAAAAAAAGATTTAACTCCAGGATATAACTAGCGACCCCTGTGTGTTATGAATTGACACTAGTGGATAATTCATGATGGACTTTATAATCATGGGCAGGATTAGTTTAGCTTAAGCCGAAAGTTAGGCCATCCTGCCCGGTTTGACCTCGACTTTATAATCATGACAATGACTTTCATAAATCTTTTGTCATGACTTTAATTATGAATTTATAATTCATGATAATTTATGAATAAGGAATATACACTAGGACCAGGTGAAGAAAAGGTTGCCAATAAGTCCATGAAAGAAACCCAAACACATGTCATCTTTTGTGTGTTGTCTCTGTTCAGTGGAAATCGTTGTTATCATTAATTTGCATTTGAAATATAAAACAAAAAGAATACTTTTTTCCAAATACAAATTGGGCTTTTTGGGGGAGGCTGCAAAATATGGAATAATATAATATAATTACATGCTTAGTGTATATCTGAAGACGTAATGAATTTTATGTCGTACTTGAAATTTTAATAGCAAATTCCTTTTATTTTTATTTTCTATTTGCTATGACTTGCCTGTTAATACAGTGAAATATTAGAGATGTACGAAGTTCTTGTGAAAAATAGCATGTGTAACAATATCTCACAAATATCCTCATTTTTTTCACATTAATAGTGAAACATTAGATAACATGATAACATTAACTAGATTCTTTTTTACTTGTTCAACTTAAGAGATATTATTAAAGAACAACTCTGTACCCCCTTTAATTGTCTCATTACAGAAAAAATGTCATTTGTATTCAATAACATTCCACAATTTTAGTTCATGTTTCATTATTTTAGCATAGAATTTTCAAAGGTATATGTAAGTACTTTTCACTTTATTTAAAAATCACTGTTTTATAAATTCACAAACCTTCTATATTCGACAGATGGTGATTTGAAAGAAAGGAGAGGTTATATTTAATATTTTATGTGTTAAAATTGTATGAGTTATGAGTAAGATTTTTACATTTCTTGTAAAATAAAGCATATATTTTTAAAATATTTTAACAACTAAAGAAAGAAATATTTTAAGAAGGTGACACAGAAAGGAGTCATAAATAATAATATTTCAGAAGAGATATTTTTAAAATAACAATTCATTCCTCTCCCATAGGTTTTACATTAGCGAAGGGAATTTGAGATCTGATTGACCAACCCCCTTATGGGGAGGATTACATCTTCTGTGTTATGTACTTCTATATCTCACAAATATGTTTCAAGTTTTGATTTCGCATTTTTTGTATCCCTCCAGTGTGTAAATTTTTGCCATAAAGCAGTTTCATTAAATTCCAATTTCATACAATTTTTCTTGCTTGTTGAATGTTATTTTAAAATTTAAATTTGTTATTCTCGAAACTATCATTTTTTAAACTGGGTGACCATTTTTCTGGAACTATTTGACCCATTTCTTTCATTTTTTATTTTAAAGAAAGGTAATTGTTTTTAAAAAAAGACAAAAAAAATATCCCTTTTAATTTTTTTATTTAAAAATATAAAATCATATGCTGTTCTCCAAAAATTAAGGGGCAGTGACCAGAAGCTTTCGATTTTACACGGTATGTCGAATATCTATGGAAATTCTGGACGAATTGCCCTTGAACTTCGAGGATGTAAAGATGATGATTGACTTCATATTTTTCAGTGAAGATTTAGTTGCAAGGGCAGTTAGGGTTTGAATAATAAATTTAATAATACTTGGAATCACACCCAAATAACAGAACGTATTCACATTGGTCTGTCACTGTAACACATGACCATGTGGGTCCTTTTCAACATATGTTTTCATTTGTGTAAGCATAGCACGGATATTTAAGAAAATGTTAACGTTTATGTGAAAATTTCATTTATTTTAATATAGCTTAAAGTTTTTAAACGAATTTAACACCACTTTCTGAAAACTTGACAAAGTAGAGTCGAAATAGTATACTGCAGTTAAGATGAATATATTGAACATTGGATGAGATATTGGTACTTGTACGAAACAAATTTTAACTGTGCATGTGCGAACTACACCAAAGATTTTTTTTTCATGATTTGATTGTCAATTCAATAGAGCAACGCATATGAAAATATCAGTCAAATATTGTCAAAACTCAGAAAGATATCAGTAATTCCGTGAGCCGATTAACAAATTGTGGAAAAATCCCTTATCATCCCACTACTTTTAGAAAGCAATTCACTATATCGCTACTACTATCTTTCTGAATTTTCACGATATTTGAAAGTACTTTTTATATAAGTTGCTCTAAATAGTTTGCTACCAAATTATGAAATAAAAATATTGGTATCTTTCAGGCATGTACAGTAAAAATTATTTAATACAAATACACATATCTCATCTAATATTCAATATATGCACTTTTTAATTGCAGTATACTGTTTCTACTGCTTTCTTTGTCAAGTTTTCAGAAAGGCGTGTTAAATGCCTTTTGGAAACTCTGCTATAAACAAAAAAGTTCTGACATTTTTCACAGAAACATAATATGAGAGCTACGAGACTTCACTAATACGAGAGCTATCCTTCCACAAATGCACACAAACGTTGAACAGGACCACACAGTCATATGCCACAGTAACTGACCATTTAGAGCATTTTCTGTTACTTGGGTGATCGCAAAAATTATTTTAATATTAAATTTATTATTGGCCCCTAATTGCCAACATGACTAAATCTTCACTGAAAAATATGAAGTCAAACATGTTCTTAACATCATGAAGTTCAGGGATAATTCGTCCAGAATTTCCGTGTAAAATACAAAGTGTCAGTTACTGCCGCTTAATTTTTGGACAGCAGTCTACAAATCCAAATTTATATTTTAACAAAGCCAGTAGGACCGCTATATGAGGTTCATTTGGAAAGATTTTTATTTAAAATATAAATCATTAAACACTGATTTTAGGTATATTTAAGGCTGTTATCTTGTGGCTGGGAGGGTCAGCTAGTTAAAAAATATATATACTTTCCTTTGTTCATAGTTATAATTTTTCTATAAATTAACTATTATTATTTTTCTAAAAACTTTTATGTTTTATAACAATACCTGTCTAAAATAACAATATTACAGTTTAATAATTGTACAAATTATGTCAAAAATTATTTTTATAATCTGTAATTGTAAATAAGAGATCAACACTTGTCTCGTAACTATCTCTCCATCTACAAATCACAGTTGTTAGAGTCCCAATTTTATCAGATGTAAAAGTTGACCCCCGAATTTTCTTTACATTTTGGTGGTTTAAAAAGCCGAGCATAGGAAGATGCATAATATATTTTCCATATAGATAACAAAAGATGTGGTCCAAATAATGGTCTAACCATTTTTTTCTATATAGAAATGAACTTAAACGAACGAAGAGGAACAATTCCAAGCCATTCACTCTTATATCCCGAAAAAAGAAAACATTTTTCTATCTTGCTATTTATTAAATTTTCAAGAATAGTAATTAAAAAATTTTGAATTATTTCTATTTTACTATCTTAAACATTTTTTGTGAAAAATTTAACAAATTTAAATGAGTATACTTTTTATAATTTAAACTTACCGTAGGTCCACACAGCATCTTATTATATTATAGAGTAGAAGAATAAAACACTTTATTTGGTAACACTTTATTTGGCATGCCTATTTAACAATTGATATGTTTTTCTTCGAAACCAAAAATGTCAAATGTGTGTTTCTTCTCATTGCATTAGACTCTTTACTCATCTGAAAAGAGATGAATTTTTTTTCGGATATGTTTAGTTAATTTAAAATTTGCATAGTGTTTTTAATCGAAATATTTTATATGTCTCTTAATTACTTATTCTTTTTTTTACATTATCGAATGTTTTGCTGACATACGTCAGGTATAATTTTAAAATAATGGATTAAAAAGAAAAATGCAGTCAGCCCTCTATCAGCAGTGTTTTAAATTGAAGGTTTCGCAGATTAATGAAATTTTGTGGATTACACATCACCCATATCAAGCAACACAGACTTTGCCAAACTCTGATTTTTTTTTAAATAAATCTATATTTAATACTTGGAAACTTTTCCATAGAAAATTTCACCGCCATGCAGTCATAATATTCAAATTTTAATTGCTTAAAAGGCATATAGCCAACATAGTGAAAAAGTACTTAAGCCAGGACTCGAACCCGGGTCATCAGTATAGTGCACTGACGTTCTATCAAATGAACCAGCTGGGAACGATACTCAGACTGGCACTTTCTCACTATAACATGTTGGCAAGGCTACAAACGCATCATGAGATGGAATATTTTCTGTGATCCACCAACTCTGAGGCAAACAAGAAAGCAAAGAAATTCCAGCATCCATAATTGAATAAATCTATATTTAATAATTGGAAAATTTTTCATAGAAAATTTCACACGCCTTGCATTTATAATATTCAAATTTTAATTTTTTAAAAGGCGTATAGCTAACATAGTGAAAAAGTACCAAACCGGGACTCGAATCTGGGTCATCAGTATAGCACACTGATGTTCTACTGCAAGGCGTGCGAAATTTTCTATGGAAAAATTTCCAAGTATTAAATATAAATTTATTCAATTATCGATGCTGGATTTTCTTTGGTTTCGTGTTTTCCCCAGGGTTGGTGGCTCACGGAAAATATTCCATCTTGTGCTGCATTTGTAGCCTTGCCAACATGTTATAGTGAGAAAGTGCCAGGCTGAGTATCGTTCCCAGGTGGTTCCGTTGGTAGAACTTCAGTGCGCTATACTGATGCCCGGGTTCGAGTCCCAGCTTGAGTATTTTTTCACTATGTTGGCTTTACGCCTTTTAAGCAATTAAAATTTGAAAATTTGATTTTTTTAATTGTTATTTAATTGGAAGATTGTTAGTGTTGGGAAAAGTACGAAAAAGAACAGTGGGCCAATAGTAAATTATGTTTGTGAGTCCTGTAGTTAAAAATGCATGGTTTCTCAACAGCAAAATTGAATCGGTCCAACAAACTCGTTATTCTGTCAGGTCATCCGCAAAATACTCTCATTAATCTAACAAAGCAGAATATTCATTAGATCATCTGCAAATCACAACTCTTGCGCTAACCGCTTGAGAAGTCAACTTTCCAGTACACATTTTTATATCTCATTTGTTACTCATTACTTGTCGTTGTACACAACACTTGTTATTTCACTGTAGTGGTAGACGCTGTTTGAATGTTTTAGAAATTTTATTTCAGTAAGTGTGTTTTACAATGAATATTATTTCTTTCCCATACGTTTCTCTCTTAAATTAAATTTTAATACTCCCCTATTTCAGGGTTTAAAATATTAAAAAGTTTAAATTTAAAACAGTTTAATTCATATTTAACAAAAATGCTTCATCATTACATTTAATTTTTAGAAGTGTATAATTCATATAATTCAATATATAATATAAAATATAGGATATAGTAATTCAAGTGTATAATTCATAAAAAGTGTACAGATATCGATTTAAGTGACTGAAGATGTCAGCCATTTTTAAATTCTTACTATTAGTTCACACTCTCTCTATATATATCTTGTTGAAAGTTTCAATCGTTAATAAAATATTTTCTATTCATCCATTCAAGTTCAAATAAAAAATTTTAAACTTGTACTGGATGACAATTGATGTTAATACAGTTTTTTCAAATATTAATTCATTAATTAAATTTAATTTTAATTTTTATATGGGAGAAAAAAATTTCTCCCATTGTTTTCATAAATGAAATGAAAGATTTATCTCAAATTAGTGATGCCAACAAAAAATAAAATACTGCAACGATGATTATAAAATAATGTTCAATAAAGATAACGTGGGGCATGAATGCTGCACAGGTTTATTTTATATATTTATGATTAAAAAGTAGGAATTGACTTAATTTTTTTTATATTACTTGTTACTTCACAGCACACTTAAATCCATGGTTAAACTTTCATGGCACACTAAAATTATGAGGATGAAAAAATATAATATAAATCTGAAGTTTGTAAAATTTGTTTAATACGCTTTTTTCTAGATTAAATCTATGACCAGGTCGAACATTTATACTGCATTTTATATTATAATCCATTTTCTCTTAGAAAAATATTTTTTTCTCTGAAAATATTAACTTAATCTAAAGATATGAGACTATCTTTATGTTTTTCCCACGTGTTCTTTTAAATAGTACACAAATACTGATATAAATTTCTAAAAAATTCAACTTTATGATACTAAGCATCAGTACAAAGTAAATCCCATAATATAGGATGCCAAATTTTTAATTATCTATACTTCTGTGATTCTTCAGGAAATCTTGCTAGAATTTGAACAGAAAGTTTTGTATCACACTTGAGATTCTCTCTTGGCACACAAGTGTGTTATGACACACCAATTGAGAATCACTATGTTAAAATATGATCAGATGTTTAATCATAATCATCTGTTTAAATATATGGATAGGATTAAAAGTCTATTTTGACACCAGTGCCATTCCTTCAAACAAATTTTATTGAAATTAAATTTATAAAAGTTTACCTTTTTATCTTATATATGAAACTTTTTCATATTTAATTGTCATAGATATTATTTTTCTGATGTCAACATCGATTTTTTCTGTGGACATGCGAAATATACTATGAATGCGGTATCATATGAAAATTTTTTAAACACCCTTTAGACATAGTACACTCATAGTTAATTAACCCCTTGGGGACGAGCGACACGTATACGTGACCCATAAGATGCTCAGAATCCTCGATTATTCCCACCAGTTATATTTTAGTGTAAACTTTGCCTTATTTAATGGTAGCGTTTTTGAGATTCAATTAGGCAAAAATTTCTGTTTTAAAAAACCGGTGGTAAAAGATTAAAAATCCCGTAAAGGACGCTCGTCGCGAAGGGGTTAAATACTAATGAAAAACATATCAGCAAATAATCTAAAAGACTGCTATGCAAAAGAATCCGTTAGGTCCACTGGTTTATTTTTTACTTCTGAGAGCATATTTTATTTCAAAACAGTTAGAATTTTTTGTCTTTTTTAAGATAAAACATTCTTAGTTAACTGTCTGCATCACTAATTTCAGGAAAAATGTACACAAAATGTAAAAAATAAATTGTTTCATTTCATTAAATATATATTATTCGAAGGAGAATAATTATCAAATTTTGAATAGGAGTAAAATCTTTTTGTCTGTTATTTTACTTATTTTTAATTTTAAAGAAAATAATCAAATAGCTTGTATACTCACTAAAAATAAATAAAAAATTCATTGATTATATTCAGTTACCACAGAAATTTACATTCACAGCTTACAACTATAGTAGATAGAAAGATGGCAGCACCAGTCATCCTATCTTAAGAAGCACTATTCCAGTTTGTGCATATACAAGAGAAAGTAACTGAATGTATATCCTGTATTAATACACCAGGGTAAACTTATATTTTATTTATATGAATGTATTTTTAAATTTTGGAAGCATTTGACTGAGATAGTAAGTTACACGTAATTGCTCATTATTATTTTTTGTAGTTAAGACATTTCATATTTCTGAGAAAAATAATTTAAAATGAATGCAACAGACAAGATACAAGTAGTAAACATTCTGTTTTGGTAGAACATTTAACACTTGAACCACAGGAAATTTTACTCAAATCTTATAAAAATATTTCCAGCCAAATGTATTACCAGACATTTTATTTAAAACTATTTAACTTATTTATTTAAATTATTTCTGGGTAGCATATATTTAACTTATTTTACGAAAAAAATTTCTGGTGAGAATCAACATCTACTCATTTGGTACGGGTCAAAATGACCAGTCATCGCGGTTCTAGTGTTAAAACATATTATTCTAAAATAGATGCCTTGTGACTTACGTGAAATTGATTTAGATTAATCAAGATAGAAAACTTTTAATATAAAAAAACACAGTCAAATTAAACAATTATTTTATTAAACTAATAAATTTTAACAATGTTTAAAATAACAAAAGAAAAAAAATTGCACTTATACTGATAAAGTCAGAATACAGTCTGAATGGAATTTGAGTAGCTTTCCCAAAATGTATTGGAGATGGATGTTATTATTTTAGGATTTGAAAATTTCACTAAGACAAAACCACCACTGTCACCTGTCTTATAACTGTCTATTATATATTGATCTCCCCTTTTCTCTGATATTTGTGGGACTATATAAATTATCATTTGAATGTATAGTATGTATAAGTTTTACATCTCTTCTAACAGTAAGTGTAATACATCTCCTCTAAAATTTTCCAATAATTACACCAAGGTTACTCGTGATCAAAATCTAGTTATAATGTAAATGTAATTCAATTTTTATAACAGAGTGTGCAGTTTAATCACATAATCTATCAATGAATATGTTGTTCTTAATGCAAGACTTTATTTGACACTACAACAAAAAAGAAGAAAACAGATATGAACTTACAATGTGGCTTTGACGTATATATATTTAAATAGAGGAGAAAATGAAAAATAATTTTATTAGTATATACAGAAGACGCCTTCAAATCCACATAGCTTGGGACTGGAAGTTGTGCAGATTTTAGAATTTTGCAGATTTCTGGTCACTTTTTGTTTACACATTTTTTAACAGTAATTTGAATGTAATAATGCACTCGAAATTATAATGAATGTTCACAACAATGTAAAATATTGAAATAATCAAGTAAAATAATAAAAATTAAGAGAATTTAAAGATTGATTAAAATATTAAAAGTAAAGGTCAAGTAAGTAATTAATAATGCATAACTAAATATGCGTAATGAGATAATTTTTTCTTAAATTATTCAACAAATCTCACCTCATAAAGGTATGCTAATAATTTACATCAAAATTGTAAAATAACAAAGTTTTATTTCATGTTTAGCCTGACTTAATTACCGAAAAAAGCTTTAATATATAAATATACAGTAGACTCCCTCATATCTGCACATTGTTGCAGATGTAAACAGTGAAACTTACTGTTAAAATGTAGAAAAAAAATTTAAGATTTTTTAATTTTTATATCATTCCATACACATTTTTAATATGTAATTCTGGTTACTATGACTAAACTCAAGCTTTCTCCTGAAGGAAGTATAAACTTATTTCCAAAAAAATTCAAGATGATGGCGATTGCGTTCTTTTTATCAAATACATTTATGTATTCATCAAGCTTTTTTTGGTTATTAAGTCTGGGCAAACATGAAATAAAACTTTGTTATTTTACAATTTTTATGTAAATTATTAGTGTACCATTACGAGGTGAGATTCGTTGAATAATTCAAGAAAAAATTATCTCATTATGTATATTTAGTTATGAATTATTAATTATTTACTTGACATTTACTTTTAATATTCTTTTTAATTCTCTTAATTTTTATTATTTTACTTGATTATTTCAATATTTTACATTGTTGTAAGCATTCATTATAATTTAGAATACATTGTTAAATTCAAATTACTGTTAAAAAAATATGTGTAAACAAAAAGTGAGCAGAAATCTGCAAAATTCTAAAATCTGCACAATACCTGGTCTCAAGCTATGTGGATTTGAGGGAGCTTACTGTATTTGATAAAAAGAATGCAATTGCCACTGATATCAACACCATCTTGCATTTTCTGGGAAATAAATTTATACTTCCCTCATGAGAAAGCTTGAATTTAATCATATTAACCAGAATAACATATTAAAAATCTGTACAAAATGATATAAAAACTAAAAAATCTTCAATTTTTCCTCTACATTTTAACAGTAAATTTCACTGTTTACACCAGCAACAGTGTGCAGATTTTACGTGTTTGCAATATTTTAGGGTTGCGGATTTGAGGGAGTCTACTGTATATATTAAAGTTATTTTATAAAATAATTTTTTTTTAACTATTATACATTTATGTTGTGTATAAACATAATGCATCTGACTGAAGCAGAATTTGAAAAAAATGTTTCTTGAGTGTTTTTCCTAGTGTATAAAATTAAAAATGATTAATGTTAAGTGAAATGATTAATTTTCGAAAACTTTGCATAACAGCTAGAGTTAGACAACAACCTACGAACTGGTGTTGCTATGTGTCCTGATTTTCAGGAGCTCATAGACTTACCCCACATAACCATTGTGCAGAATGCCATAAGTCCCAATTTTTCCTGATGCCCAAATTCTTTTAAATTCTTTTTGTACCAAGCTATTCGTTAGTCTGTATAAAACTGAAATGAACACAGTAAAACTTATGATGATAGAACCGATCTATAGCGAAAGGAATCTACCCCTTCAAAAGGAATATCTATCTGCTTAGACGAAAACAAATCTAAAATGCATTTTTTTTGTTCCTAGCTATTCCGTTTTCATAAGTTTTACTGTACTTTGTTCAGTAAATGCTGTGTAAAAAAAACCTGTTTATAACGGAATTCTGTTTTAAAAATAAATATTTCATTGTGCCTAAGATAGGAGTATTATACAATTATACCTGCTAAATTAGAATTTTGGTTGTCCCTAGTAATTCCACTTCCACAGGTTTTACTGCATAACATTATTGTATTTATTTAATATAAAAAGCCTGCTAAGGCTGAATCATAAGGGAAAGAGGAAAAATCCATTTTAAAGAGACTTTCGTTTTAGCAGGTATAATGGTATGGTATTCCTACCAGAGTCAATGAAATTTTTACACTTAATACAGGATTCTAATATAGACAGGCTTCGTTTGCATAGGGGTTCCAATTTAGTATCCACTGTCCTGCTTTTTGTGAAACCGGATATCTCCAACACTACATATATTCTTTTTTAGATTATACCGGATGTCCAAAAAAGGTTGGACTGATTTGAAAGAATCATAACTCTAAAAATAATTCAGTAAATGCAATTATTTTCTTTTCAAAGTACTTGTCCAATATCCAAGATTTGTTAGATGTAGCTGTTTTAAAGTCGTAACATTCAGACGATGCGCAGAATCGATGATAAGTAAATACAAATTGCACCACACATTCGCAATTTCTTCAATGATTCCATTGCAGGAACACTTATGGCGACGTAGGTCAATCATATCATAGACCAGTTTAACGTACACTAATCAAATCGCCCCATCTCATGTGTATAGATCAGTTTCAACCACCAAAAGTTTTCAACCATTTATAATCGTGGATTTGTAGCCTGTATTACGAGCCAACCAATCACAATCCACCATTTTTTGCTGGCAAACAAAAAACAAATCTAGTTGCTAAGGTGGTTGCTAGGGTGTCACGTCAGTTGAAACTGATTTATAGTAGAAGTCATAACGAACGAACAGGTTTTTCTAGTGAACCAACAGTTATTTAACCAACAGTGACGTCACCTGCATTTCAGCTACATGTAGCTGCAAACAGCTACATTTAACAAATCTTGGATATTTGATGAGCACTTTGAAAAAAAAATAATTGCATTTACTCAATTATTTTTAGAGTTATGATTCTTTCAAATCAGTCCAACCTTTTTCGGACACCGGTATAATTAAACATCAATCAAACAGCCATTCCCTTTTCATAACAATGATAAAAAAATCATAAAGATGACAGGTAATCCATATGTCAGGCCTCTGTTAGAGACATTTTTTAAATATGTGGCAAAATAATTGTAATAAAATAGAAATATAGACACACATTGACAGTATTGTATAGCCAGATATGTCATTTGGTGTATTATAAGGTATGTTTTCATAAATTTAGCGAATATTGAAATTCGGCTCTGAATGCTATACTTCCATCAATAGTATATATACTGCTTTGCAGTGTGTTAATAATATAAATTAATTTCATTTTGCTGTTTAAACAAACTGTACTCAGAAGAAATGTTCCACAATTTGCATTGGTAGGATATAGTGGTTTTTTTTTTAGAAATTTTAAAATTGTAATAATCAGAGGAATTACTTTATCTTAAGATTAATCCTCTTTAATCTCTCATTATTACTAAAAGGGTCTACAAATTATTTTTTATAGAAACTAGTTAATTTTTCTAAATTTTAAAACAAACAGGCAATAGCAGCTAAAATCTACCAAGTGGATGGTAACCTTTAAAAAATGCATTTTCTCTTATTTAAATATGTATAGTCACGTTTCAATATTTAAAAAAAATTTAATGCATATTTCAAAAATTATTTCTTTTATAAAAAGATTTCACTTCAGATCACCATTTTTCTAGAAAATTTTATGAAACACTTTTGACAAATGAATCTTATGTTAATAGCAAAGACATAGATTTAGATTTTCCTCCATAGAAATTGTATTTCAGCACACACCAGAAATAAAATAAAAAAAATTTCACGTAGAGTAAAATTTATAAGACAGCTTAAGTTCTATATTTTAAAAATAAATTTCTTCTATTTTGCATGAATTTTCAAATGTTTCTCTAGATTTTGATTATCAGCAAATCCTTTAGGCATACATCAGAATGGAATTTTTTTCTCCTGTATGTGTAATACAATGTCTACTTAGGCTTTTCTTATGAGAAAATACTTTGGAGCATACCTCACACTTGTATGGTTTTACTTGTGTGTGGCTAAAAAGATGTTCATTTAGATTACTCTTCCTTGAAAATTTTTTTGAACAAACTTCACAAATAAGTGACTTTTTCCCGGTATGGGAGCGGACATGTTCATTTAGAGTGTCTTTTTTTGAAAATTTTTTAGAACATATTTCACAAACATATGGCTTTTCCCCAGTATGAGTGCGATAATGTTTATTTAGCATTCCTTTTTGAGAAAATCTTCTAGAACACACTTCACAGATAAAGGACTTTTCCCCAGTATGAGTGCATAGATGTCGCTTCAGTCCTGTCATTCGAGAAAACTTTGCAGAACACACTTCACAGATAAATGGCTTTTTCCCAGTATGGGTATTTAGATGTCTCTTCAGATCTGCGTTTAGAGAAAATCTTCTAGAAGACACTTCGCATATAAATGGCTTTTCACCAGTATGGGTGAATAGATGTCTCTTAAGATTTCTCTTTTGGGAAAATCCTCTAGAACACACTTCACAGATAAATAAATTTTCTCCCATATGAATACTAAGATGGGCCTGTAGTTTATTACTATTAAAAAATCTTTTACTGCATACTTCACAAACGAATGCCTTTTCCTGTGCATGAATGAGAAGATGGTTATTTAGAACATCCTTTCGAGAAAATGTTTCAGGGCACACTTCACATTTAAAATGCCTTTCCTTGGTATGAGTGCTAAAATGTTGCTTTAGATGGTCTTTGCGAGAAAACCTTTTAGGACGCAAATCACAAATTAATGCATTTCCTTCACTATGATTTGAAAGATCATCATGAGCAGAATATTTTAAAGAGCAGGCATCACTAATAAAAGCCTTTTTCTCACTATGAGTAGAGAGTTGCTCTTCTGTGAAATACTGCTGACTGAAACTTTTTTCAGACATGCTTCACAAAAAGAAGATTTTTCAAATAAATTTCTTAAGAATTCTATCTTGTTGAACTAATCAGTGTTGCAGTATTTTTTCCCCAGTTCAGTTTCTAGCTTGTAGGAATCTCTTAAGAAGCTTGGAAGAAAAAAATATTTGGCTGTAACAGTGTCCAAATGAGTCAGTAAAAATTTACTCTAAGGTAGCTTTTTATATATGAGTAAATAATACAAAATTTTTATGTTTTTCTTTAGAGGAATTCCATTGCATTCTTCACTGAGGAAGACTGTCAGTCTCTTTTGTCTTTAACATCTGAAATAAGAAAATATTTAATTCATTCATCACTATTTTCAAAATGATTAGTAATTTTTTTTAGATTGAACTAAGATTTTTTTTTTTTTTTTAGTTTTTAAACAAACTGTAAAATCAACAGTTATTAATTAACTGACATATATATTACATAATTAGCAAACAGTTAAATCTGAAATAACGTTATAAAAACAGTACAAAGAACCTACTCCAATATATTACTACACCATAAAACTATTTTATTTTAGTATGTTTGAAGCATTTTAATGCAAATGTGTATGATTAGAATCAAATGATTCAAATCAGGTATACAGACAGAAAGTAAAAGAGTAAAAATGTACTGTATGTGCACAGAGTTGAAAATTTGAAATTACTGCAAGTATGAGATTAAAATAGATGAATATTACACGAAAACACTACTCATAAAATACAATAAATAGATACACATACAAATCATACTTTTAAATAATTTACCTTAAACAGAAATGTTGTTTGAATGATGATTACTAGTAGGTCTACCTAAACTACATTACAATCCTTTCAATTATTTATATTTTTCTGCTTCCCTGGGAATCAAAAGAAAAATGAAATAAATCAGATAAAGAAATATTATTTTAATACTTAAAATAATAAAAATTCCACTTGAAAGTTGCGATATAACAAGCAGATAGAAAATTGTGTAACCAGTATGTACAGCACCATTTTAGGATTAAATTTCAGGTAGACGCCATAATATCGGTAAAGTTTTCGATTAAAAAACTTAATTCGATTAATAAACTGCTAAGTTGTCTCTTCTATCCTAGCAAAATATCATATACCTTTAATCTTAATAAAATTTCAGAATTTTTTTTTTGTGTGATGCACACTAAGTTGAACATGAACGTAAAAAGACCTGCGTTCATAACCGAAATATAAAATACCACAACATACTAAATAAAAAAAAAAATGTCAAAATCTACTTTTATTTCGATTAATCATTCGATTTAGTTCAATATGATTTTTCGTTTGATTATACATAGAGCTTTACTGAAGTGTTTCAACAACTTTATGCAATTTTCTGCCTATGCAATATTAGATTAGTTCCATAAGGGGTCACAGTGTAAAAAAAAAAAAAACTCAGTTCGAACGGTATATGGCAGAAACAGCGTTATCCGAACAAGGATTTTTAATCGTACTATTTTCTGGATTTATTTCGCCATTTTGTTCAGACTAAAGGAGTAGGCATCAATCTAAATATTAAGTTAGTTGTACTTAGTTATTGATTGATATGAAAACGAATAGATTATATTTTGATTATTTATAAAGTATTATTATTGTGAATATGAGTTATTTCGGCTCAATTATAGAAATAGGATGTACATTAGCATTTAGTAATTCAAATCCTTAGATTTCTGTATTTAAGTCAACTGCTAAAATGAACTTTTATTTCGATTACCCATTCGATTTAGTATAAAATCATTTTTTGTTTGATTATACATAGAGCTGTACTGAAGTGTTCAACAACTTTATGCGATTTTCTGCCTTTGAAATCATACTAGGATATTAGATTAGTTCCATAAAGGGCTCACAGTAAAAAAAAAAAAAAAAAAAACTCAGTTTGGACATCAGATAACAAAAACAACTTTAATCGAACAAGGATTCATAATCGAACTGTTTTCTGGATTCATTTCGCCATTTTGTTGGGCGTAAAGAAGTAGGGTGTGGTAAGTTCTTTTCATCAATTTAAATATTAAGTTAGTTGTACTTAGTTATTGGTTGATATGAAGACGAATAGATGATATTTTACTAAATTTATCAAGTATTATTATTGTGAATATGAGTTATTTCGGCTCAATTATAAAAATTCGTTGGTCTTTACATTATTATCATCTTAGATCAGCATTTAGTAATTCAAATCCATATATTTCTATAGTTGAGTTATTTGTATTTTGAACTAAATTAAAGATGAATTTCAGTTCCTAAAATACAATGAAGCGTTTTCTGATCCATATCCCTACTGAATACTTTTTATTTGCTAAAGTTGGGGAAAAAAATAATTCAGTAAGATATTATTTCATTTTGTTTTAATCATTTGTATGTGACTTCTCAATTTTATAAAATGGCTGCTACTCTTCTGTTACACCAACACTATTGTCACCTAGCATAATAGTTGGCACCTAAAGAATATAAAAATTTTTCATTTGATCTTGAACACAAAAATTTGACACAAACGTATCTCACATATCTGGCCCAATCTACTGTCGTGTTGTGGTTCATTTAGAGATGAAGCTCACGAAACTGAATTGAAGTCATCTCTTGACACGACAAATATACAAGTCTCACAGCAATAAAAAATACCATGTTATTCTTCAAAACCATGTTTTCTTTTGTATTTCTATGCTTTTTTAGCATAATCGTCAAAAAATTCGGTACTTCTTCATTATCCTGTTGATTACTTTCCATTAAAAAATAATCCATCTTCAAATTGCAGTGCTCAATAAACAAATGGAAGAATGTTGCCATTTTAATCGCAAAAAGCTACAAGAAATTCAGAACGTCCTCACTTGTTAAAATGTCAACTATCAGTAACTTTAAACAATGAAATGTGCAATATATTAATGATAACAGAAAAAAATAACCTTGGATCTTTATTTATTTACATTATTTTACTAAATTATCCCTCTTGGCTGGTAGATAAATGTTTTGATGCCAGTTGAAACTGATATATTACATGTAAATATGCATCTCAACATTTTTTTCAATGTATTTTTTCTTTTAATATGATGTCGACGTTTAATGATGGAATTTTTATTTTAATTAATGAAATAACTAATAAATCAGTAAAACATCATTAAAAATATAAATAAACATTGAAATAAAAAATCCCTTGATGACATAACAAACATGTGTAATGCATCGCATCTGGCATCAAGTGAATGGGATTGCATGATCATACATTTTTGGTGTTACATCCTATAGTTTGGTGATAGTTTTTTTTTAATGGAAAGTGGTTGGCGTATAATGAAGAAGTACTTCAAAATCACCATTGCAGATATAATATTCCAAACTCATCTATAATTTCATTTGATATTCTTTTTATAACAAAATTTTTTTCATTTTTAGTTTCATAGACTTCAAAGTTTAAAAAATAAAGAAAAAAAATCATTTATTTAATGTCTATTGAAGATTCTGTGTTTCATATTTTTATGCCAATTACCGTATTTTCGGGCGTATGAGTCGCGTAGCATACAAGTTTAAAAGTATAAAATATTCTAAGTGCAGCTCTTGAACCAGGGTGGCGGGTACGGTGATATATTTTTTTTAATAGGGGATGTCTTATAATACCTGGTTTTTTTCCATATCAATATCTTACGATGCCATTTTTACTTCTTTGATCAACTGTCACATGCTCTCAAATTTGTACCAAAACATTAGAAAAGTCTCCCACCCTCGGATGTCCGTGAAAGGTTGTTTGTTTATTTTTGAGCAATCAGTGGGGTGAAAAATGTTGGTCTCACCAGTTCTCAAGTTAAAAATGATTATGTTTCCTGTACACCCATCAATAAGCAGTGTATCTTCGGGATATTAGAATGGATATAGAGCCATTGCAACCTTTTTCGCTAATGTTGGAAATATTTTGTTTTAGTGGTAAGTTTACCTTATCATTTGCTCAAATATTGTTCTCTTAAACTATTAGTTCGTCCAGCCTTTCAGAAAATGTACTTTTATTTCAGCGCCATTGCTTGTTTACCTTTTCGGCAACACTTTTTCTAAGTTTAGTTGTCTCACGATTACTTCTTCGTGTGATAAGTTGTCTTTGCAGGGCGTATAAGTGGCGCTGGTATTCCACATTTGCATGATGCCATACTTTTTATGACGTATGCTACACTGTGATTTGTCCGGATAACTAACTGTTCGTTTCATGGTTATGCAAATGTCTTAGCAATTTTAATGTGTCTTTTGTCAAACGGGATCCCCCCCTCTCATTTTAAAAAAAGAAAAAAACAGGAACGCTACTAGATCTGATGTAGTTTCGGCAAAGTCACTATATGATATTCTTTTATATATTTATTTTTTCGGTTACTTTTAAGTGAAAACATATATATTTTTAATAATACAATATTTCTTTATATTTAATTACTACTTTAATTCATTTTTTTTGTGGCGTTTAAGTGAAAATATTTATAAATAAATTTGAGTTTCTTGGGTACGGCGCTTATGTGGATATACTTAAAAAAATAGATTTTCATAGATGAGGCGCTTACGATGGTGTGGCACATATGTGAATACACTTTTTTTAAAGAAATTTTTGTTGGTGCGGCAGGTATTCCCGAAAATACCGCAAGTTCTTTTTCTCATTTACAATAACTGTTGAGCTGATCTCATTCATTCATTGTTGTTAAGCTCCAATTTAGTATAAATTTATCATTGCAGAAGTAGAATGAGAAAATAAGGTATTGGCTGTTTATTCTTTTACTAGCAGAAATTTATTACACTTGCTATGCTATTTTTATATAACAGAATGAACGATTTGATTACTTAAATGAATTAAATTAGATTTAAATGTCATTTTTAGATCATATGTTTTTTATGCCAGATAAAATCTGGATTTTCACAAACATATTATACTTAATTTCTTACAAGTCTAAGGAATTAAAGCTTAGAAACAATTATTTAAAGCTTTTATTTTATTTATTCACATAGCAAAATATTTAGAAAATTCCAGATTATGTTCATCTTAGATTTTAATACTTTTTTATGTCATTTTAAACATTTAGAAAATTTATGACTTTAATCAATGATTTTAAGAAAAAATCAGCTGATTAAAATCACAATTTAATTACTGATTAAAACCATTGACATCCTACTTAAAGCTCATGCATTTGTTTTGAAATTTTCTGATAGTGTTAATTTAATAAATTTTAATTTATCAAATATGTGTTTTTAATATATTTATTTTATTACCTCTTATTAGATTTGCCAAATTGAGCCATTTATGTTTAGCAGGAAGTATATATCCATGAAGGTAAGTAAACACTAGCAAACTTTTCTTTAATATTATTGCTGAAAACATTTCAATATTTTTATGTGAGATGTTAGTATATACAGTTTTAGTTATGTTTCTCTTCACTCTACTTCCATTGTTATGTACACTAGGGAATCGAACCCGGGCTTGCCGGGTTA
Source organism: Maratus michaelseni (assembly GCA_963931845.1). NCBI lineage: Eukaryota > Metazoa > Arthropoda > Arachnida > Araneae > Salticidae > Maratus > Maratus michaelseni. The sequence continues at coordinate 300,052,409 of OZ007597.1, forward strand.
CAGAACGCAGGTGAAAACCATTTTTTCCCTAAATCTAATAGATTTTTCATATTTTTATTTGTCAAAGTTGCTGCATTTAGTGATTTTTTTTACTGGTTTCTTTGCTTTTCTTGTGCGTGAAGCGCTCATACATGCGGTATTCATTCAGTTTTTTGTACTAAGCGTTCATACATGCGATATAGTGATCGCGACATTAACGAATTTCAAGGGTTTTGTTTATTTTTTATTTTTTTGGTATTATTAATACAGGGAGTTCGCTGCATCCAGTGATGCTTCTTTGTTAATTTATTATTCATCATCTTATGCATGCCATATAGTGATCACGATATTAACGAATTTCATGTATATTCGTTTTTTCCAACTTCGCAATGACCGTTAACATTATTTGTAATACTGATGAAAGATGAATTAAAACGTTGTTTCTTACTGCTCATATTAACTTTTTATATGCATTTTTATTAAATTTGTGAAATAATTTTTTTATATTTTATTCATAAAAATGCAATATTTGAAACAATATCTTCTGTTTATATTATCTGTTAAAATATCCGATGTTTGTTTATGATGTAAACAAATAATTTTCTTTTAAATTTTTAAATTATTACAAAGCCTCCTTTTCTCCAAAATCGTCTGAACTAATCAAATTTTGTATCCAGTATAACGCTACTCTCATATAAAGGCACCCTATTCTTGTGACATTTTTATTTCAAAATTCATTAATTTTACTACCTGTAACTATTTAAAAATTTATAATGGCAGCATTCTTCCATTTTTTTATTGGGCGTTTCAAAATTCATGCTTAAAAATTATTTTATAAGCCATAATATATCAGGCAGTTAAGATATAGTTTTGAAACAAATTGCATTTGAAAGTAATATTTTTTTCCTCTATAACGGTGTAAAAATTAAAAATGTGCTATTTTTAGAAATTAAAAAAATTGCAATAGCAAAAATCACAAAACCGAAATTTCATCATCAGCTGTTGCCATTCGCAAAATGACGTATGCACGGACACATTTGGCCTTTATAATATAGATAGTGTATTACAGTTGCAGACAGTTTTGAAAGGGAAGAGACTTCTGATGGAATGAATGAATCCATGAAGTAGTGTCAGTCGACCCTGTTATGAAGTATTTTTGTCACATTATACATATCTGCTTATCACTATATCGTGACTAGTTTCTTTATTTATTGCTTTTCAGAAGTACACTTACATTTTATCATGAAGTATAGTTTCTTCATTGTTTTGTCTCCTAAAAATCTGTATTTCACTTTTCCAGTCTTTTATTTACCATAGGTGTTCTTATCAATTCACAGCATCTCTTGGCCATATTTTGTTCATACATGTTTGATCGTAAGTCTTCTATTTTTTCTCAGTAGTTCTCGTAGATACTACGAGATGGCATTACTGTTTGATGCAATCGTGGTTCATTCTGTGATTTGTATCTGTGGTTCACATATGCATACTGTGTTCTAGAAACCAGAAGGAAAGTGGATTGGACATGCATAGAAGTTTCATTGAAAATGTCAGCATTAAATAAATGGTACAATACATCTGCTTTCGAGGCGATTTTTCTTGTAGTTTAGATCAAGATATGGTGTGTTTATAATCATATCAGAGAACTCATAGGTTTTAATAAGTTTAAAGTTCTTTTAACAACATGTGAAAAGATTATAAATAATTTTTAAGTCTGTTTTTAGTAGTTTTCCTTTAATTAAACGTAAACTGTGTTAGTAAAGAAAGTGTAATAAAATCTTTGCTGTGTACAATTGTTTTTTTCTGTACTTTGATTTTTATCTTCGACAAAAATTTTCAAGGTTTTATGAATGTAGTGGTTCTTGGAATGGTCTAAGAAGACTTAACCTGGATGAACTGACACTGTAAATGAAGCAATGTGGTTTCTCAATTTCGATGAACAATGTGAAAGGTATTAATTTTCCCAGAGAATTAGTTTGGTAGACTGCAAATGAACATTTGTTTTTTATGTTCTTGTAAGGAGATTGAAACCGTCTTAGTAAAGCTATGTTTGTGAAAAAAAATTTGAGTTTTTTTTTCTAATCATATTTTCTTAGGAAAAGTGCTGAATGACTTTTTCTGTTTGAATTGTGTTAATTAATTAATTAAAATCCTTCATTACAAAATCTAAACTGACTTATTAAAAAAATAAATAAATAAGAATACATACAATTGACCAAAAAAGTCGCAAAAAAAATATCCATTCAACTGGAAATTAAGTTTTCATTCAATTTGTGTTTAAAAAAGAAATTGTTTCAAACTCTGAAATTTCCAGTAAGTACACATGATTTTGTCTTCATATTTGGATTTTGTGGTAAATTTTATCTTGGATTAGATAAAAAAAAGGGAGTCATTGGATCGAGAAGCTTAGGAATTATAGAGGTTTAAATTTTGAAACTTCTAATGTTAAATTAATATGCAATCGTTGCAAATCAAATTTAAAAGTGATTAGTATTTTATGCAGATCTCAAAAACTACTTGGCAGACCTGTTAAACTTGATTTGCATATTTGATACTTTTAGAATCGATTTCTGTTAAATAAATTATAGGTTACAATTCATACTTTTTGGAAAATTAACTTCAAAATATATATAAAACTGAAATGAATTTATTGAACAAGAATCAATTTTTATAAGCTTCAAATATGCAAATCAGTTATTTCAGGTCATTCCACAAGTAGTTTTTAGTTGTGCTTAAAACAATTACTCTATTACAATCTGTTGTTCAATGATAAAGAGTGAATTTAAGATTAGAGATTTCAAACTTTATACCAGCATAATTCAAAACTACTTGATTGAATCAGTTCCTGTTTGATATTCCAAGGTAAAATTTCACAAGATAAAAACAGATATGATGTCAGAATTAAGTGTTCAAGGAAAAAATTCCGAATTTGGTGGAATTTCAATAGGAAGATGACCCATTAAGCCTTTTTTAACACAATTTGGAAAAAGACATAATGTCCAGTCAAATGGTTTTGTTTTTCACGATACATTTCTATTGATTAAATTGTGTATATACGATGTTATCTCTTTCATTTGTGATGACTGTATACTTTATATTATGTGCAGCGTCACAGTAAAACGAATACCATCGTTCTTATTCATTGCTGATATTAATCACAATGCCTGGCAGCAAATTTATTAACTGTAAATGGTAGATGGGAAAGTAAACATGTGCCGAAATTTTTCACGTTTGTTACAATTTTAATATGGAGATCCCTAAGCATATTTTATTAACATATATTATTAGAAAACATAATTCCCATCTTTGCAATAGTTTGGATATTTAAATTGTATATTTTTTATATTGTTATTACACTGACTGTACAAACAATTAGATGTATTTTTTTATTATTTTAAATTTTTCTACAAAATTAATCAAATGTGGAATTAACGTAAATTAATAATTACATTACAAAGACTTGTTAAAAACACATGTTTTAAATTTCAGATATAGAAGGAAAAGGAGGACTCAGTCGTCTTTGTAGGTTACAAAAGATTTTTTAGAAGCAAGGTACAGAAATATTTCACTGTACACATGCTGGTAAAAAGTAAATATACCTGTGAAAAAGTAACTTCAAAGTGAATCATTTTACTTTCTTTTTTAAATTTCTCTGATTAATTTCACACCGAAACTGGTGAATTTTTTTTTGTTCAGTATTTTTTCTGCACCATCTTCCAAAGATTTTCTCCATCTATAAATGCAACACTAAAAAACTGATACTTCATTCTTATACAAATATATATATATGTGTATATAATAGAAATATTTCTGTAGCATGTCTGTAAAAAGTTCAAAAGCAGAGTGCCTGACAAAAAAAAGTGTCTCTTCTGACAGTGAAGGAAAGCCTATTATTAGTAATATTGGCTCTTTAAAATATTTTCAAGATGGTGATCTGCCAAATCATACAAAAAGAAAGACATTCATTTGTGAAATATGTTTTAAAGGGTTTTCTCAAAAAGGACATCTAATACGACACCTTAGTACCCATACAGGAGAAAAACCTTTCATTTGTGAAGTGTGTTTTAAAGGATTTTCTGAAAAAGGACATCTAATACGACACCTTAGCACCCATACAGGAGAAAAACCATTCATTTGTGAAGTGTGTTTTAAAGGATTTTCACAAAAGGTATATCTAGAGAGACATCTTCGCATCCATACAGGTGAAAAACCATTTATTTGTGATTTATGCTCCAAAGGATTTACCTATAGTTGTGATTTAAAGAAACACCTACGCACCCATACTGGGGAAAAACCATTTATTTGTGAAGTGTGTTCCAGAGGATTCTCTGAAAACTCACATCTAAATGAACATTATCGCATTCATACTAAGGAGAAGCCATTTAGTTGTGAAGTGTGTTCTAGAGGATTTTCTCAAAAATCCCACCTAAGTGTACATCTCCGTACACATACTGGGGAGGAGCCATTTATTTGTGAAGTGTGTTCTAAAGGATTTTCTTGTAAATCAAATCTAAAGGAACATTATCGCATTCATACTAAAGAAAAGCCATTTAGTTGTGAAATGTGTTCTAAAAGATTTTCTCGTAAATCAGATCTAACTGTACACCTCCGTACACATACCGGGGAGAAGCCATTTATTTGTGAAGTGTGTTTGAAAGGTTTTTCTCAGAATAGTGTACGAAACAGACATTTCAAAACTCATGCCTGAGAAAAGAAATTTATTTCTGAATCATGTTTAAATTTACAGCTACTTACACGTATAGGTGAAAAACCATTCTGTTGCAAAGTATGTTCAAAGGGATTTTGTAATAATAGTGCACCATGGAGACATTTCAAAACACAACAAAAGTAATTTATTTCTTATTAAGTCGTTTTAAGATTCTACTTTCATGTAGAGAGAAATTCACCTTTTTGTTTGTGAAGCATACAGTAAATTGTTTGCTAGACAAATCTCAAATGTTTTTTTCTTTTCTCGTTCTATCTGAGGTAGAACAAATCCAAAATTAAAAGATAGTCTTCCAACAATTGATAATGATAAAACTATGAAAAGCTATTTGTAATGTTTGAAAAACTAATTTGATAAATAGAATTGTGTATGTCAATAATAAAAGAAAACTTTATTACAATTAAAAAATTAACAATTAAATTAAAATTACAATTAAATTAACAATTAAAAAATATATATACTGCTTATTTTTTTATGTACTTCCATTTACTATTCTGTAGATTTTTTATATATAGCTGTTTTTTAATGAATTGTGTGTACAAAAATGTAAAAGAAGGTGAACTAAAGGATATTTTTAGAGACCCCATTAAAATGCATTATTTTGCAAAAAACAAAGTGCATTAAATAAATAGCATGGTCTGCTTTTTACAGAACTTGCAACCATCAATTTTTTCCTCTTTCTGAAGTAGAATAAGAATAATTTAAAAAGAGTTAATTGCATATTTAGAGTATAGTCTGACCTACAATGGGTACTGAAAATTTCAGGCTTCATTTTTCAATTTTGAGGCATATTCACAGTATAACTCTTCCTTTTCACAGGAACCTTCATCAGATACATAGCGAAGAAAATTGTTGTAAAGTAGAGTAACTATTACTTTTTATGTGATCTGATAATGATAATTAGTTTTTTTTCTAAAGAAATAGCATCTTCATTAAATTAGAAATCTTAACATTTATGATAATCTTAATTTTTTCCTAATTTTTACACTCTCTTATTTAACTCAATCTGATTTTTGTATGTAAAGATGGAATTTTGAAGTCGATTTTTTTTATTCATTGTCTAAAGGGTCGTTTACATACTACACTCTAATCCTGATTCAATCCACGCCGATACCATCATTGTATTTCCGACCCCGTATACAATGAAAAAGCCGGTATGAAGATGAAACTAGCCTAGGTCATTTTCACCCCTGCTAGCTCCTAAGGCATTAGTCCAGCATTTACCCATGATTCCTGTCGGGTAAACAAACAGCGCCAGTTCACCGGTTAGGGTGTTGGTGTCTCCATCTTTTGAAAGTTTTGTCAGTGCTTTTATTTTTGCGCCATTTATTGTTTTTTTTTACAACTTTATTTTAAGTTCTTTTTTGTTTTCAAAAATGCAAAATTACGTCAATTCTTCGCGATGGACGGTCGAAAATTTTGCTTTCTGCAATTTTTCAATTTTTAGCTTTTTTCGCGTACCGCAGCGATTTTTCTGATCTTCATGAAAATAATTTGTTTTTAAACTTTTAGACTAATATAGTAAAGTTTGCCCCCCAAGTTTTTTGATTTTTTACCGATTTTTAATAAGATTTTCAATACGATTCTTGGCGGGGGTTTTTCCGTTCTGCTGCGATTTTTTGCAATCGTTAAGAAAAAAAATCTGTTTTAAACTTTTAGCCTAATATAGCAAATTTTGTCCGCCACGATTTTGGAAGTTTTTGCAATTTCCAATGCAATTTTTAGCCCCCCCCCTTTTTTTCCGCGGTCATTTTTTGATAACCACAAAAAGAATTCTGTTTTAAACATTTAGCATAATAAATTAAATTTTGCCTCCCGCGATTTTTAATACGATTTTTTGCGTTGTTGCGCTTTTGCGCCAATTTTTTTTATATATTGAAAAACGAATTCCTGTTAGAATGTTTTAGCTCTCACTGTAGTAAATTTCAAAGTAACTGTAGCAAATTTCACTAAAGTAAAATTAAAGATTTTTTTTTTTTCGTTTTCTCGGCGATTTTTCAACATTAATAATAAGGAATCCGCTTTAATCTTTAAGTTTAATAACAAAAAAAAAAAAAAAAAAAAAAAAAAAAAAGTTCTCTTTTCAATAAAGTTTATTCGCAATTACGTACAGGGATTTTTGGAATTTTATCCCGCGTTTTGCGGCGATTATATTTTTATTTATTTATTTATTTATTTATTTTATGTTCGCAAGAGTAATTTGGTTTCAAGATTATTTTCTATATTGATTAGTGCGATATAAAAAACTCCTTTGACAAAGAAAATTCAAGGTGAATTTATTATCGAGTTAAATACTTCATTGTTGATAGTTGTGTTTTTGAAAATAGTATTACTATTGTAAAATTAAATCTTCATATAGATAATTTGAAATAATAAGGTAATTTTCTCCGCATATCATAATTTTTCTATTTAATTTCAATAATATATTGTGAAGTTTGCTCCAGTAGGTTTATCTATTTATTTATTTTTAGCTTGATAATCTCTGATTGCTTTATAATATTGATTTCGATATCGTAATAAATGAGACTTCCCCAAGGCAAAATAAAGGAAAATTAGGTCTTAAAGATTTACCTTATTTTTAATAGCAATTTTCTTTTAAATATTACCAATAGACGATTTTTGATAGTTTATTAACAGAAAAATCTGCTTTTTGTAATGCACGTATTATAATTATATGTTAATTGATATACCATGCTATCAGGCATTATTGTTATTATGGAGAGCAACATCAGTACAGGCACTTCGTCTTTTTTTAAGTAACTAAATATTTTTTTAATGAGAGTCAAAAATGTAAATTATTACAGACTATATAGAAAAATCTTTTGAGAGAAATGGTGTGTTTTTGTAATTACCAAAAAATATAATATATAACGAAGGGTTTGTACTGATGTTGCTCTCCACAATAATAATAAAGCCCAGTAGCATGGCAGAGATCTGCACGGGCCGAACTCGGCGGTCATACTTTTTCTGAAAGCTCGGGCCGGGCCGGGATCGGGCCTTACTGTTTTCCTGAAGGATTGGGTCAGGCCGGTCTAACTTATTTTTTCCGTACCGAGCCGGCACTGGTTTCATTCTTCCTACTCTTCACGGGCCGAAATTTTTTAGTCCCGGTTTTGCCCCGGCAAACTTGGTAGGCAAATTTGTTTAAAACTTTAATAAAAACTATAATACACTTTCTATTTTTCATGGACTTGTCAAAAATTAGAAATAGAATTGTGAACATTATTAAGCTTTTTACAAATAAAAACTGTTTATATTTTCTAATTGTAGTAACGTGGCAAAATTATAAAACTAATTGGCAAACGTCAAGAACTATCTATTTTTGTTTGCCAATGGGTTGGCAGATACTGAAATTTCACTTGCTAATTTAAGGTCCCCTTCCCCTCCATTAAAATTTCGTAGCGATGGCCCTGAAAGGGCCGTAGCGACCCCATGGGGGGAGAGTCGGGCAGAGTCAGGTCCGAAACTAGAGAGGGTCAGTTGGGGCTTGTGCCCCAGGCGCCAGAATTTCCTTTTCACAGATAATGAAATTAGTCAAAAATGCTCCCACAGTTTTAACATTAGCTTGCCATTAATTGTCTTCGCTTAACATTATGTGTCCTCATTTAGATAAATAATGTTAAGCATGTCGTTAATGTTTTATAATTAAGATGAAAATGTTTTATTTGTAATAATTAAAATTCTAGTTTTGGTTTAAGAAATAAAATGGAATTTTAGTCTTTTCTGGGACCCCCTATAAAATGGATTTTGAAGTGTAAGTTTTACTCTTTGTATGAGGTTTTCTTGTAAATACTAGTAGAATATGATTTATTCATTTAATGCCAAGTTAGCAGTATTAGTAGTATTTTTTTTTTTTTTTAAAAAGCAAAATATCTTACGTAGTTTGATTATTTTAAATTTCTTAAATGTAAACAAATTTTATACATCTGTTTTCTTTAAAAAAAAAAATTATAGTTATCGTATTATTTACTTATTTTTAAAAAAAGTTTGAGTAATGGTGAAAAAACGATTGCGTCATAAGGGCGGCAAAATAATGCTCGCCTCAAGCAGAAAATTGTCTAGCGGTGGTCTTGGCTCTGGTCTTACAAAGATGTCAATCGAAGTTTGCATTAACAAAAAGCGGTCAGACATTTTAATTCTCAATAAAGCAAAAGAAAGAAGATTATCACACGCGAAAAGGACTGTATGCGGTTTCTGTTTATGTTTACACCGGAAGTTTGTACCGCAGTTCCCTAATCAGCCAATCATAATTCAGAAGGAAAAATTACGCAGCTTCCGGTTTTTTGCAGGGGAGGGGTTTTATGCTTGCGTTTGTAAATAGGTGCAAAATGAAAGCAGGAACGATAGTGGCATATTAACACGTCCTGTAAATCCGGTTTGATACCAAGTGATATTGTAAACGCTGCTTATTAGGCTAGAACAGCGGTTCCCAACCTGGGGTACGTGGTGGGCCTGCTGGGGGTACATGAAAATCATATCGGTAATGGCAGTAATCACAAAATTTTTTTAACTGAAAACATATAAAGAAAGTTGATAGTTTTGGATTACAAAGTTAGCCTCATGTGTTACTCCAATATGTTACACTCAAAATGAGGGTAAAAGTTCACTAGACTTTTAATAATCCATTGATAATTCTATGTCACTAGCTCTGCCTACTGCTGATCATATTGCATGAGTACTTATATATACTTTCCCAATCTTTGCTAAAAATACCATAGATCATTTTACAATGTTCTTTTCCCACGCCTTATTTATTCCCGTTTCTAATAATAATTAGAAAACGCCTAAATTAAACCAGAGCTGCTGGTTTTAATGTTTTATTTTAAAACATGTTGAAAAGCAGGCCTTTATTTTCATTTTCAAATAGGCGCAGTTATATCACTAAAGTGTACTAATTGGAAAGCTTCCTTCCTTTTAATGAGTATTTAATTTGAAGTGTTTTCTAATTATTTGAATGATTTTTTTATTTAAAATGTATAGCTAGTTGAAATCTGGAACTCTTAAAAATATTGCAACTGCGATTGAAATTCAACCTGATGATTCGGGAACTGCAAGTTCTTCGAAACAGTTTGATTATTTAGTATTGCAAGAAAACCTGAGTGCAACTGTTAATAGGCATGTTTTCATAACTGATAAATACTGAATAATAATACTTTATAATACTTTTAATAATGCTGAAAACATGAGTCCTCCCGTAATGAATAAAAAATATAATAACGAATAATTCTTGAAATATGGATTTCGCATTCACCAGAGATGATGATTTTAATTTGTGGGGAAGAGAGGAGGGGGGGTATGATAAATGGGGGTAATCTGAACTGAAAAGCCTAAGCAAGGGGTACGTGAAAGAAAAAAGGTTGGGAAGCGCTGGGCTAGAGTTATAAATATTACATTCACAGTTGTGTTTATGATGGTAATTTAACATTTTAATATTTACAAAACTTAATTATAAATTAATATATTAATTTTAAGAAATTTTTTCGTTAGACTGCCACACGTGATTAATCGCTCAATATTCTCTATAACTCATACAATTGTATACGAGTTGAAACAACAATGTTCTTTAAGATGCACCCATTCACGCTTTCCAAAATAGGACAAAAGGCTGTGTAACTGCAACACTGAAACCTTTTAAAGACTAAAAAGTAGGAAATAAATTATAAAACAAAACATACAGTGTAATAATAAAAAAAAATAAACTTTTATCAATTAATAGTTTTCTATTAATTCACGTTAATACATTGAGATATCAATTTAGAAATCCTAAAATTATAGTTTAAATTATGTTTAATATTTTCTTTCCTGTTGTCCTATCTTAAAAAAGAAATATAGCAAAAATTATATATTTTTTAATAAATTCACTTGAATGCATTTCTACCAGGCTTAAAACCAAAAAATGTATAATCAAGTTTGATGCACATGCCAAATTAATGTATTGTAATGGAAATTTTTATGAGAAAAAAAAATCTATGGCATTCATGAAACAAAGCATGATTTTGAAGATAAACATTGAATGCAAATAAAAACAGGTTTATTTAAACTGTTTTTACTCTTATACTTATTATTTTTTTATTATAATAATATAAAATAGTTTGTTGCATATTTACTATATATTCCGGCATAAAACGCATATCTAAAATTTCAAACTCCGTTTTTCAATTTTTAGATATTTTTGCTGTATTATATATTTGCCTTTTTTTTAAAAAAAAACCTTCATCACATACACAGTCAAAATAAATGAAAGACTGTGGAAAATTAGAATAACTTACTTTTCATGTAATCTGATAACGAAAAAAAAATGTTTGTAAAGAAATAGCATCTTTATTAAATTGTAAATCTTGCATTTCTGATAAACTTTATTATTATTATTTTTTTAATATTTCATTGTTACAACCAATGTATAATGCTCATGTGAAATTTTAGATCAATTTTCTATAAAAATTTTTTTTCAAAAGTGTGTATCATACACCGGAATGTACAGCAGGCTTATATGGAAAGAAAATTCATTTTGGACATTATGTAAAAGTACCAAATGCTGCATAAATCAAATTGTATTTCAGTAATTAGAAATATTGCACATTTGAGCTGTCTGAACTCAGTTCTGGTGACATCGATGAGGAGTTAACTCGATTACAAATATTAAGTTAATACACTCTAACTCCCAACTATCTGAATTGAGTTCTGGAAACAATCTTATAAGTAGAAATCTAGATAATAAGAGTAATCCTCAAAATCTTTTATGTTGTGAAAAAAAAAATCTCAAAAATAACTTTTATTTAATAAAAAAATTATGTGTAATGTATGTTGCAAATAAAATCGCTTTTACAACAGCAAATTATATATAAAAATGTTGTTGTGAAAAAATGTTGTAGTATTGTTACTTAAATACTATGTTGGTGTTAATTGAACATCTAAAAAATTAATGAATAAGTCCGAATTAATGGCACAATGAGGAACTACTGTATTGTGATATAATTTTCAAAGAGAGGCAATCAAGATATCATTAATTTGTGAAATTACAGTAGTTTGTTATCATGCATGCACATCAGGTTGCATGATTTTACGCACAGAACATTTCGAGACCACTCTAAATAATTATGTACCTCTCTATATTAAAAAAAATAACTACTGCCACCAAAACAGTCACAGTCCATGAATTTTTTTGTGCCTTGAGATCTTTCTGGGCTAATTTTTAGATAACTATTGCATATAAAAATATGAAAATTGGTAGTTTTATAGAAAAATGCTCAATAAACAGTTTGAAGCAGGCAGTTTTTAAATTTAAAAATTATTTTAAGAGATATTATTATTGAAGTTGGTCAAAATAGTTCTCTTAAAAAAAGTTTTATAGGAACAAAAACTATGCATAGAAATTTAACAATATTTTCAAAGGATATAGATGGCAAGCTTGTGGTGTGCAAAGTCTAATAATTTTTTAATTTGACAAATTTATTTAGATTTATTTTTTTTATTTAAAATTTCGTTATTTTGATGGATATTTATTTCATATTTCAAAAAGTCCTTTATTTAAATTTTTGCCAAATTGTAAAATAGTGCACTTAATCCCTTTCTATTAAAAAATATATTTACACGTGACTATTAAAAACAGATATAAAACTTTAAAATAATAATTAAATGATCAAGTGTTTAAGCAGTAAATGGAGAAAATTACATCATAAAAAATGTACTTGTGCGTAAATATTAAAAAGATAAATAAAACTTCACAATAATAATTAAATTATTATGCATTCAAAGTATTTTAAATGGGGAAACATATGCCTTATGTTGCCATTGGGATCTTTAAAAAATTAAAAAATACAAGAAATTAGAAAAATCTCCATTCACTAAAATGTTAACTATCAGTAACTTTAAACAGTAAAATGTACTATAATACATTAATTTTAAAAAATAATAATCATTTATTTACAATATATTTCTTAATTATCCCCCTCGGCTGGTGGAGTGGAGTTTCTGTTGTGCGTAACTATGCATCGCAACATTGTTTCAATACTTTTTCTCTTTTAATAGGATGCATCATTGAAGGTTGTAATTAATGTTTAAATTAACAAAATAACTAATAAATTGGTAAAATATCACTAAAAATATAGGTAAATGGTGAATTAAAAAATATTTACTCTTATGTTGTTTGTTGTGTTTTTCTGACTATCAGTGGGAACCAGTTTCGTAAATGTGAAAATGATAGTGATAAATGAAGATTGAAAGGAAGAAATGGCTTTAGCAGGGTAGGGTGTCTATGTCAGGACAACTTTAGTGTCAGATGATTTGCATTTCTTTGTATGTCATTCAACTGTGGGTTGGTTTTGAGGTTATTCTCAAATTCAGACTAGTTACTTTCTAACACATATTTTTTATTAAATTTTGTTTGAAAATGCTTCAAAATTTCAAATGCTCTTATTCAGAAACTGTGTAATCAAACTGATTTTCCATATTTTGGTAAATTCAAAATACATTTTAGAAAATGCTTAAAAAGTTGGGTGTTTTGAAACGAATTTCTAGATTGACAACGTGGAATATAAGATAAAATGCTTTCATTTGATGACAATTGTTCATAACGCAACATATGATTGATTTATCGAACAATGGAACAAATTTTAAAACAATCTTAAGGCAGTTCGGAAAAAGTATTTTTCCCCTCCCAACAATGTGAAATTTTCTGAATATTTACGGATGCATTTTTAAACATAAAACTATGACACTTTCAAGCGAGATTTAAAAAATGATTTGTAACCGAACAGTTTCAAACTTGGTGTTATGAACCAAACTTTCGGACCGACAGCCATAAGCGAAGACCTTGAGTCCGTAAAGAGGGCTATGCTATTGTGCGTTCTACTATTTTGCAGTGCTTTAATGATTCCAGAAAGACTTGGCCTGAAACACAGTCGCATTGGGATGGTAATTCAAAGGAGAGTCCTTGTGTTCCACCTACAAATATTGCCATGCCAGCGCTGACCCCTTCGGCGGTTTTTGATCCGTCCGTCAAAACGCATACTTCAAGATGGTGAATGGAGTCATCCAATGGAACGGGAGCGTCTTCAAAGTTGATATATGGAGCCCTTGCAGGGTGTGCAACCCATCGAAACGCACTACCTTGAATTTCATATGCACGGATAGAAACGTGACCTATGTCGAGATCAGAACTCATGCGAAAGGCACGTGTGAGAAGGAATTCCTTCTCCATGCAGATCCAAGGTCATGGTATCGGCCAGGACTTGAATTGCCGCCGTACTGGTAGTATGGAAGCAGCCTGTAATGAGTAGGAGAGCTAATCTCTGAGCCGAGACCAGCTTTTCTCGCATGAGATCAGTACCAGTCCACCAGAAACTACAAGCGTACGTGGCCAACCTTTCCATCCCTTGTTTATAAAGTTGTTTGAGCACATCCCCACTTACAGTCTCTACGACTGAAGGAACGGATTGCTCTGACGTAATGAGCGTACTGACATACCGTCAGGAGAAAAACTCTGAGCAGAGTTGATTCATCAGAACATACCAACTGGGAGAGGTGTGACAGAATAAGAGTAGGTTGCAAACTTGGCACGATTAGCATTCGTTTGACGCTCTCAATTTTTACTATGCCTTCTATTCGACAACGCGAATACAGTAGAATTTAATAATATAATAAATAGAGAAATGTATTAGCAAAAAGTATCACATTTTAAATCAAATCTTTATAATATGTTTTTTATAGGCATTAAGAGTGTTCTCAAATACAAAAGAGTTACTTTCGGACACATTTTTTAATTCATTTTTATTCGGAAACGCATGAAATTAGCAGATTATGTTATTTAGAAACTAGGTAATCGAAAGACGCTTTTTCATTTTTTGATAAAGGCAGAAGATCTTCCAGAAAATGCTGTGAAAGTCGACGTTTTGAATCGGAATTTAAGACACGGCAGCACGAGAAAAGGTAAAAACTTATCGTCACGTGACAAAAATCGTTTTTAACGCGATAAGTAATTTATTTATTTAAAAAAATGAAAAACTCATTTAGATTCCAAATCACTTCAACTCGACAGCTTGAGAAAGGTGGTCATGAGACATCAATCGATTAAAATTTAAGATGTAATATACATTATGCTTTATGACTATATGATAATACTATGATGCTTTAAGACTGCGCTCAAGCTCTACGCAGTTAATTTCTGATCCATGCCTAAATTAATTTTTTTTCGCAAATGCATGACACTTTCAAGTTTCTTTATTAAGAAGCTATAGAATCAAATAGCATTTTTCACTTTCTGACAAAGGCATATGATCTTTCAGAAAATGCTATCAAAATTGACGTTTTGAACCGAATTTCTGTATGCAATAATCCCAAAAAGTTGTCATGAGAGAACAATTATTTATAACTCAATATTTAATACATTTATCGAGAATTCTAAAACGTTATTCGATTCAAAATCATCCATTTTATTTTGAGAAGAAAAAACTCCGGGAGTGTTTACCGTGCTTGTGCGGAAAGAACAATCAAATGAACGTGCTCAAAATTGTAACCGGGGTATTTCTGTCGTTTTATACGTTTTCCTTTTATGCAGTATATGAGGGAAAAAATGTTTTATATTTTACTGGTTTTTATTGTATTAATTGATTTTCTTTTTAATAAAGAACAGTTTTCCCTAGGTTCCAAACAACAATAAGGGTGTCGTTTTTTGATTGGGGGGGTGGACAAGAAGGGTGGTATTTTTAAAATCAAAATGGCAAGCAGGGTGCAGCACCCTCTTGAAATTGCATAAGGGAAACTCTAAATAAAAGTGTAGTGATAGCCATGGCTTAAATTGCGCCGGAGCCCGGCTTCGGTAGTTTTCTACTTTTAGTAAATATTTAAATATTGGTCGGAATTTATCGAAGCCCATGAATACTGGACTCCGGAGCCCAGTGCAAGCGCTTCCGAAAAACCGAAGCCTAAATTACCCTTTCCTTTTCCTCCCATATCGAAGCTTTTGCATTATTTTCTATCAAAACGCTGGAAATGGAGATGAAATGGGCTCAATTTTTATACCACTTCTTTTTTTGTGTTATTAGTATTTCCGAATCACAATCCTTACTTTATTTAATCACAGAATTCTGCAATTAATTAACATTAAAATTAGGCAAAGATTTCTATTCGGCCGGAGTGATAACCAAAAAGAGGAACAATTGACAGCTAATTAAATGCAGATAAATATATTTAAATTTTTTATTTTGCTAAAAGAAAAAAATTGCTTTAAATTTTGCAAAAACACATAATGTATGGAATATAAATATGCAGATGGTTGTGATGGTGGAGGGGGGGGGGTACACTAGGGTTATTAGTACTGCAGAATATTAAGGCTCCGGTACTTTTTTTGTTATAAATTAAGCCCTGGTAAAAGCTTAACAATGCGAAAAAATTAAAATAAATGCGTATTTATTTTATAGAATAAATATGCTATGTATGTATAAAAGTTACCGAGTGGATTATGTGTGTTAATGTAATTCTTATTTTTCATATTTTAGCCCTGGGAAGAGCTTAGTCCTTAAAGGGACCATTTTTTAGTCCTCAAAAGGACTGTTTTTTTTTTGTTTGTTTGTTTATGAAAATGAATTCGACTAATCTAAAGGCCAGATATCATCGAAATCACTTCCACTATCATCATTTGATGTTTCATCAGTGTCAGTATCAGATTCGTTATCGTCCACCTCAATAATTATCTTATCCACGAGATCTTCTATAAGTCTGTCATTTTCCCAATACTCATTTTCGATCTTCTCAATGTGTTTGCAATGGTTTGCCCACTCCCTTGCAGAAATTTTTGAGAATGCCTCGTTAAGTAATGACTGCAAGTTTCACAAACTTAACCCTCTCACTGACAAGACTGTGTTAACACGTTCCGCAAATTAACTTCCGAAAATGGAGCGGCCGCTTTAAGTCATTCTTCAAAAGCGAATCCAAAACAGGCACCCCCGACATATGACGTTTAAGGAAAATGCCTCCAATACTGGCGTGCACGTGTGTAAGATATATGCCTACCCCCTTTCATTAGGCGCCGTATCTTGTTAACAATAGATAATTGCTACAATCCCCGACCCCACTTCGCAGGTGACGAGGGGTCAGTTTCCTGTTCCTTTCAAGTTTGTCCTTCGTTTGGTTTCCGGAGATAGATGAATAGATCAAGAATTTCTACTAGATTTGTAAAAAAGAAAAGTCTTATCATTTTAAAGAAATTGGTTTTTATTTAGTATTGAGTTATATAATAATAGTATTCTATTTTGCTATACATAATTACAAGTTTTATTTGTATAAATTCATTGCAATCATTAAATCCCAAATATTCAAAATTCGTTTAAAGATGTGATGTGTACGAAATTTTACAGTTTAAAATTTGCACAATTTTGCGAAAAGGGGGACAAATGGAACATTTATCCTGCAGCTCGGAAATTGAGGGGATGCCTACTAACCACGGTTTTAATAATTTATTTATTCATTTTTTGACCGGCGATCATTTACCTGGGGAATTTCATTTTCTGTTTTCGTGTTTTTTTTTTTTTTTTTTTTTTTTTTTTTTTTTTTTTTTACAGTCACAAGACATCATGATTTCTCTAACAAATAAGAGCAATTATCTGTAAAGTTATTTATTAGTTGTTTGAGATTTCTGAATTAAAATTAAACCTTTTAAAGTTGCAAAATAAACGCTAAATATTTATTAAATAGAATTTAATTCTGTTTCTGTACTTTATCATTTTCGTGACACAATTTTATTACAAAGAGAAGTGGAGAGGGGGGGGGGGAATTGAAACTTGCGTTCAGTTTTCTCTTCGCACGGTCCTGCCGAAATATACCAGAATTTCTAGCTACTTCATGCCTTGTAGAAAAATTATCAAGTAACAGTCATTAAAATAATTTTTAATCCTTGCATAAAAAACAAAACAGAAAAAGTTCTCAGCCCCGCATCGATCACTATACAGTTACCAACTTAAATTATGCATCTTCCGGTAAAAATATGCTTCAAATGACAAAAAAATTACTTTGCATTCCACAAATGTTAATTTTATGTTAAATATTAAGTTTTACTTAATAGTTCAATTTTAAATAGTTCGTATACTATAGTCTTTCTAAGGTAAGTCACGTTACATCTAATGAAAACCTCCCAAAACTCAGGACAACGAGATCGACCGTGCAAGAGTACACAGACCTGCCTTACACCATGAGATCGGTCAACCGCATTTTCAATTCTTGTAGCAACCCCTGAGCTTCAAAAAACTTTGAACAAATTGTAACACATTTCGTAGCTGTCAACAGTCCTGTAAAAGTTTTCGTTTCTCTGCGCTTGCTCGAATTTTGCAATTTGAAACCATTAATCAAATAAAGAGAATAATAAAATCAAATAAAACAGGTCCATAACAAGAAGGGTCAGGAGCTGCTTTGCCCCCCCTCCACACTTACTTACACTCTCCCAGAATTTTAGAACACTAAAGTAAAATAAAATCTAATTTTGAACACCCCCCCTCCCCATTTTTTCAACTAGAAGCGCCAAACATAGGTAATTAATTTTTTGTTAAATTATGTTTTGAAAGTATGTTATGTTTTATGGTGCTAATGCATCCTAAATACCATATTTATCAAGTAATAAACATAACATGGCACCACATTCCTTCAAAATGTTTTTCGTTATGAATTGCATTCCAAGTTTTTGCTACAATTTTTATGTGCAGTTTAGCTTCGTTTCATCTATTTCTTACTTAAATATATATATATTTATATACATTATTTCTAAAGACTTATTTCTGTGCATACTGGTGAAAAAAGGTAAAAATGAGGGGGGGGGGTACAATTATAGGTCTCCGTGAATTTCATTCCCAAGATATTTTTTTACAGGGTAAAATTTTAGTGTGTATTAAATTTAAACTGTTATTTTATTTTATGTAATCAAAGTAGATCGAGTTCAGCTCCCACATGTGTTGGAAGAAAGAATCACCAAGAATTAATCATTAGCTTTCCCAGAAGTTAGAGGGAGAGGGTACAAAACACATTTCCTAACTATTAGGAAGAAGGAAGTCCCGTGTAATGTTTATATCACCTACCAAGAAAAAATAATCAATGTCACCGTCGGCACTCGATCGTAAAAGCCAGGCCCCACAACGCACACAGGTATATTCTCATCAGAAACCAATGTGACTTCAGGCCGTTTGTTCAAAAATTTAATATTTTTTTGAGGACTTGTTTTTTAGATATTATCTTCTAATGATTTTTAAGAATTCGAGCTTGACTACATGTAAAATTCTTTTGACATTGTGTGTGCCATGTGTACTCTATTGCTATTTACTACTTGTCCTCATTTGTCTCTGAGCAAAAATAGTCACTGTGATGTTAAATTTTTTTTGAGGGACTAGTGTTGAGACAACTACTCCCCCCCCCTCCACCAACCAAAAAATAATAATGCGCAAAAATATATTTTTCCCAATAGGTACATCCTCTTTCCCTACCCCAGCCGAAATTGAAATCTTGGGTGAGTTTCTGTGGTTAATAATTTAAAAGCCCGTCTCACACTGTACAAATTTGCTGCAAAAAAAAAAAAGTTGCATCCTCTTTAGAGGTAGATAAATTCACATCCCCTCCCTTCGCCGAATTGTTAAAAAAAGGGGGGGGGAGAAATCAATACAATAGGTATTTCTAAAAATTTTCAACATTTTTGGATGTTTCGAATAGTTACCCCCCCCCACACACACACACAAAATAAACTCTGCATACGCCACTAGAATTGTGGAAAACTATATGTTTGAATATAGTAATGAGTACATATTGATTTTTAAAGATAATATTGATACTAGAGATATGACTGAAGACTACTTTTCCATTATTGCATTAAAACATGGGATAATTTTCTTTCATTTCGGGTTCAGGTCGGGGTGAGGTCGACGAAAATTATTTTAAAGTAATCGAGTCTCGTTGCGGGTCAACTAATTTTGTTTATCTGGTTCGAACTGTTTTCGTGTTGACTTGATATAGAATTGTCGGGTTTGGATTTGACATAAACCGAACTGCGCAGATGTCTAACGCCTATTATGTTATTTAAAATAGGGGATCCAGTCCGAGTTTCCCAGGTTACAGTACATATATATGGTATTTGGTATATATATATTTATATATATATTTTAGATTCCCCTTTGGACCACCAAAGAGCATTTTATTTAATCAAAAATCGAAATAATGTATTCAAATAAAATTTTGAAACTTATTAAAAATGATACTTTCGTATTAGCCACATGCCAAGTGTAAAGATGTGAAGAAATCACCAAAGATTTCGCTTCTTTTTCGAAAGACTGCAGCCTTTTTGCTCCGATAATTTCAGCAATTTAAGTGTGTAGTTCGATAACATGTCCTTTAAATTTGAGTTTTATCTGTATTTTGTTATTATTTTTGTTTATTTATTGTTGAACTTTTAAATTCGTTTTGAAATATTAGCCGGAAACAAAATCTGAACTATTTATATTGTTTTAAGTGCAAACGGACTAATCATTCGTAATCGGGCTGCACGCGATAACGATTGATTTAAAAATAGTTCACACTTGAAAGTTTATTTTAAAAGTCGTATAAACATTCAATAAAATAAAACACAGTTTACAAACAAATTATATTTGAAAGTATATAATATATTTTTTCCTATTCGGATGCATAAAAATCGAAATTGTTCGAATTCATATATATTTTATTTTATTTCACTTTATTTATTTATTTGTTGATGACGTTTTAACTTTGATATGGAAAATCAGCCGGAGAAAAATGCTGAACTATTTATATTGTATTAAGTGCAAAAAGATTATTATTTTTCAGTAACTCGCTATGAAGATCGATTTTAAAAATTCACGCTTGAAACTTTAGAAGCCATAATAAATGATATATTTGTGACAGTTTTCAAACAAATTGCATTTGAACTTACATTTCTTTTCCGAAACGACAGTGCAAAAATTAAAAATGTGCGATGGTTAGAAATTAAAAAATTTGCAATAGCGAAAATTACAAAATCTAAAATTAATGGTCATGTATTGTCAACATCAAAATGATGTCAGCGTTACGCACGGATATGTTTGTCCTTTATAATATGGATTAGAAATGAAATGTAGGAGTCCAAACGACTATTATTTGAAGCATAAATTCCGCAGTTTGCCACAGTATATTGTTCAAAAATGACGTAAAAAATAGCTCTTTGCAAATTTATTTTTGAAACACTTCACCGGTCACCTAACCTTTATAGGCGGAAACATCCAAAATGGGAAAAAAAAATCCACACAATATAAAATCGTATCTGAAAGGAAAGCTCCGCTTCATACTCTTTTTTCCACCCAGCAACGTCCCAATAAAAAGTCATTATAGATTTTACGTGCACAATTATGCCATATACACAGCAGTGTGCCAACAACTAAGTATGGAACGGCCTTTTGATTATGAGTCCAATCATTGTGGACCCTCCTGTCCCCTAAAAAATGCTAACGCATAGAAACTTACAGTCCTGCATCAGCTAAGTGAGTAACCCCCTCTGGACTTTTGGCGATATATGAGAAAAATCAGGGTGACAAATGATTACCACAAACGCATGAAATGACCAAAAAATTACTTAAATTTGAAATTATTTAAATTTGTTAGAGAAAATGTCATCATGAAAATTACCAGCTAAATGTTATACCCAACACTTAAAAATTTGCAGCAGACTGTCCACTCATTTGACCGTTTTTGTAGAAAACGGTTAAATAATTGCAATTTAACTCTATTATGACCATAATATGGGCAATAATATGGTTAGAATAGCGTTAAATTACGGTTATGTCCGCATTTTCTATAAAAACGGTCAAATGACTGGACAGTTTGCTGCAAATTTTTAACAGTGAACTGGAGTCCTGCCCAAGTAATAAAATTTGCATCCCCGCAGATTTTATTTAAAGCCAACCCGCCACCCGTCCCGAGTCCAACAAAAAACATTTCGTTGCCACGCAATACGACCAGAACCCAAAATACTACAATGTGAACCCGAAATATTTAAGTTTAACCTACAGTTAGAGAAAAGTGGTTCAAAATTTCATTTAATTATAGAAAAATGGTCTGTAATCATATCTCCAATATAAATTTTATCTTTTAATGCTAAAAAAGAGACAAGTAAGGAGTCATTCATATTAAAAATATAGAACTTCTTCATCTGATATAGAGCCCTGCGCCTGTTTGGTTGTACCGACCCGAATCCGAAAATTCCGCTTATCGGCAACCTGTAACTCAACCCTGTTGGCCGTTCCGATCAAAAAACATTGTTTCATGTGGAAGACTTAAGAATAACAGCTCCTTAAAAAGCATAGTTGTTTTATTATATAAAAAGATGACAGACAATAATACAGATAACTTCGCTGTTAAATGAACAAAATAATAACATGCAGCTACATTCTAAAAATCAACCAGCATTACAAGCTGGAGGAAGGAAAAATGGGAAAAGTGCAAAAACATCCTGAAAAGTCCAGCCTTTTAAGCATACCATCGGCGAATGTTTTGCATAAACATGTTGCCATTTAAAGGTACACAAATTCGCATCTGAAACGCCATTGGCTACGAATACCACAAGTTGCGAATAGCCGACTACGGTGATTAGCGCGATCCTGAAATCACAGGTTACTTACTGTTACCAAGTAACGTGTTTTTGAATGGAAGATCGTGAATGAGAACGTTAGCACTGGCCGTTTCAGATACGTAAGTGTTTATTAAAGAGATGTTGAAAAACCGAAATGCATTAATGAAAAACTAAATACCTTCACTTTAAAGAAAGCTTTAAATTAAGGATTCATTAAATATGCATAACAATCGGCCTCCTTTTTCATCATCTCTAGAATATTACAAAAACATGAAATATTTGAATAAACATGAAAAAGTTCAAAAAGTTTACAAAAAGTTACACTTGAAAAATTCAAAAACTAACAATCTGATCAATGTCAGGTCACATAAGACTTTATTGGCAGGACACTGACCAGAGTGAATAACATTGTAAGAAAAATTATAACCCCTCACATAAAAATTTAAATATCAAAAATTCTTTTACAAAAATTCATTAACTGCTCTTTCACTTGTGGCTTAGTAAAGCTATCTGCAAGGTTAAGTTTACTAGGAATATACTTAAGTTTAAACATTTTATCAAAAACAAGATTTCTTAGAAAATGATATTTTATATGAATATGTTTTGTTTTCTGGTTTTCAAAAGGGGTATTAGAAAAGGCTATGGCGACTTCGTTATCACAGAATAAAGTGCATTCTCTCAAATTTAAGTTAAGTATTTTATTTTGCAAGACATTTTTTATTCAGATTAATTCTTTAGCAGCTTCAGTTAAACTAACATATTCGGCCTCCATGGTTGAAAGACTTACACATTTTTGTTTAAATGTCTTCCATGAAATAGGGGTTTCATCCAGAAACAAAATATAGCCACCTATGGAAACACGATCGTCTCTGTTTGCTGCAAAATCTGAATCAGAATAACATGAGAGATTTAAATCACTAACTCTAGATAACTCAAGTTTGAAATTTTTAGTATATTTTAAATAACGTAACAATTTTAATAAACAATTCCAGTCAGCAATGCCAGGATTGATTTGAAATTGAGATAATAAATTTACTGCATACATGATATCATGTCTGGTCCTTCCAGCTATATAAGACAAACATCCCATAAGATTTCTATAGGGAAATCTAGACATTTTATCAGTTTCTTCTTTAGTGGAAGGTGAATCTTGCTTTGACAAAACCAAGACCTTAGGAATAGGTAAAGAGCTAATTGGAAACTTAAAGTTTGAATACATTTCACAAACTTTCTCAATATAAGATGTTTGGTGTATGCAAGGACTATTTCCAACCTCTTCAAACTCTATGCCTAATAGCTTTCTGGTCGTACCCAAACTTTTTAAGTTAAAATGTTTTTGCAGCAAATCTATCCCAAAATTCAAATCCTCTTTAGTTTTGCCAAAAAGAACAATGTCGTCAACATAAAGCAAACGAAATAATCTGGCTTGAAACATATATACACAACTGCACCAATCTAGTTTGCAAAAATTTAATTTGGATAAAGCATCATTCATCTCAAAAAACTATTGTCTACCACTTTGATGCAGACCATAAATGGCTTTATTTAACCTACAAACTTTATTTTTTTCTTTTTCAAAACCCTCAGGTTCGTGCATGTATATAGTTTCATGGAGACCAGCATAAAGATATGGCGGAAAGGGTTATTAAACACACGATCAGCGAATGTTTTGCATAAACGTGTTGCCATTTAAAGGTACACAAATTCGCATCTGAAACACCGTTGGCTACGAATACAGCACGTTGCGATTAGCCGACTACAGTGATTAGCGCAATCCTGAAATCACAGGTTACTTACTGTTACCAAGTAACGTATTTTGAATTGAAGATCGTGAATGAAAACGTTAGCGCTGGATGTTTCAGATACGCAAGTATGTTTATTCAAGAGATGTTGAAAAACCGAAATTCATTAATGAAAAACTAAATACCTTCACCTTAAAGAAAGCTTTAAATTAAGGATTTATTAAATATGCATAACAATTTTCATATAAAATCTTTAAAAAAAATCCATGTTTTCTGTAAATATATTTTGCATATATTTATTTTCAGTATTTTTAGTAGAAAAGTCACAAGAGAGCTGATCGAAAGCAAGTTTTTGTCCACTTTTACTTATTCTGTTATCTGAAACTTAATTTTTTTGTTACAAGATACTATCCATTCTAATTTTGTATTTACAATATTTTTAGGGCAAAATTTATGTTTTGTTCAGCAACATATACATAATTTAAATTTGAAGTATCAAAGTAAATTTTTTTGTAATAATGATGACAGACATAATTTAGCATGTTAGTCTGTTGAACATTTAAATACTTACTTGAGAATCGAAAGCATCCAAAAAACTGATATACTTTCAGAAAGGTGATTAATAAAAACTACTTACAAATGTTTCCAAATATTACTATCTCTATTACCACAGTCAAGAAAAATGATTTTCAATAAATTTGAAATAATCATAATTTGTTGTTTTGAGGAGTTTAGTTTGAAAAAGCTTTTCTATACAGGATGTGTCAGTACCTTCACTGAGACACCTCTCATATATAAGAAAAAATAAATTTATAAATAAGAAAAATTAAAAATACCAAATGTGTAATACCCAGTTCAGGTCAGATATTTAACATACCTTAGACCGCCGAACTTACTGAGGGAGTTTGAACTTTCTATTGCTAGATACAGTCAGTACCACTCACTCTGATTGGCTGTTGAGGTTGCCTTTAACGTATGCGCATGCACACATTCTCTGTTTGTTCAGATCTCGAACACAGTGATGTTCAGTGAGTTATCTTAGATGAGTTTTGCGGTGTGGACATGTATTCAATTCTGGGAGGTTCGGAAACAGTTCCGGAACCGGTTTTGAAAGTTAAAGTACCTTTATTAAAAATATTTGCAGCTGAAATCGAAAAAGTAAAAAATAGCCATATTAGGGATTGACATCAGCTATCTTATGCAAAAAAAATCGACTGAAAAAATTCAAATTTAAACAAGAAATTTGAAAACAACCTGCCCATAGGTTTAACATTAGCAAGCGGGTGTTTTCAAATGAGTGAAGACTCCCCTTAAGTATTATCTGTTGCACAAAGATACATCACAGAAAGAGAGTGCCAGTCACCAATTGTGTTCAAAAGAATAATTTAATGTATCTTTATTAAATACATTCAATCATTGAAAATGGTAGATTATACAAAATTAAAGTAAGCAAAACAGAATTGAATTAAATATATAACATTATGCTGATGGCTTTTCATGATAAAAGTTATTTACGATGGTACTTTTATGAATATAATTTATATGCTCAAATCCTATGCTAATTGAGAAAGTCGGTTCTTTGCAAACAGTCTATGCCAGCCATACACAACCTGCTGCATGTGGCCCGGTGACTTTTTATTTGTGGCACCAGACGCATAATTATTAATCCATATTTATAAAATCATGGAGATGTGCATAAAAGGTTTTTAAGACCTTCACTGTTGTTTTATACATTTTCAAAAAGAGACAAAATTTGTCCTGTTATGTATAATAAGAGTTTTAATTATACAAAGAGAAGCAAGATTTAACAACTTAGAATTTTGTATAGATTAAACAGGCTGCAGTCCAACACTGACTGGTGTAACTTCAAATTTATTTTGTACAGAATAAAAAGAAATATTTACAAACATATTCAGCTAATTATACAAAACCAGTATCATGCAAAATTTGTTACTTAGAAAAGAACTAGTAAATCAAATTACAAGACAGACACTAGTAAGTTTTGTATATATGTATGTATGTACTGTGTGTATGAATACAAAGAAGTAAAGTGGGTCATTATTTCTTAACTTTCATCATAACTGGACTAAAGTTTATCATTTTGACTACCAATCCATTTCAGTATATAGTAGTGTAGTTGTAACTAAAACAGTGGATATATGCTATAGGCAAAGGATATACACTAGAGATTATACGCTATGGTTATGGAAGACATCTTTAAAAAATCTAGAAGTATACTCAAAATTTATTCAATTTAAACTAGTAATCTTTCCTCATCTACATTAACAGATTTTATACTAATTACATCAATAATATTTGCTTTAACTGAAAATCACAAACAATAAATTGCTGTTGCATTTGATTAAAAGCTACCAATAAACAATTGCGCTGTGCGCCCTCTTCTTCTTCCATTCTAGCGCCCGGGCCACATGCTCCTTTTGCTCCCACCTCCCTTAGTTTCAGCCTTAGATACTCCTTTTCCTTTTTAAAATTTCTAAATTATAACATATTTTTCTTTCAAGTACTTTTTTACATTATTCCCAGCTATTAATTTTACTCTCGACTTTGAATTCTTAGCCCTGCACCTATGTCTACCGACTAGGTTTTTTAGTTAACTTCGCTCTCCCCCCTCTTCAACTATTCAACAGTTACCTATTATTGTACATACTATAATTAATTAATTGCATCGTTTAATCAATATCAAAAATTAAAGCTCGTTTTTAAATTAATGACTTGTCAGCCGGTATTTTTTTGTTTTAACCATAAATTGTATTATTCTGATTTTTAGAGTCTATAGATATTTAATGATCTAATAAATGAAACTTATAGACTACTTCATGCTTTACAAACTTTATACTGACATTTTTGTCTCTAAAACGCACTAAAAGTAGGTTATTAAGCAAAAACTAACGTCATTTGTGGATTTTTGCACTTTTTGCAAATTTTACCCTATTTTCCCAGCTTTGTACCTTACCCCCCTATTTAGACAATTTACAAACATGAATACTGCATGTTGTAGAGAATTTTATGCTCTACAAAATGATGAAAGTGCTTTTTCTGTAAAATGCACTAAAATTGAGTTATTTAAGAAAAATCGAAAAAAGGGCCGAAAAATGTTTTTTTTCAATATTGTGAAAAACGCACAAGGTCTAGAAGGTCGAAAACTTGTTTTTTTTTTTATTAGAGGGTCAACCTTTATAACATATCCAAAAATCAGAACTACCCAAATTTTTGTAAGGTAAAATGCTATTTCTACTGGACTATTCTGTCTTTACCCAACTTTATTTATGCTTTTATTTATCATTTAAAATTGTTTAAATAAATAGTAGTATATATCCTACTAATATTACTTGTGCCATGCTTCTTAGAAAAGAATTTGTGTTTGTTCAGAAAAATAAAATTATTTTGTTTTAATTTGTAAGTGTTTATGACAGCATTTGTACATAAGAAAAGAGAATAGTTTCATATGTAATTAATTGAAAGTGTTAACATATACCATTTTGCAAGTGTGAAAGTTTCTTGTTTTATTTTTGGTTCGAGTCTGCAATAGGAAATTATTTTAATTTGATACATATGTGGTTTTAGCAGACAGAATTATAATAATTTTTAAAAAAAGTCTGTTACAAAGTAGTAATTAAAGTTTTACGTCTTCAAAAATAGGATCCTCATTAAAACAATGTACTTATGATAGTGATTTTTTAGGCATATAAAATGTACAATTGTGACACGTAACAGAAGATTCCTTCATAAATTTTATAATCAAATATAGAAGAGAGTCCTACATAGTGAGACATTTTATTCTGTGCATTAGAGAATCATTTTAATATGAAGTTTGTGTTTGTACTGCTAGATATTACACTGTTCAATGATTCTGGAGTGTTCGCCAACTAAATTTCAAGTGTAAATGTTGTTTTATTTGAAAGTTATTGAATGAAGGGAATTTTTAAACCTGAAAGTTACTCATTTAACTGAGTTACTTATCATATACCTGTAGTCTGATTATATACTGTATTTCAGTTCCAATATAATACACATGCTGCATTATTTCTTCACTTAATAACAAGGTATAATTATGTTCAATAAAATAACAGTATATACTTTCTTCTAGAAAGTAGTACATAACAATTTTTATTTAACAAATCTATATAACATACATTGGTCATTGAAAATTGGTACACAGTCAAACAGACCATTACTGTGTACTATTACAATTCCAATACATCTCAATAGTTATTTGTGACCCTGTCTAATTGGGACAGCAACTTAAATATAACAAAATGTCAAGAACAAAATAAAAATATATCATTAACTTTATTCCTGATAATTGTGACAGCCACTTTATTGGGGTAAATCATTTTAGGATTGATATGGGGCCCAATGAACTGAAATCAGCATATTTATCGAAGTCACTTATTTAGAACTTGGAACAGATATCTCAAACTATTATACATGTATGGATGAAATGACTTGATGTAGGTGAGGAATGTTCATTCCAAACTCCATTTATTACTCATTTAAGGCTATTAAGAGGCATATATTAGAATAACCTTAGCAGCATTCTCAAATTCACTATTTTTTTCACTCAACAACATGAAGCTTTCTGACACATTTTTTTTTGCATGTAAATGCAGCACTTTTAGGACATTACTATTTTAATTCCTAAAAAACGACTAGCGTTTTTCATTTTCCTGCATGTGATATTTATCTTGATTTATAATCGATTGCTCTCTGATGACATCTGTTCTAGGCCTGTCACATCCTGATAACCTGAAGACAATTTTTAGGAATTTTAAGACCGTTTTCTACAAGGTTCTCTGCCTTTATGAGAAAATGGAAAATGCTATTCGATTTCTGAATATCTAACGAGCAATAGATGCACATTTTATATTTTTACAAATGAAGAAGGTTTTGTGAATGTATCATAAAATAGATAGTCTAGATCAGCCATACTCAACCTGCGGGCCACATGTGGCCCGGCGGCCTTTTATGTGCAGCCCGAGACACATAATCATTAATCTCTTATTTATAAAATTAATTGAGAATTGTATAAAAAGTTTTTAATATTTTCTCTATTCTTTTATACATTTTCATCAGTAAACAATTTTTTGTTACTTATAATTACTAATTTAAAATTACCTTAAAATATCTTAAATGACGTTTCCTTAGTAGAATTTCTTTTTACATGTAGTTTTACTTGGGTTGTAGTAGTGTATACATTTCTTAATCCTGAACACTAAACAAACATTATTGCAAATTAATTTAATTTGCACTATATATATATCTACATTAGGCTTATTATGGTTAAATATTTTTTGCAGAAAAAAATGGCAGCAAAAAGTTTTATACCACTATTTCAAAACAACAATCTTAGCGGCATTTGTAATAGAAATCTGTATTTTTTTTACATTATTATACAAGCGCGTTGCGCCCCGCCTAATGTCGCAAATATATGTTTGCGGCCCGCCAGAAAAAAAGGTTGAGTACGGTAGATCGTAGAACAAACATCTTTTAAGAATGCTTTGTACATGTGCTTAATTTTGTCATTTTATTTTCTTTCTTTGCATTTTATAGCATGAATGTTTATTCTTACAGTTTGAAAAACCTAAGATTTTAAAACAGCAATTTTCAAACCTAAATCCATTACAAGTTAACAATTTTTTTATGAATGAAAAGCAGGAAAATATCTTGGTCAACTATAAAACAAGCATTTTCATCTTTATAGGTAATTAATATAAAACTTCACATTCATTTATTTAAATCTAAAACAGAATGTATGAACATTTTATGTGTGTAGAGATAACAAAGCTTCTAACCTTCTGTTGTTTATTTTCAAAGTCAAAAATGCTTATTTTGAACCAGAAAATTTGTATAATAAAATGTATCTTGTTTCAATGTGGTAAATATTTCAGGAATGAAAATTTTTGGCAAATCCACAGAATTTATTATTTTTATAAAATTTTCTTTCTTCCACTTTTTTTATAATTCTTTTGCAGTTTTTTCTAAGAATTTTCACCTGTAAACTAAATTGGCAGAAAAGATGCCACGCTTATTGATTTTGACAGATATCTGTTTTTCAGACTAACTCTTGACTATGTGCTTCACAATCTATTATAATTCTCACAATTTTTTATTATTCCTAAAGAAATTTTAAATTTCCCTAAGATCTGTTGCCAAAAGCTGTACTATGTTCAATTTCCTATGTTCAATCCTTCTCCATCCACTATGAGTGTTATCATTTGTGTTATACTTCAGTAAAATTTGAAGGCTAAAAATAACAAAAAATGCAATATTTTTGGATATATCAGTTTTTATTGTGATACGAAAAGAATTCAGTTTTTATTGTGATACGATAAATTTCATTACTACATTCTTCACTCTGTTCTTTATCGAGTAAGTTTGATTAAACACAGATTTCTGAAAGTGAAGAGAATAAATGCAGTCTGGTGTGTTCATTCTGCCATCTTAAAAATATTAATAAATAAATATGAACATGTATATTTTGATTTTTTATTAGTATTTGCTTAAACCTTCATTGTTTTCTTCTTTTTCTGAGTGCTTGTTCTTTTTATACCTGTTATTAGGTTTCATTCCTTCAATAAAATTTCTGGTTCAAAATACAGGGTGTCCATAAATTCCTTGGTTTTCTGACCTCATAACTTTTAAGAATATGAAAAAAAATTATTATATATTCGTAAATTACAACTCAGAAATTTTTTTTAATAACACAAAGAAAGTTACATATGGGTAAAAGTTACAACTCAAAACGCTATTAATCAACTAGCAATTATAATTAAATAATAATTAATATTAAAATTTTATCAAAACGCTTTTAATGAATTATGAGTAATTACATAATTCATTAAAATTTTTTTAATAAATTTGATAAAATTTTACTCTTAATTATCTTTTGATTATAATCGTTATTTGTTTAATAATATTTTCAGTTGCAATATTACACATATGTAACTTGAATTGTGTTATTAAAAAATCTTTTTGAGTTGTAATTTACGAATAGGTAGAAATATTTTTTGTCCTATTCTTAAATAAAAAATTGTGAGGTATGGAAACCGGGACAATCATTTATGGACACCCTGCATTTGCTTCACTTAAAATAACTGCAATATTAGGTTCTATGGAATGAACATAATTTCATGATTGCAAAGAAATGTTTTCTTAAAATTGCGTTTTTCAATAAAAAACATATTTAAGACTATAAACTACTGAAAATTAACAGAGACTGAAAATAAACAAAATCAGCAATATCTGCTACAAATTCATTGCACTGCCATAAATTGTTATTTAAAAAAAACACAAAATCATTGATAAAAATGCAAAACTGAAACTCCCTGGCATAAATTTACCATGTTTTTGTTCACTTGCAGTCTCTCTTGATCTTGAATGATTTACAGTCTACAAAAATTTCTCATTTTTTCCAAGCTCAACAACACAAAACTTTTTGACACATCCATGAACTAATTTTAGGATTATTTGAAATAGAAGATTATATTATTGAAGTGTTTAACAATCGGAGAGTGTTTTTCATCTTCCTATAAAAGAGATTTATCTTCATTTGTAGTGTGTTACTGCCTGATGAAGACCATTCCTATGTCTGTGCATTCCCGAAATTCTACTTAAAACACTAACTTTACATGTTTAAAAAAATTCTTTTCCTTTATAGAAAAATGGAAACACTATTTGATTTCTTGATATCAAAAGATATAAATAATAATAAAGCAAATATTATGCATTTATGAATGAAACTACCTCTGTGAAATTTAGAATAGTATCCAGTTTGGATGTTTGAACAGACTTAAATAAGTTTTGTGAAGCATTTTTAAAGAGTACACCAAAACCTGATCAGCACCTATATGTGCCAAAGTCTAAATGAATAGGATGTTTAATGAAATCATATTCTATAGATGCCAGGATTAAAAATCAGGAAAATTGTAAAACAAACACAACATAGCAGTGCCATCTGTTGAACTATATACACCCAAGAATAATAAGTGTGAATTTATGTCAAGATCTCACAGAAAATGACATATGATAAATTTGATGCATAAGTTTTAGAGATAGAGCACCCACAAAATTTATATTATGTGCATACAGACAGACAAACATTTTCCAATATGATTCTTATGAATAGATACATTGTAAAATGGCATTATTTACTGAAAAATCTTTGATAGTGGAAGACACTTTCATTTTATTGGGATGTCTCCCCAATGCAGGCCTTCCTCTGTTTATATTTTTTTCTGCTATATATTTTTCAAAATTTCATCGTCTTGTGAAAATACTTTAAATTGAGGGTGACAGTTATTAAAAAGCATTACTTCGTCACTGGATGTCTAGTTTTTCTTGGTTAAAACTATATTTCTGTAATAATATCCGATGATGATTTGTAAAGACTTTATTATCTATAAAGTATATTAGGTATCTGGTTGTTGGCACGTTTACAAACTTGCATGTAATACACATGTATGCATGAAATTTGCAGATATTCTCATTCAAATTCCTAACAATTAAAAATTTTACATCTCTCTTAATATATTTAAACTGAATATTTTGGAAGATGCTTTTAAATTTTCTGTTTTAAAATTATTTTAAAACCTGAACATTGCAGAAAGGAAATCATCAATAAGTAATCTTCTATAACTGAATGTGTAAAAACATTTGTAAAAGAAGAGAAAAATCTACTTTAATTTTTTGGCCTGTGAGTAAGATCTAAAAATTTTATGCACACAGGAATAAAAATAGTTTTGATAGAAAATTCATACTTTTTCTATAAGAAATTTTTAGCTTAACAGATGTGATTGCTTCCACATTTAGAAGATACATTAAAGAAAATAGAAAAACGTTATGTACATAATTTAATGACATGAAAGTTTATTTAGAACACAGTTCCACAGATACAAAATTTCAGACTATATCATATACTTGAATAATCAATTTTTTTTATGGATGTAACAACAATCAATAATTTTTACTATTCCTAACTTACATTTATTGGCAATAACAAAAGGATGTGCAGCATAAGATGCTGCCAGATCTTTATCAACATAAACATTTTGCAAGGACCGACATGACTGAATGAGGGAAACAACACTATCAGGTGTCACATTAAAATATCTAAGGCAGATTGTCTCTAGGTTAGGAAACACTGAATTATCAAAAATTAAATCATTGTTTTCCAAAGTTGCAAAACACAGGTATAATGTTTTCAAATTAAGTGCATGATTCCGTATTGCTTGAAATGTTCTGGAGTGAATCCGTGTCTCTCCCATATCCAGAACTTCTAGATGTTTCAAAAAAGAAATGTCAACTTCAAACCAGGAATAGTCTACATTTGTATTAGTTAAATATAATTGTTTCAAATGCATCATTCTTGAAAACGGGGACTTACTGAAATGTCCCAGAAAAGAATTAGAGAGATTTAAAATTTCGATTTTTGAAGTTCCATCCCATTTACATCTTGCAGAACAGATGGCAAATTCAGAATTACGAAATACCAGTATTTGAACATTTTGTAAAAATTGAGCACATAAATCTATAACTGAGGGCAGACTAATTGATAATTTAGACCAAACCAAAGTTAATATTTTGAGATGGGGACACCTTTTTTGCAGCTTTACACAAAGTTCCTCAAAATGTAATAATTCAGTCCAGTATCTACGACCTATAAAATCTAATTTGATGCAAGTAACAGAAGATGGTAAAAGATTCACAAAACAATTTGCTACAGTATTTTGGGATCCATGAGATGCGGACAATTTCACATTTACTTGTTTCCATAAAGCTGCATTTCTTGTCGACACATGCCATCTTCTGCACACTCTGTAATAAGAAAAAAATGTAAACATGAAGATGCCTGCTTTTACGTGTACTTGATACCATAAATTAAGTTTTAGATTGCACTATTTTCAAAATCAAAGAAATAAACAATATTTATAATTCATATATTCATTTTCTTAAGATATCTGAAAAAATAATGCTATTTTAAAATCTATGTACTTCACGCATTTTCTTTATGATAGCAATAAAATGGCACTAGTATTTAATTCTTTATTTGTAGGACCTTGCATCTATTTTAGAGAATATAAATCCTTTTAATAATTGAACTTTTTTTTAAATTAAAGAATGCAGAACAGTACATACAAATATTTTATATGTTTGAGAGTACAGCTGACACAACTTCACTGTCAAATGCAGTGCTGTAGTTGGGTGGGAACGCATGGGAACGCTGTTCCCAGAAATATTTGGTTTGTTACTGTAAAAAAAAAAATTATCACGTAGGAGCGCAAGCCTGTTTTTTTTTCTCCAGACTGTAAAAACTATACTCATTTCAATGTCTGAATGCAAAAGAGCATTCAGCTGTATGAATAACATCATGACCGATGCGAAAAATTCACTCCTTATTGAAAGAGCCAGTTTACTTATATTCATAAGCCGTGTAAGGACCTCTCTTAAAAGAATTTTGTCCTGAATCATACGTAAAATATTGGTTGTGATCAGGAAAAAGATTATCAGACGAGACAGCTTGTCGTAAATCAGAGAGCACAGAAAACACCTCTCATTATCGTTCTTTATAGAAACTTCTAGGATAGATGTGCCAATAGGTTATACAGTAAAACCTCTGAATAATGGACACCTCAAGAGCACAGAATTTGTCCGTTATTTGGAGGTGTCCGCTATTGAGAGTTAAAAATGTACAAATATACAGGTTTTGGGGATCACAAAAGTGTCCGCTAAATAGAGATGTCCGCTATTCGGGAGTGTCCGTTATGGAGGTTTTACTGTATATGGATTTATTTCTGTTGTTTTAATTAAATTTTGATTCATAATGGAAAATGCTACTGTGAGATTGATTAAATATTGCTTTTAGACGAATGCTATACAAATGCAAGACTATAAAAACTAGAATATAATAATTATAACTGCTAACTAATAAAAAGACGCATTTCTTTGGGTACTTCTTAGGCTTTGACTCAATGTTTTAAATTGGCTTTTGGTTCAGCAGAAATCCGGTAGCATCAACATCTACTCAAGGTGAGTTCCCACAAATATTTTTTTCCAACTACAGCACGGGTCAAATGCATACAATGTAATGTATCCTGCATACTGTATAATGCAATCTGCTATATCATCTAACTATATAATATACTTTATAGAGATAAATATCCATATTACAATGTATTTTTACAATAGTTACAAATGAAGGTTTTCTATAAAACAATTCAAAATACTAGACATCATAGTCCGGTACATTTATAGAGAAAGAGTTTCAAGTAACAGAATATAGAAATCAGAAGTTGGTATCAAAAATCAATGTAAAATAATTCTTTTTTTAATTCATAGTAATTTTCAACCAAAGTTAATTTTGCTATTAAAATTTATAAAAATTATTTCAAGAGAAATTTAGTTTAATAGATACAGAGGAAAAGAATCTCTTTTGAACAGTCCATACTTAACTACATGTCAGAGAAATTTAAGTAATGTTTTACAAACTGTTGTTTCATTGGTAAAATTATCTACCTATTAACTCTAAAAAGATTTTTGTGAAATTTTTTCAATTCAAGGAAAAACTCTACCCACTTTTTGCTTTATGGAGTAATTTATAAATGAAGTTTAAAAATGCAAAATAAAAGTGATCCCTTAATACCAGTACAGACACACACAAACATAAATAAAAATGTGTGTGTATGAGTATATAGAGAAAAGGGGTATAATATAAAACAAGAACGAAAAATCATGCATCAAGTATAGATTATGAACACTTTCCAACACAGCTAGAAAACTGCAACGAAACATCAATGTTAAATAAGGTGAAAGAAGATATGTAAGTAAACAGTTTAGAAAACATATCAGACATTAAAAAATACAGTTTTTGAAATTACCTTCCAGTGTCAAAAATGTAGGTGAATTATTTTGTGCAGCCCTGTACATGATCAATAGATGTGGATATATAGCATGATAAAAGTTAGTTCACTTACAATATTCACATTTAACAATTTTTTCCGATCGATGGAAATGCACTTGAAATCCTTTGTACAGCCCTTTATATTATCTGAAAACTTCTATACACACCACATATTAAGCTAAAAGGCACCTTAAAACTCACTTGCAGCAAATACCAACCATAAACGACAATGTATCTTTTCCTTTGAGTAGCCATGTAGATGAATTTATTTATATTCCACAAACTTAAATTAGTATACTAAATATACTATAGTTCAGCAAGAAAATGCATAACACAATTAAAAAGTACCCTTAAGCTATTCACTCCCATAGTCTGTAATACTTAAGGCTTCCCTTGTGTAGCCCTGTATATGAACAACTGAGTTTATAAGCACACATATACTATGAAAAAATTTAGTTAAACTTAACGCAAACCAAAGTGGAAAACGCACTTATCACACATAGACTGTAAATATCGCACATGTACTGTAACCCATATCTTTTGTGTGTCCCTGTAAATAAACATAAGATGCACCACACTTTCAAGAGAGCAATTTATAGTGAACCTCAGTAATGAATGTAATTTTCATTATGCTTAAAATAATGAAATATCGCTAAATTACACTGCAAATGATTTTCTCCCATAGAACAATGTGTAACAGAATTCTTTTGTTTGACCCTGTAAATGAATAATGAATGCTTTGCACCCCTTCTGCTACAAAAAGCATGTTTTAATGTGCTTCATAATTATATATCAATTTCATAGTGTTTTAAATGTTGTAGCATCATCAAAATGCACTTGAAATGATTATTTCCCATAGACTGTAATGCAAGAGCAGTGCCAAGATTTGCCCGACGGGGGGGGCATGGTCTCCCCGATAGGGGGGCCAAATTGGCAATATAAATATATATATATGTGTGTGTGTGTGTGGATTACAGTCCTGCTCGGGTCATATTATACACGATAAATATCTGTTTCTGTCACTAATTTTTTTTTCGATGCTAGACCTGCAGACCACGGATCCTTCCCTTTGAGTTGTCCAGGCTTAAACATTGGGGCTAAGCGATTTTGCTTGGAAAGATCATGATACTTTAAATCCGTATATTCATTGTCAAAATTTTCATTGCAGATGCTGCACTGGACTTTATACCTAGTACACTTACCAGTCTTTTGTTTAGAAAACATTTAAAATGTATACAAAATATATTTTTCTTGGAAATCAAATCAAGCTTTTTGTCCGACAAAATATCCTCGTATGTCCAAGAGAGCGCATGACGTTTCGAAATGATTCATTTAACTGCTGAGTTTGCTAAATTTACCTACTATGTCTATGAGTCACCATAACGAAGAATACTGATGATATGATCTCAAATTCCTCATATCACAAACAAAAACAAAGCCAAACTGAGATTTTTTTTTTTTTTTTTTTTTAAGTATGTTGTTTAAAAATTGAGATCTAATTATTATTTTTTACCATTTCTTTTATTTTAAATTATTTAAAATTTTCAAAAAAAAGCGACAAGGTTTTTTTTTTTTGGTTTTTTTTTGTTTTTTAAACACATAATTGACAAATATGAATTCAAGATTTACAAAAAGAATGAGTTTTTAAAAATTATCTCAAAATCAGAAACGTATTTTTGTGATTTAAAACAAACTTTGTTATTATAATAATATTCTTCTCTTTCTAACAATGAAAACTGTTTTGTTTTCAGAAAATCAAAGCATACTCCAGGAAAAAAAAAAGAAAAAAAAAAGAGAGACAAAAAAAATAAAATAAATTAAAATAATTTCTGGTCGACATTTTTAAAAATCTCTTTCTGGTACCGTATCTTAGGGCTATCTTTATACAAAATAACTCTGCTTGTCAACCCGAAACTCGAAATAATTCAACCCCAACTCAAAATATTCAAACCTGAACTAAACCCAAAGCGAAATAAATTAATAAATATCTTAAAGCTGTTCTCAAATACAAAGCGGCTACTTTGACATGCAAATTTTAATTTATTTTTATTCAGAAACACATGAAATGGGCTGGTATCAAAAACTTTGTAATCGAAGCGCGTTTTCCATTTTCAGGTAAAGACAAAAGATCTTTCAGAAAACATTGCCAATGTCCACGTTTTGAACCGACTTCCTGATGCTTCAGCGCCAAAAAGAGAAAAACATGTTGTCATGTGACACGAATGGCTTTTATAACTCCCTAAGTAATTTATTTATCAAAAATTGGAAAACTTATTTCGATTCCAAATCGTTTCAATAGTCAGGCCTAGGGCTTTACAAATTTGAGAAAATCTGTTAGCCAGAAAAAAATATTAGTCGCCAGTAACAAATATTTACCCTCCATCCCCTTCTTCATTGATTAAAAAAAAACACACGAGTTTTTTATGAATTAATTGAGAAAAAATAACAAGAAGAATAGTTTTAAATTATTAGTTATGTAGTTTAGAATAGTACATAATTTAGAAAGATAATATAAACTATGTTTTCTACTGAAACTTATAAAACTTATAATCACTTATATTATGTTGACAACTTATATAAACACAAAAATCAGATTTGAAACTTAAAAAAAACTCGAGCATTTTTACTTACCCATCATACGTAGTATAGGGTAAGTCTTGTAATCATTTTGAAAATCCAAAAAACGTTTTTTGGCGGATTTACACGTTTCAAACACTGGATATTTCGAAAAACATATTTTTAGAAAATAAAATTTTGCCGTCCGTCTGTCTGTAAACGCTCTATCTCCCGAAGAAATTGAGACAGACTTGACATTTGGTGTGTACTTAGTATATAATAATGGGAAGAAGCTTATTGAATTTCAGTAACCTCGATGATCCGGAACTATTTTTTTCGGACTCTCAAAATATTCGTTCTGATAAAAGGTAAATAAAATTTTTCGAAATTGCTTACTTTAAGGCGTGAATATAAAAGACAATAAAAAACAAATTTTGCATTAAGAATGAAGTCGATGGGATAATGAGTTGCCGAGATATTTGTAATCCGATTTTCCACAAACTTCAATTTTTTATGACCCTGTATTTCATTCAAATTTCAATTCCAAGATATATTTTAATTGGAAATGAGATGCTTAATCCGATGCAGTAAACCATAAGTTAATATGATTATGAACTTTGGAGTTATAAGGATGTATCTTTTATGTAGTTCAGTAACAGAGCATTTAAAGCTTATGACATCATCAAGCCACGATTTTATTCGAATTGTAGTACATTTTATAAATAT
Organism: Maratus michaelseni; assembly: GCA_963931845.1. Taxonomy (NCBI): domain Eukaryota; kingdom Metazoa; phylum Arthropoda; class Arachnida; order Araneae; family Salticidae; genus Maratus; species Maratus michaelseni. Next base: position 300,091,639 of record OZ007597.1, read on the forward strand.
TTTACACATGTTTTATTTTCATATTTTATATTATGCATATCCATGATGGTGCCCCCCCCCCCTATTACGGTGGCCCCCAACGACTAGTTTAGCAATGTATACAATTTTAGATGCCAGAGAGGCTGGATTGATACTATTTCTTACTGTTTTATTGAAATATCCTCTCTCCCCCCACATTCTTATCATGTGACACATACTAGCTGGCTATAGCTGAAAAGAATGGTGTTTTCTGTTCATGAGTTGGAAAATCCCTTTTAAATTTAGTTCTTCCATTAAAAGTATGAGAGAAGAGGTAGATCACTGTTTGCCGCGCACGAGTAGGGGTTAGGAAGAGAAAAAATGTCATTTATGCTCATTTATTATGTCAATTGTTTTACAGAAATCACCCTGAAAAATTAAATAACTTGGTTGCCAGATGAAAAAACTTGGTAGCCAGTGGCGACTTGGCGACCGCATTTGTCAAGCTCTGGTCAGACCTGTCAATTTTATGGCCTTTGCATTTAAAAATGAACCCGAAATTGTGTCAGAAAGTTTTTTGTTGTTCAGCAGATCATTTGTACAAATACTGAAATACGATTGCTGAAATGTAGTCTACAATTATATCTCTAAAATATTTTTTTTTCCTTGTATAAAAATTAACACATTTGCATTCATTCAAATATATATTTTTTTTTTCATTTGCAAAATATTCACGCCTTTCTTTTGAAAAATCGTGTCAACCCTAACCCAATCTGAAAGAGTCAAAACCCAACCCAAAACAAACCGAACACAAAACGCTTAAAGTTGACTTGACCCGCAACAAATAAAATTAAATTCAACCCGACCCGATACGAACAGCGGGTTGGTCGAGTTTCGGTAAAATCGGGTTACACGACGCAATGCAGGATTCTAATCTGAAACAATATTCTGGACACTTTTTTGAAAAAATCAGGTAACTCAAACACGACGCGGAAGAATTAACATTCAACTCGAAACCGAAACAATTGCAGTCAACCCGACATGCAAAGAAAAATATCAGCGCCAACCTAACCCACAGGTCGTTTATTTTAAAAACACTATAAGTTTGAGTCATTTTTTAAAAACTAACCACTGTCGGGTGGTGTGCGGGAAAATTGGGTTACCCGACTCAACTCTACTCCGAAATCAAAGTATTTTCCCCTACAGCAATTAAATTTTAACGACAAATTTTTTTATCCCGAAATTCGAAATACTTCAATGCTAATCCGACCCGAAAAAAAAATATATCTATAGTTTAATACAATTATGAAAAAATAATCTACAATAATTTTTCTAATATCAATTCTACCTTTTATGTAGACAAATAAACATGTAAAAAGACTCATTCTTATTTAAAAATCCAGTTTTTCAGCTGAAACAGCAATGTTGAGTTTTATTGTAGAATCCGATTTACCCAAACACGACGTGAAAATATCAAAACTCAACCAGAAACAATTACAGTCAACCTGACCCGAATCCAACAGCAACAACAACAACAAAAAATATTAGCTCCAACCCGAATCGCGGGTCTGGTCGGGTTCAGGCAAAATCGGTTTACACGACCCGATACAGGATTCTAATCTGAAACAATATTCTGGACAGTTTTTTTGAAAAATCAGGTTAACCCAAGCCAGATACGCAAGAATCAAAACTCAACCTGAAACCGAAACAATTGTAGTCAACGTGGCTTACAAAGAAATAAGACAGCACCTACCTGACCCATTAGTCAGATTTTTTTTATAAACTAACCCCAGTTCATTTAAAAAAAAATAACCTGCCCAACTCAGATCAGTCGTGGGCAGTTCCCTAACTCTATGCAGGATTCTATTCTGAGGTCAAAATATTTTCTACGACTACAATTCAATTTGGACCCTGGATCCCCCTCTAGCGGCGGCCTTGACATCGTATATGGTAAACCTCGAACCGAACGAACCTCCGGCTTGGGTCCCTGCTGAAACCAAACGCAAACCCTACGAAAAAATCTCTCGACCCAAAATCGACAAAAAAAAAATCGTCGACTGCAACCTGAAAAATACTTTAACCCGAAACAAAAAATAATTCTCGAAACAATAAACATTAAAAAATATATAGTTTTTCATTTTAAACTATATTTTGGGGATTCTTTTGAGAAATCGGGTCAGCACGAACCATACTCGCAAGTGTCAAAACCTAACCTGAAACCGACCTGAACCCGAAAGAGTTAAAGTTAATTCAACTCGAACCGACCCACAATTAAAATATACCAGTCCGACCCGCAATAAAAGGGCTAGCGTCAGTCCAATACGATCCAAACCAAGAGGCGGGTCAGGTTCAGTTTGTCCCATACGATGCAGCACTCTACACCCAACTCGAGGCCGTTAAAAAAAAGTTCTTCGCATTCCGACCTGAACCCGAAATACTTCAACCCAAGCCGATCCAAAATCAAATATTTAATTACAACAACTTTTAAACAGCAAAATTAAAGGCAAAAGCAGATGGTCTGCATAAACAACAAAAGGAATTTTATGATGACTTTGTTTAAGTTAAACGAAATGCATCGAGATGGGAAACACGGTCACCTAACACATACTGACACAATTCTTTTTCTTTCTTTTTATTTTTGCTAACCACAGAAATTCGAGGGCCTGAACAAATTAATCACTGCAAAAGGAAACGGTTATATTACATGTACCCGAATAAAGATATTAAAGCTAAGATAATAGGTTGCCTTTTGATTAGACTTAAAATAGATTTTTGATATGAGATATTATAGCCAAAATAAAGAAATCTAAATTAGAAAATAAGTTATTTTGAGTATATTAATTTACTAATATATGATTTTGTATCATAAGAGTACCAACCTGACCCCGACCCAACTCGGGTTGAAATCCAAAAGTCAAAATATTTTCCCCGATGACAATTTAATTTTGACCCCGATGGGGGGGCCAGGTATGCCTGACAGGGGGGCATATGCCCCTCTCCCGGACCCCCCACTAGCACCGCCCTTGCTGTAATGTAATGGAATACTTTTGACAGTCCTTGTAAAAAAACTATAAGTGCTACACACTTCAATTGAAATAGGGAACATGCTATAGTAAACAACAATAACATACAAAAATTTCAGGGTGATCTGAGTATATTTATGTGAGTTAGAGCACGGACAGACAGACAGTCAAACCAAAGTCATAAAGACTTTTCAACTAGGTTAGAAAGTGTTAAAAAGCTTTATTTTCAATGCATATTAGAGTACTGCATCGGATCATGTTATCTGCTTTTATCCTAACTCGACCCGTGGTTCGGGTGCGGTCGGCACTATACTGTTTCATTGCAGGTCAGGTTGACATACTTTTTTTTGCTTTGGGTTAGGTTGACTTTCATTGTTTGGGTTTGGTTGGGTTTTGACACTTACAGGTCCAGTTTGTATTATCCAATTTTTCAAAAGAATGGCCAAACAAAATTTTCAGGTGAAAAATTTATATGTAATAAAACTTCCATATCGGACACTCCCGAATACCAGACACCACTATTTAGCAAACTTTTTTCAATTCTTAACACTGATATGTTTATATCCTCTGAATACCTTTGAATAGTAGACATGACACGTGTGTGCATAACCTATCACAATTAAGATACGTATGTGTTTGTCTATATCATAAATGAAAAGTTGGTAATATTTTTCGAAGGAAAAAGGATTCTTAAATGTACCATAAAGAAAGAATAATCTATGATCACATTTCTTACATTATATTTCTCATTCAGTAAATAAAATATATATTTTTTTCTTATTCATATTCAAATATGTATTTATTTTCATCTGAAACATAGTTCTGCTCAACTAGTTTGGGAAAATCAAAACAACGTAACCTGGAAAAGCATAAATCTGACTCACAAGAAATATTCCAGAGTGAACTCGGCCAGCAGAAAGGAAATTAGACTCACTACAACTAAAAAAAGACATTAGGAACAACCCAATGCAGGACCTTATTCAATAATCCCAAGATATCCACCATTCAGAAGTTTTATTATATAAAACAGTATAGATATGTCCATTTTTCTGTATAAAAGATAAAATTAGTATTAGAGATATAAATGAAGATTACTATTTTAAATTTTCATTAAAATATTAATCGATTTCATTTCATTTTGGGTTGCAGATTGGATTCATTTTGAAGTATTTCGGCTTGCGGGTTAGGTTTGAATGAAATATGTCATGTTCAGGTTGGGTTGCAGGTCGACAAAAATTATTTTAGTCAGGTTCAGGTTGGGATGCAAGTTTTTGAAAATGTTTTTTCAGGTTCAGGTTGGATTGACTTCAAATAGAATTTTTGGGTTTGGCTGGGTTGAACTTGACTTGTGCAGGACTCTAATGCATATCTTTATGTATGCCTTAATAGAATAATAATTTGGTGCTCAAAGATTCAGCAGTCATCCAAAATATTAAATATCCTGGCCTCTCAAACCTATTGCCCGATGCATTAAAATTGTGAATTTTAGCATTTAATTTTTTCAACTGGTAACTTCCATGATTAGGCTACCATACTATTGCTACCATATAACTGCTACCATACTAGTCAGTGTTGAAAAAGAAGTGACCTCTGATGGGTACATATTCACTAGAGGTCCCTACCTTTTCAACACTACCTCAGAGCAGTAGCAGCAGACCAATTCTCAAAAGATCCTACTGGTAAAAATTAAAATCTAAATTTGAAGATACAAATACATCAACCAGTGGAATTCGGGCGGTGGTGTGTTTAATACTTTTGACGATCAATTATTTCACTTCAAGATCATTAAAGTATTAAAACAATGACAAAAAGAAATAAACTACACAATAACAAACAACCAACCTCAAAAATTTTCAATGAAACTAATATATAAATGGTATTAAGAGTCCTTGTGCCACATAAACATCAGAATTTATCAGTAGAATATACAAGAACGAATGTGCCCAAGTACAAAAATGTGTAAATGAAATATTGCTTTACTGAAGCATGACTGTTTAAAATGTTCCATATTAAAATAGAATATTAGTAATATAGTGACTTTTTCTGTTTTAAAGTAAATGTGTTGTAAAAGAAATATATAAAATGAAATACCATAAAATTGTATTCCTTCTCTAAATAATAATACTAAAGCCATATTTTAAATATTATGTTACATATAAAGTGTTTAGAAAAACATATTAAATTTCTTTTATCTTAAAATTTTTTTTACTTTAAATGGGTCCCATAAAACATTCGTATGGATTTATATTAAAAAAATAAAATAATAAACGTAATAGAAATTTGTTCTGTATACAAGGGTGACAGGTTACAAATGCAGCATTATTTGTTGGAATTTTTACAATATTTTTATATACCTTATTTAAATTTTATGTACAGTCATCCAAAAAAAACCTCATATAGTTTAATCAACAAATTGTTAATGAAACAGACTGAAAAATCTATTCAACTGAAAATTATGTCTTCTTTAAATTTATGTTTAAAAAATATGGTTAAGGGATGTCTTCAATGTCAAACTCTGAGATTCCCAATACGAACAGCTTAATTTGACATCATATTTATCTTTTTTTTCTGTAAATTTTACATTCAGATACTAAACGGAAAGTCAGTAGGTGAAGTAGTTTATGAACTATCAAAGTGTAAAATCAAGATCTAATGTCATTTGTTATGATTGCAAATGTGTGTACCTTTTTAAACATAAATCAAAAATTACTTGACGAAATGAGCTATAATTTTGGATTCACATATTTAAAACTTTTAAAAATCAATTTCTGTTTAAAAATTTATTGATTAGAATTCATCATGTTTTCAAAAATTTATTTAAATTTTTATATTTTATATAAATTTTTAAAACAAGTAGGTAATGTAACATTCAAATTCTGTAACTAAAATAGATTCTATCAAATCTTCAAATATAAAAATCTGAAATCGCAGTTCATTTCGCTAAGTAGTTATTAAGTTATGCTTTAAAAAATGGATGGATTGCTATACGATTTGTAATGATTACTAAAGTAAGTAATATTAAAAGATACAAAATTTAAATCTTGATAATTTCTAAACCATCTAAACGAATGACTTCCTATTTGATATCCATACATAAAATGTACAGAAAAACTGAAATAGGAAGTCAAAATTATATGTTCCCATTGAAAATTTCAGAGTATGGTACAATTTCATTATGAAGACGACCCCCCAATCTTTCTTTTTTTAAACATACATATAACGAATACATAATTTCCTGTTAAATGTTGTTGAGTTTTTTGTTGTTTCTGGGGTAAATTATGGATAAAAATATATTGGTGTTTCTTTTTTCCAGCTGACTCTACTTGATATTAAGCTTGAAATAAATTTTCTGTTTTAAGTTAATTAAGAAAATCTTTCTTAAATACCTATTTTATGAATAATACTTGAATAAGAAAGTTTGAAATGAATTTTATATACCTTGCAATTTTTCCTAGTTCATTCTGTGACAGATATCTAAAAACTTTGATCAATATTTCTTCTGGTAGTGAATTAATATTCCAAGCTGCACCATCCAATCCCTCAACCTAGAAATAAAAATATAGGATCATGCATGAAGTATGGATACACATACTTGCATTTTCTATAACTACATGAAGATTCTAAAATAAATAAAAATGTTACTGAAAAAAGCTTTTGAAAGTGGTGCATTTAGAAAAACATCATGGCTTTAAGCTCATTTAATTAAAAATTCTTTAAAAAACTGTCAAGAAAATCTAGAAAATTATTTTCAACTCATAACACAGTTTATCTTTTCCCCCGTCTGACATTGTTTTATTAAATTCAGGTAGGTACTTTATAATAATATATTTAGAAATTTCATACTAATAGTAGGAATTTATTGTATATGCCTATTAATTTAGATTGTTTTCCAGTGTTTGCATGTTTTAGTGATTTTCATGCGTCGGTGACAAAAAGTTTAGTAAAAATAACAGTGGTAAAACTATGAATTCACCTTTTCTTTTTTCAAACTAGTATACAGTTTTAAAAATGTGGTTCATACCACATATGTGCCAACTACTAATATATATATATATATATATATATATATATTTTTTTTTTACCTCAATCAACACTTTCATTAAATGTATTACATTTAGTAGAGGCAGTTCTTTGACTTTCTTACTACTCCCTATTATAAATATATCTTTGAATGCACTAAATTTTACAAGAGATATAGTAGGTGATATTGATACAAATCTATGCAATAAAAATACCTGTTCTTAAAATGTAAATTAGGCTTTTTTATGTTCAAATCAACTGCTGAATTGCATTCAAGTCTGTGGTCAGATAAACCTTTCAATAGAAACAAAATCAGATAAACCTTTTGAGGCCTGGTGCATTACAAATTGACAAGAAGTCATTCCTTTTTAATAAACCCTAACCAATCTTAAAATATATCAAGTGCTTCCATCACCAACAATTATTGTTAATCATGCCACCCAAATGCACAAGTTAACAATAACTATTGGAGGGGGAATATTTGGTGGACTTTAAAATCATTACAGTCTTTTATGAAAGAATAGCCTGCTAATATTTATTCCAACCATCCTGAAAAGAGTAATATGGATTAGATAAGTATGTATGAAATAAAAAGCAGAGTCTGATTTCCACATAAGCCTGACTCAGGCCTCTTGAGTTTCAGAAGGACCCAAATAATAATTTTATGATATTTATACGTGTATATATTGAATATATATCAATAGACATATTACATAACACAGCTGTACATAGAGGACCTTAGACTGTTTAAGCCTAGGGGTTGCAAATTTTCTAAATCAGGCTCTAATACAGCCATACTAAGCCTGCGGCCTGCAAGCCGCATGTGGCCCGGTGACTTCTAATATGCAGTCTGCGACATATAATCATTAATCTCTATTTATAAAATCAATTGAGATGTGCATAAAATTTTCTTTAGCCCTTTAATGTTCTTTTATATATTTTCATGGGATGACAAAATCTGGCCTGTTATTTATAATCACTAATTTAAAATTATCTTAAAACATGTTAAAGGCCGTTTCATTAGTCAAAAGTTCTTTTTACATGTAACTGTTCTGTTTGTGCTATAGTGGTATATATATATTTCCCAATTTTCAACACTGAACAAACTTTCAAAATAATTAAATTTGCACTATATATTTCTAAAAAAGATTTTGCATTGATTGAGATAATGACTGTTTTATTAAAGAAAATCCCCTGATTCTTTTAGCAACTTGGAAACGTTGCATTGTTATATTATTATGTTTATACTTATCATATAACTATAAATGCCTATTAGGGACATTAGGGTTAAACATTTGCTGCAGAAAAAGTTTTATATCACTAATTCCAAACAGAAATCTTCGCAGCATACTTCTCTATCATTATGAATAGAAATCTACTACGAAGTATATTGTTCAAAATAGTGGTGTTAAAGTTTTTGGTAACATTTCTTCCGCAACAAACCTTCAATCCTACTAATTATATTACCTTTGTTATACTACTTTTGTTATCTTACTATTTTAATTACACTTTTTTTACATCATTATACAAGTGTGTTATGGCCTGCCTAACGTTGCAAACATATGTTTGCAGCCCGTGAGAAAAAAAGGTTGAGTGTGGCTGCTCTAATAGAAAGAACAAACATTTAAAGGAAGGAAATGATTATGGTCAATATTCTTTGAGACAAAAATAAATTAGTGACATAATTACAATGATTAAAAAAAATTAAACTAAATTAAAGATATAAATCTGAAATTTAAAAGAATAATCTAAGATTTTAGAAATTTTACTTCAATTTAAAGAAGAAAAGGTATAAGAGCATGTAAAATGAATATGTAATGTATTTTACAATCATAAGTAAAATTTTACAGCAATAGAAAGATGCTAGCAATATAGTAAATATATTTATTAACAGTGAAGAAGTGCTGCAAATTATCATGCGCAACACTACATGAACAATGTTGGATAAAGTTTTCATACAGAGGAAAAGGGGAAATATTTTACATTTTATCTTTTTAAAACAAAAAGATGTTTTCAGCTTTTGATAGTTTGCAAAGTTCATAAATTAATCTTATTCTGTAAAGTGAATTCTTAATGTCTTTTAATTTTTGGCTAATAATACAGTAGTTGCCATTAATTCAAATGAAATTTGTATGGCAGATTTTAATTCAGTTACATAGCCAATTATAACATACAGCATGTAGCAAAAGTAATATACTTTACATTCTGTTTTTAGTGAATTGATTCATACAAGCAGTTGATTTTATAAAAGAGTGATCTATGAAAGTGCATGCATTGTAAAATTTTGCAAAGAAATTGTTTATATATAACGTTAAAAAATAGTAGTCGCCACTTGCCACTTGGTGATTTCATGTTAAAAAGTGGTGATTAAAAACTTGCAATTGGTGGCCACTTTACTGCTGCATTATTTAAAAAACTTATGCTCATCAGTTTCTTACAATTTTATTTACGAAAAATATGCACCTGCTACAAGCCTCATCACAAAATTGTAGCGACTTATTTATTACTATGAAGTAATTATAAACAAACTATCAACCATCCAAATGCTTATCAAGTTTGTTTGTCCCATTTGTTATTTTGCAATAATAATAAATAAATAATCAATTATTTTTTTGATGATTTACTGTATTTGCATGCTAAAAAAAAAGAAGTAAAAAAAGTAAAATGAAGTTTAAAAAGATTAAATTTTCTTTGTGGTCTAGTAGCCATTAACATAAAAAAGTGACCACTAACCAAGTTTCCTAAACTTTTACATTTATTTGGTTACTTAATAGTTATGCCAAATCATAACATTTCAGTGCATTACTCATTACAAAAGAACCTTTTTAAGACCCTAGAGTAGCTAATTTTAATATTATATTACTGTCAATAAATATATATTAAATTTTACACATGTCACTAATTTTATTTTGAAAATGTATGCTGTTGTTTTCGATAATTTTAATCTGAAGCAAAAATTGTTATTTTAATAAATGAATTTCTTTTACATTTTATTTTTTAATATCAATAACATTAACTAAAGAAAGTTTATGCTCATAATTTGTGTCAAAATGATGATGTATAGACTTTTATTGAGACATTTTTGATGGCAAAAAATATTATCATATCTTATGAAATAAGAGTATTTTTAATATACCATTAATATTAAATTAAGCTTTGTAATTTATTTTTGTGAAATTTAAATAAACTCATGGTGGTAGTAAAAATGGAACTTATTTCATACCAGAGAGTCCATGTTGGTAAAAAATCCACACTAGTAGCAGCTCTATTTCTAGGATGAACTGAAATGACAGAAATTCAGCATAAAAAGAAGAAGTATTGGACAAAGAAAAAGCTGTCAAATTAAATAATATGAGAATAACATTTACAATTCCTTTTAACTCATTATACCATCTTGGAAGAATTATTGGTATTTAAAATTCCACAGTCTCAAGTAGATAACCTGCAAACATGATTAATTCTTTTTATTGAAAGTAAGATATTTTTTAGGCTGAAAAATTTTACATTTTGTCCAGTTATGACAATTTTAAGTTAATATACATTCATATGGACTAATTCATTGAAATTTAAAGAGGACATATCTTATTCTCAAGGAATCTTGTAGATTTTCCACCAATTCCAAATAACTTTATAAAGCTACACTATTACTATCTGATGACATTAAACTAGAAATAGAGAAGTATTATGTCATTATCTCTAATGAGATGAGAAAGTGAAATAGTTTCAACTGTAAAAAAAAATCTGAAAGGCAAGTACAACAATAATTACTTTTAAACACATGGAGTCAACTTTCAGTATTTCCCTCATTTTTTTTATAAAAATAATTTTAACTCCATATTTTAACTCAGAACTTCAACTACCATTGCCTTTATCCATAATCAGTACCTGGACTTGGCATATTCTGCTACCATGCAGCATAGGATTAAACACTTGCCAGTCTCTAAACTGCTGATGGAAAATGCAACTGAGCATTGTTTTTACTTACCCATCATACATAGTATAGGGTAAGTCTTGTAATCATTTTGAAAATCGAAAAAAATTTTTTTGACGGATTTACACGTTTCAGACACTGGAGATTCCGAAAAACATATTTTTAGAAAAACTTTTTTGTCGTCCGTCTGTGTGTCTGTAAACGCTCTATCTACCAAAAAAATTGAGATAGAGACTTGCAATTTGGTATGTACTTAGTATGTAATAATGGGAAGAAGCCTATTTCATTTCAATAACCTCGATTAACCGGAACAATTTTTTTCGTACTCTCGAAATATTCGTTCTGATGAAAGGTATATAAAAATTTTCGAAATTGTTTATTTTAAGAAATGAATATAAAAGACAATAAAAAAACATAAATTTTGCATAAAGCATGAAGTTGATCGGATAATTAGTTGCCGAGATATTTGGAATCCTATTTTCCACACTCTTCGATTTTTCATGACCCTGTATTTCATCCAAATTTCACTTCAAAGATATATTTTAATTGGACATTTGACGCTTAATCAGATGCAATAAACTGCTAGTTAATAGGATTATTATTTTTGGAGTTATAAGGATGTAAAAAAGATAAGTGGAATGCACCGCGGTAGCCTGTCTCTTTCGTTAGCCTCGCTTTAAAGTTTCTGACGTCATCAAGCCATGATTTTATTTGAATTGCAATGCACTTTATAAGTAGTTTACACATTTTTATTTTAATATTTTACATTATGCATATCCATGATGGGTAAGTATTACGGTGGCCCCCAACGACTAGTTTCATTGTTTGTGATTTTGAGATTCAAACTTAAAAATTACTTTAATCAGTTATCATTACTGAACTACATATTCAAAATCAAATCACAGAAACAACACTAAAATGGAACTTCTCTATAACATAAATGTATCTAAAATGGAAAATAATTTATATAATAATAAATTAATTAATAAAATCTTAATAAATTAAGTCATTTTAAAAAATATATTTATTATTTACTGAAAATAGTAAAACCTGTTAAAATGAAAATCTTTTTAACAGAATCCTATCTATTATGTATAATCTTTGCGGCTATATAGAGAATTCAGACTAAAAAGAAGAATGTATATTTATTAATGGAAGTTTATTATAGATTAAAAATAAACATTTAAATTTAACAGTTTGATACAGCAATGTAAAATTGGGAGATAGGGCTTGAGGGAAAAAAAAGAAAGAGAGAGAGAGAGCTTGGGCTTTAAAAAGAAAGAAAGAACAAACAGTTAGCAGTTCAGGACTTGATGAAAAATCTGTTTTCTACCAAAATAGCAGCAATGGAAGAAAGGTCTCTTTTCTGATTTTTTTTTCGAAATAGTCGGTTTTTATGGGTTTGGGGTAAAACAATAGCAACATCCAACTGATGCTGACAGAATTCATAAATCTAAAATCAGTTTTAATAGCATTTTAGTTGAAACTGGCAGCCCTGTTATTGATTTTTAAGCAATGCTACTTTTAACATTTTCCTTCACATTTCACTAACATAATTTTTTATTATTTCAGCCATAAAATAAACAAAGATTCCAGGTTTCTTTGGAGCCCATATATTTTTTCAGAAATTGGAAACCAGTCTTGCTTTATTGTTATTTTGGTGGGAAGTCTGAAGCATAATTTTTCTACTAGCCAAGTAAGAGATGAACTGACAAATAATATAACACGAGAGATTTTCTGCACATGTGCAACAAATTCAGATAGGCAGCCAGTACTGAAACCTCAATTTTTAAAGTTAAGAATATACACATGAAATAAACTTAACTAGTACCAAATTTTGTCAGTCATACTGTGCAAGAGAACTTTTTATCATATCAATGTAAAAAGATACACAGAAATGTAACAAATAAGAAATATTAAAAATTCAAAAGTAATCTTATTTGAAAATGAGATTTTGAAAAATAATATATAGAAACTATCATCTTTTTTGTAAGGTGGTGGGGCTAACAAAAAAATCTTCAATTTTTTTTTCCCTTACTGTTTATACATTTTATGTTTCCCGAAAATAATAAATTTTATTTTGTCAAAATCGGAGAAAATAAAACTTAGTTAATTAAATTTAGAAATCCAGTGAAGGAAAATTGCACTCCTTTGCAAACACCCATAACAAGACTATACTTCTACTTTCTACTACTACAGACCCGAATATACCTTTAAAAGTACTTTCTATGATGTAAAAAGAAAAAAAAATTGAATATTTTCTGCAAAATAGAAAGATTCGTTCATCATTTGAATATTTATTAAATACAAGAAAGATTAAAACACATCTCAGAAAACATCTACTTGAAGATTTATTTTTAAATCATTAATTCTATTTCATTAACTTAATAAAAAAAAAATTAAAAAAAAAGGGATATAAATCTAAAGATCTGCTAACTTGAAACTGAGTGATTGATATAATTACAACATAAGGGACCAACCCTTTTCCACATTCAATCGAAATAAGATGTCTTCTCAATAATTATAAATAATCAAATTTTTACTTATTTATCTACATGTATAAAACAAATAAAACAGCATTAACACAATTTTAGATTCATAAATATAAAACATAAAATACCACACCCTACTACATAAAAGAAAATGGGGAAGTGAACATTTATTTCGATTACCGATTCGATTTAGTTTTTGAAATGTTGCTAAAAAATATCTATATATATATCTAAACGTAGCTAGTCTTGAATTTTACTTTTAATAAAATCTTTAAATTTTTCTTTTATATTTAAACCTTTCATAACTTGAGCCAAAAAAGGATACTTGAATTTCAATGTTGATTCATGCTCAGGCTACAAATCAATAAAATGTCAATTATTTAATAAACCTAAAACCAATTTTAAATCTGTTAAATTGTGAAAAATATTTTCTTTTTCAACTCCGAAATGTTCGATTTTATTTTCTATATATTTTAGGAAAGAAGAACATGAACAACTCAACAAAGTATGTCCATAAAATAAGTTTGGCGTTGGTGGGAATCGATGTTTAGCCGAGGAATATCATCTACTCTATTTAATCGTATGTAAAACTAAAAAGTTTATTTAATCTTTTCCGTCAAATTCTTGTATTTAAACACTTATGTAAAACATTTTTTCATATCGTGTCACAAGTAGTGGCTTTTCATAAAACCAGCCCCTTAGGGCGAATACTGAATGCTATTGTTTCGATTTCGATATTCAAGAAGTCGTTCTTTCCATAGCAACAATTACTTTTTACCTGTAGACATCGACGATATCGAAATCGCACCAACAGCCCTTGGTATGGTTCAAATGCAACTCCATTTTCTATGGAATATTTCATCAAAATTTTTTATTATGAGACATTTGATTTGTGTGTTGGAAACTCCTTCCATTCCTGCTTAAATTTATTGTTGACATGAACACTGTTCTTAGAACAAACTTTCCAGCAGGGCTCTGCTTAAGGGGGGGAAGGCAGCGGCATTAGCCCAGGGCTGCTTAATATTAGGGGTGGTTAAAATTTTATGTACGCATATAAAAAATTGAGTTGCCCTAATAACTCTGCTAACATAAAATAGGAATGTAATAAAACGAACGAGCAAAACTTTTATTATTTTTTATTTATTTATTTACTTTGTTTATTCAATTTTTTTTCGAATAATTTTTCATACTTGTCACTAATTCTATAATCAATCGTTTGACTCCAAAAGTCTTCCACTGCCTCTCGTTAGCTAATATGTCCAGTTAATTACCTCAACACAGTTCATTAGAGATTAATACTTCTGGGAACGTATGTGTCTGTGGTCTGTGATATGAGCTTGGCAATTTTTCCCCCAAAACTCACCAAAATGCAGTTTTGAAAATTATCTCCAATCTGAAATCCAGAAGATACCCTGCTTTCCAATATGGCAGTCACTTTCAAAACTCTTTGAAATATGCTATTATTATTATTATTATTATTTTGACAAAGAGAAACATCTTAAACTATGGATTTTTATATCCCCACCCCAATTTTGCAGTTTTTTGAAACAATAAATGCAATGCATACACAATTCTTTTTGTTTTAAGTATGCATTTCTTAATTGATTTTATCAGCACTTTAAAAAGTTAATGCTGAAATTTTAGTTTTGAAATTGATGGCGTATTGGAAAAAGTAATTTCCTCAGCATTTCAGAGTCGCAATCAATTTTGACAGGGATGTAGCTAGAAGTAAACAACAGGGGGTGCTCAAGAAAATGTAGGGGGGGGGGGGGCTCATGCTCATATACTATTTCTCTGACACATGCACGCACAAACACAGATATATATGATCAAAGTACTATATAGAAAGATAAATTATTGCATATTCATATTGTAGGCGTTTCTTATTAAACTGTTTATAATAACTTTATTTGATGATAAGAAAAGTAAAAGCTGCAGACGGGAATGTAATGGAGGATATACGGTGGATACGACTTATACGGTATACCTTCTGAATTATTTTAAGGAATACCGGATACCCTCAACTCAAACACATTATAGCATATACTCTTTAGGGTATACCCTCTGCCTACAGCGTATGTCCTCTGGATTTTTAACGACTACTTCACTGGCTGCAGAATGAAAAATTTCAGTGTATAATTATACTAGTGAAATAAGTGATGATGTCAATTAAGTAAATAAAAAGCTGACAGTTCACCCGTTTCAAAAGAGTTGCAATCTTTAATTATTTTTCTGAATATTCCCTGCCCTTTAAGAATTCTAAAGTTATGTTTTCATATGATAACAAACATTAGAAAAACCAAGGATGTATTTTGCATTTTAAAATTATTTTTGTTTATTCAAATGCTTGTATTTAAACTGGCTATTAGCTTTTTTTCATTAGTATGATTTATAAATCAAGGATCTTATATATATATTTTTAAAACTAAGATGACTCAAAAACGAAACATAATGTTTATCATAAGCATTATATTTACTATCAAACTCATTAGAATAACTTTGTTTTATGTTAATAATGGAAAACGCTGCAAAATGAAAAATTTCAGTATATAACTTATGTAAAAGTAAATGTTTGCATCAGCAAAAGGTTGCTAATTCTGAGTATGTGCAGATAGGATGCATGCATATTGAAGCACTTACCTTGCAGTTTTTTAAACAAATGTTATAATTTAGTATTTATGCAAAACTGTAAAAAGCCCCCAAAACTAAGTTCAATTTTTTAACACAGTTTTTTTAACACATGATTTTTGAAACCGAATTTCATTTGGTGTCCTTGACAACTTTCCCAGGGGGTGCTGAGCCCCCCCTGGCAACCCCCTAGCTACGGCCCTGAATTTTGAAAAAGGCATTTTTAAGCACATTATCATAAAAAAAAACAATAGAAAATGAACAAAAATAGCACTTACCTCATGCAGAGAAATTCTTCAAATAAATTGAATACACGGGGAAAAAAACCCAAAAATTATCGACTGTAAATAAAAAAAGGATAAACATTTCTAAAGATACAATGCAAAAAAAGCAAATATTAAAAGAGAAATTTCCATTCTTTTGCATTATAAGTATTATTTATATCAAAAACATTTGATTTAAAAAAATTCGAAAATGGTTTGACTGCACTTCGAAACACAAAATTCTGACATTAAAAGTAAATATATTCCATATCATTGTGAGAAAACGGGTAAGTGGATCCACATCCAAATCATAAAAATTTAACTCTGCATACATAATCTTAGATAGATTAACGTCAAAAGTACCAAAGTTTGACTTCATAAACAAAATGTTAAATGGTTCCAAGTCAAAATTATCAAAAATTAAGTAGGTAATTATATCTACATTGGAACAGCTTTCTTTAATGGTCAGGCAAAAAAGTGTACAAATGCGAAGCGAAAGATAATGCTACCATACCATACCGCCATGCAGGAAAATGTATCATTTAGAATATTTAAACATTCTAGAATAAGTGTGCACACGTTAAAAAGTGGAAACTGTGCAGGTTCGGTGTAAAATAATATCAGAAGTACGAAAGATGATTCTCTCTCTCCTCCCTCTCCTAGAAAGCCAGAAGAGCGGCTATGATTGCCAGTTAAAAAGCATTCGGCAGAGTTTATAGCATGGTTACCAGAAATAAAAGTGTAATGCCAAATTTGGCGAGATATTTTCGCATGTATATTTTGCAGACCACCGCAGCATCTATACCTACTTCTGAATCCTTAACTAAGTTATTGATGTGAATCTTGTAGTTGCTTATTTTGTGGCAAAAATCCGAGAATAAATTCAGAAATGTATCTAATTAATTATGTTCAGGACATTCCAAAGTAACTTATTCTTTTGACACCACTGATAACTGTTTTTGATGTGAATTCAGTATTCAATGATTCTGTTGCAGAAAATATTGGAGTAAATGCAGCAGTACCTAAAGCATTATGCCAAGCACATCCTGTAGTAGTGACTAATTTTTCTGACACCATAGATAACTCAGTTATTAATAATGAAAAAAAGTCCTGAAAACATTGGCTTGTGGCCGCAAAGTCTACATGATCAGTAACAGAAGTTTGTGGAAGAAGTGCCTGTTCGTACGACTTTTATTAAATTTATGTTGAACAATCAAAATCAGCATATTTTTTAAAAGAATGAATTTAGCCAGGTCTTCAATGTCCCTGATCCCTTTTTGTCTATGATGGAGGGGGAGAAGGCATATAACTTTGTGTATACTGTGAATTATATTTAATAAATTATTTTTATTTTAGAACAGATGAACTTTTGTTAACTTATGTTCTTTGTATACTTTTAGGATTTGAATGCTAAAGTACTTAGCCCCAAAGTCTCTCTTTTTCAGTATGTCTCAAAAATCGATATCTGCATATTTTAAAAAAGAACCTCAAGTAACAAAACGGAAGCCAGAAGATTGTGATTATGAAGTAAGACATTGTTTTAAATTTGTGCAAGTGAAATTTTTAATTATTCTAGAAAATATTTTATAAAATTATTGAAAACATAAATACCAACATAAGTACATATATCAGTGTTTCTAAATGATTTTACCTCATGACACGTCTAAACCTGTGATTAAACTTTCATGGCACACTAAATTTATGATAATGAAAAAACATGAGAGGAATATATTTAATTTTTTATTTACTAACTCAAAACAAAATGCTATATCCAGAGTCTAAAAAAAATTATTTGTAATAAAAATTTTAAAATTCCTATCAATTTATATTACATCTGTTCAATGAAATCTAAGGTAGATTCAAGTGAGGATCATATCCCTCACTTGATACCGTACAGTGGCATAGACAGTAGTTGTGTACCAAGTACTCGGCCGAGTACCGAGTAATTGTGTTTTGCTTGGTAAGAGAGAATCACTGTTGGGAACATGAACTGTGCTTAAGTGTAACACTTCTATGTGGGTGCGTGTGTTTATATTCATAAACATGCATCTTCAGCATATAATGATATTTTAAAAAAATAATTTCAATGTTTGAAATTTTATTTATTGTGCACCTTTTAAAGACGATTGTTATAAATTCAAATTTTTTAAAACTGTAGTATTATTTACAATATACATATAAAAAAAAAGAGTTCAGTTAACCAATAGATATGCAATTCCTCAATGTTATTCTTTAACCATTACTCATTTTAATATGTGAAACCTATCAAAATTTGTTATTGCTTGCTGTAACAATTACTTGAATAATGCAGAATGTTTCATATTTTCTGAAAGTACCTTATTTTCTTTAGATGAAAAAAATTGGGTAATTTCATGTTATAGTGGCCTTTGAGGATGAATCGCCAAGCTACCCAGCTTTATCGCTAAATTATAAAGGTTTATGATCTCATTTAATATAATAAATCATTATATTTAGCATCATAATAGCATCATAAATCATTTATAATGGTATTATGATAATATACTATGATGTATAATTGCCAAGTTATTAGTCATATATAATACATATATAACATGATGTATATATGACATATAACATGTAAATAATATGTATATGGAACATACATGAGTGTTTGGAGTATATATATATGCGAATATGTGATGCATAGATAAGCTTTTCGATGATCGTGGCAAAATCATTGCTGCAACCTTTGCATAATTCTAATTTGGGGACCGCTTTAACACAAAAGTACCAAAAATGGTATTGGCTTTATAGTTTCTTTTAATTTTTTTTATAATGTACAGCATACAAAAATGTTTCTTTACCAGTGCTCGCAGCAAACAACTTTTTTTCTGAGGCAGGCCAAATTTACATTAATAAAAGAAATGCCCAATCTTCTGAAAATGTAGAATGATATTAGTGCTTTTGCAATATAACAAATTAAATTAATTAATTTTGTTTAATTGCAGTTATTGTATTTTCTGCAGGGTTGTTCGTTTTAAATCAAATGATTATTTAAAAAATTAATTTTTTTTATAATGTACAGCATACAAAAATGTTTCTTTACCAGTGCTCGCAGCAAACAACTTTTTTTCTGAGGCAGGCCAAATTTACATTAATAAAAGAAATGCCCAATCTTCTGAAAATGTAGAATGATATTAGTGCTTTTGCAATATAACAAATTAAATTAATTAATTTTGTTTAATTGTAGTTATTGTATTTTCTGCAGGGTTGTTCGATTTAAATCAAATGATTATTTAAAAAATTAATTTTTTTTATAATGTACAGCATACAAAAATGTTTCTTTACCAGTGCTCGCAGCAAACAACTTTTTTTCTGAGGCAGGCCAAATTTACATTAATAAAAGAAATGCCCAATCTTCTGAAAATGTAGAATGATATTAGTGCTTTTGCAATATAACAAATTAAATTAATTAATTTTGTTTAATTGCAGTTATTGTATTTTCTGCAGGGTTGTTCGATTTAAATCAAATGATTATTTAAAAAATCTTTGATTTAAATCAATATTTTTAACATTGATATTTACAAGCTGAATAAGGATCAAATTAATTATTTGTGTTATAGTAAATGTGAATATTCATGTCAGATTAAAAATTATCTTTTAATAATGTTAAATACAACTTTTATAAATTGAAAATACTACTTTTTTATGAAAGTAAATGGAACACTGCATTCAAAATATTATTTATCTATAGTGAATCCCAAAATAAATGATATCTCATGTTTAAACTTTTTTCTTTCCTAGATGATCACTTCATTTTTGCAAGATAAATAAATGCTGATGATGATGCTAAATTTAAATCTATTGAATACAAAAGTATTTAATACAAAAGTATTTAATATAATAGTATTTTCACTGAGGAGTTACTTCCTCTAAAATAGATTATATGTGATTCACAAGTTTGCTTTATGTTTAATTGCTTAGACATGCAATTACAATATCTCATATGTTGATCGTTGATCATATACAGGGTGATTCATAAAAGATGGGCAGAACTTTAAGGGGTTATAGTACACTTAAAGACAAATAATATTAAATAGGAGACTAAGGGTCCCAGACGTATTCCCAAGGAGATAGGGGGCATTAAAGTTTAGGGTCCGAAATTTCAAATGATTATAAAACATGGAAAAATTGGTCGATTCGTTTGCGGTTTTTGCAAAAAATTTTCTTTATGCCAGTATTTTCTTGAAATAAAATTTTAAAGTTCAATTTCAAAAAATGCCGATAGGGGGCGCTTTAGACTTTGGAGTAACAAACAACTATTTTTTAACGTTATTTTTTGTATTTCTTTAAATGATTTCGAAAGCTTAGACTTAAACTTAAATTTTGATCTAAAAATCCGAGTCCTAACGAGTAGTTAAGTAGCGTAAACTGAAATTTGAAATTTGAAACCCTTCTCCCCCCAGAACAAAAATCAGTTATTCCCGATCTTTGTGTCGTAGATTAGGCTCTAACTACTGCCGCGTTTTGCTAAAATTATTCTTTATGTCAGTATTTTCTTGAAAATAAATTTTAAAGAAAATTTTCGAAAAATTCCGATAGAGGGCGCTTTAGACTTTGGAGTAACGAACAACTATTTTATACCGTTATTTTTTGTGTCTCATTAAATGCTTTCTAAAGCTTAGACTTAAACTTAAATTTTCAGCTCAAAATCTGAATCGCTGAGCGTGGTTCAGTAGCGAGGGGAGGGGGTTCAAATTTCAACTTCTGAACATAGTTCAGTTTACCATGTCCACACATTGTGTGCTGTGATACGAGGTAAAAAGACACAAATTAGGATTATGTTACCAAAGCATATTTATTAACATGTAATCACAATAAATGTTCAAAATTGTGACCACCAGAGGTTATGCACGCAGAACAACGGCGACGAATGGAACGGCGAACATTCGCGAAAACATCAGGCTTTTCGAGCACTTCCCCTACAGCGGCGGAAAGTCTGGCGACCAGTTCCTCGGGGGACTCAATGGGTGTCTCATACATAAGAGCCTTCAATCGTCCCCAAAAAAAGAAATCGAGGGGTGAAAGATCTGGCGAGCGAGCAGGCCAAGCAACAGGACCACCTCGACCAATCCATCTGTTCGGAAATGTGATGTCCAGATAGTTGCGGACGTCTCGTACGTAATGGGCTGGCGCTCCATCGTTCTGGAACCACATGACCCGCCGGATGCGTGGAGGAACAACGTTTAACAGGTCTGGCAGCACATGTTGCAGAAATGTGAGGTATGTTTTACCGTTGAGGCGTTCAGGAAGAAGGTACGGTCCGATTAGGTGGTCTCCGAGGATTCCTGCCCAAACATTGATGGAAAAGCGTCTCTGATGAGCATGTGGATACGTAGCATGTGGATTGACATCCGCCCATACATGTGCATTGTGTGTGTTAAATGTACCTTCACGTGTGAAGGTACATTCATCGGTGAAAAGCACAGTTCGTCCAAAATGTGGATTTAGCGCGTTCTGCTGCAGAAACCAGCGGGCGAATTCAATACGATTTGGATAATCCCCTGGAGACAGTTTCTGGACTCGTTGCACATGAAACGGGAGCAAATGTTCATCCTTCAGTACCCTCCAAGTCGTGGACTGTGAGGTATCCACCTGGCTAGCCACTGTTCGTGTACTTGTACTTGGCTGCGCCGCTACTACATCCAGAATGGCTTCTGCAACAACTACTGATTCGTCCTTTTTTGCACGACCTGCATTCGACCGGGAAGCGAGAAATGATCCCGTCTCACACAACTGTCTGTGCAAGCGCTCGAAAGTTTTGCGGTTAGGCAACCGCCTGTTAGGAAATCGCTCTCCGTACATTCGTTGTGCCTCTGCACCATTTCCATCTGCCGCTTCGTAAATTAAATGCATCTCAGCCTTTTCCTTATTCGTGAAGGGCACCATCTTCCGATTCATTACTACAGCGACTTACACTTGACTCACCGTTCAGTGGTTTTTATGCCTGAATCGTGTCGAAATTTTGCATACGTGTTCTTCTTCTTCCCCATTTGACATTTGCATACTTTCTGTTTCCTTCTTCACCCGGTGACTAGCGTCAGGAATGGAGCTTTAACGTTTGCATGAGCGACGTTTCCAACTGTGCCAGTGCCTTTATGAGTGAATTCCGACTATGCAGTCCTTGACGAAAGTTGTATTTTTGCCTCGTATCACAGCACAGAATCGTTGGGCATGGTTAAGTAGTGCAAACTGAACTATGTTCAGAAGTTGAAATTTGAACCCCCTCCCCTCGCTACTGAACCACGCTCAGCGATTCAGATTTTGAGCTGAAAATTTAAGTTTAAGTCTAAGCTTTAGAAAGCATTTAATGAGACACAAAAAATAACGGTATAAAATAGTTGTTCGTTACTCCAAAGTCTAAAGCGCCCTCTATCGGAATTTTTTGAAAATTTTCTTTAAAATTTATTTTCAAGAAAATACTGACATAAAGAATAATTTTAGCAAAACGCGGCAGTAGTTAGAGCCTAATCTACGACACAAAGATCGGGAATAACTGATTTTTGTTCTGGGGGGAGAAGGGTTTCAAATTTCAAATTTCAGTTTACGCTACTTAACTACTCGTTAGGACTCAGATTTTTAGATCAAAATTTAAGTTTAAATCTAAGCTTTCGAAATCATTTAAAGAAATACAAAAAATAACGTTAAAAAATAGTTGTTTGTTACTCCAAAGTCTAAAGCGCCCCCTATCGGCATTTTTTGAAATTGAACTTTAAAATTTTATTTCAAGAAAATACTGGCATAAAGAAAATTTTTTGCAAAAACCGCAAACGAATCGACCAATTTTTCCATGTTTTATAATCATTTGAAATTTCGGACCCTAAACTTTAATGCCCCCTATCTCCTTGGGAATACGTCTGGGACCCTTAGTCTCCTATTTAATATTATTTGTCTTTAAGTGTACTATAACCCCTTAAAGTTCTGCCCATCTTTTATGAATCACCCTGTATTAATTCATTATATATGATCATATAATGGACTAATTGTAATATAATAAATATTTCGACTGTTTGTCTAACATAGTGTTGTAGAATTCTAATTTCATGTTCTTCATAACTGAAAATAATTTAATCCATGTGACTGATCACTTTCCTTTTCTAGAATTCATTGCTTACTGCAATGGAAGATAAAAGATATGTTTCTTATTTCTAAGCTAAGCAGTCATTTCTATTGTACAGTAAACAGAATTGATTGTTGAAATTGGCAATGGCTGAGAACTAGATATCACTGAGAATTGATAGCTTCGTATTTTTAATTATGTGATTACCTTGCATATCTTGTAACTGTTTTGTAATCATTAATCTAGTATAGTTGGAAACACAAGTTGAGACAACATCATCATTTACTAATACTAGATGGTACTTTTGGATGCATTGATACATAAGAAAAATGGCTGACAGAAAGAAAGATCTAATGTGGCTTTATTTTACAGAAAATTTATTTTTGGGAAAAGTGTGAAAGCAATATGTAAACCATGTATAGTATAGAAATAGTGGAGATTGTGGCGAGAATGAAAAAACACAAAGAAACTCTCAATCTCTGTGTCTAGTGATAAAGATGATATTATTGAATCTGAATCAGTTGAAATACACAATTAATTAGCATTCCTTGCTGCATTTATTATGTGATTATATATTATATACAGGATTTGATAAATGCAGTTGCCAGACTGCAACTGGTGACCAAGTTTTCTTATCTGTCAACTAAGTTTGCAACTTGCAAGTTTTTTTTAATTTTTGTATAAAAATTGACCTAAGAAATGAGCACAAATAGCACTTTTTCTCTCCCCACCCTTACTCGTGTGCCGCAAGCAGTAATCTTCCTCTTTTCTCATACTTTTATTGGAAAAACAAAGTTTAAAAGCATTTTCAAACTCATGCACAGAAAACTCCATGCTTTTCCATTCTAGCCAGCTAGCATGTCACGCAATTAGAATGTGGGGGATGAGAAAGAAGGTATGTTTCAATACAACAGTAAGAAATATTTTCAATTCAGACTCTGTGGCATCTAAAGCTGGATACAATGCTAAAAAATGGTCATGTTTCAAATCAGATTTTTGTGACCAGAATTAAAACTGATTGCTCTATCACATTCATATTAAGGATTTATAAGTGATTATATTATAAGTAACTCATTTGAAGTGGGGCTATAAAAAATAATTTAAATTTAAAGAATAATTAATTTTAGTTATATTAAAGATTAATATGTGTTTATTTAATATTTCTACCTCTCTTAAAATACTTGTCGATTTTCTTATCATGGCACTGCACATAGTGCAAAATAGATCGGTGCCAACCTGGTTTGAAGAAATGTGTCTGGGTAGTGCGTTGTAAATATCTTTTACTGGCGACTATAATTTTTTGCTGGTTACCAGATTTTATCAAATTTGTAAAGCTCTGTTTATATATATTATTGGAGTAATACATTAATGAAAAATGTAATAAATTAACTAGAAATTTATGCACACACATAGGTATATCTAAAACAATTTAATCTAGTATAATAATATCTTCTTGATAACAAATTCTAGCTTTGCAGAAACTATGCATAGTTGTTTTTTAGATGACCTTTTTCAAGCTTTCTCAAGAATACAAATTGCATCTAACAAATCAAATTTAGGTTTTTCTCTATAATTGTCTAATACCTTAAGGTGGTTCTCAAATGACCTGCTCAACAATGCAAAACTATCTGACTCATTTTTAAATGCAAAGGCATAAAATTGGCAGGCTTGGCTATTAAAGCAATTTAGAATCGAAATGAGTTTTCTATTTTTTGATAAACAAATTACTTATTGAGTTATAAGTGATTTGTGTCATGTGATGACACGTTTTTCTCCTTGCTTGTGCTGCAGCATAGGAAATTCAGTTCAAAATACAAACTTTGACAGTATTTTCTGAAATATCTTCTATTTTTACCAAAAAATGGAAAACTTCTTTTGATTACAAGGTTTTTGAATAAGGACACCTGCCAATTACATGCATTTCTGAACAAAAATGAATTCAAAAATTAAAGTAGCCAATTTGAATTTGAAAACAGCCTTAAGAAAAATCTACCATCTGTAGGCATGCTTCAAACCCAATATTATTTCTGTAACCATGAATTCTGTAGATATGCTTCAAAACCAATATAATTTCTTTAACCATGAGTTGTCTAAATATATTATCTTGATTATTACACTTGAGATTCAAGACCTTATAATGGGCTGTATATTGCTGGTTTCAAGAAATAACAAAATCAAAGCCTTTTTATTATCCCAGTAAGGCATTGGAAGAATTTTTGTGGCTTTAAAATATATTGGTTTTGGAATTATGTAATTTTACATACAATAAATTAAGCAGGTACAAAAATTTAAAAGCTTTGAATTAATCCAAAACAGTGAATTGAAAATTCGAATTAGATAATATTTTAAAAAATTGTTTTTAATTCTACATTCAAAGGGAATGAACTCCTATTTGAATTATCCAACTTTAAATTAACCCTAGAATGCTACCCTTTGAAAAACTTACGGGAATGATAACCATTCGTCTCCCAGACGAAATGTGGGTACGCGTGCTTAAAATCAATTTTAAAAGCTAATTAAAATAAATGTATACTAACTGCAGGTGACTTTATCACTCTCGATCTACAATTAAGCAAGAAATCACAATTTGTTTATTTTCAAAGAAATTTTTACACATGTTACGTGATGTTCACCGCACATTGCTCTGGAACACATTAGACAAAAGTTGCGCGTCATTCTGCGCAAATTGTACATGCAAAATGCAGAATTTTTCCTTTTTTTTACATTCAGATTGTTCGAGTTTTTGAATTTTGATATGCAATTTCAAAAGTTGACTTATAATTGCCCTTGTTGATAGGGGCAAAGTTGATACATTGAGATGCTTCTTCATCTATGCAGCAAGAAGATCTTCACTTAGTTTTATCGCGAACTTTTTTCTGGATAATGCTTTTTCAAATTTTGGAGTCATGTTATGCACATATATAACATGTGCATTAAATAAACTGATATTTATCATACCATAAAACACACAAAGAGGCCATCAGCGTGTTTTCTTACTACATGACATGTTATTACATATCTGTTCCAATGTGTCTACAGTTCCTTTTGTGGAGTTAAAACATTCTATGATTATATTTCGAGCTGCTGATCTTGTCTTACATAATTGAGGAACATATGACCAGTTTGACTTTTCTTTATCACTGAGCTGAATTTTGTCTGGATAAATTATAGACGTCATCATGTATATAGATCGTCGTCATATGACTCAAACATATTCGAAATTTTTCCAACCCATTCAATTTTATTTGATACACTGCTGTTTTCAATTTTAGCTTCGTAATTTGACTTCATATTTCCATCCTCCTAGGTTTGTTTTTCAAGAATTGCTTTTCTTCATCTTTATTGTCAAAGGATAATTCATAATTATCATCTGTGTTGCTATCTGTGATTTCGTCACAGTCAACTTCAATTAATTCTTCATTTTCTAATTTATTCCCAGAAATAGAATTTTCTTGATCACTTAGTTCATTTAATAGTTTCCAGATAGCCTCATGTCTACTCCAAACATTTTCTCCGAGAAAACGTTTTGATATGTCACGGCAGCACAGGAAAAAAAACTAAGTCAGATTCTCAAATGCAAACGCCACAGCTAACCATTCGTCTGCGAGACGAATATTGTTCTGAAAACACCTTCTGCACAAATATTTCGGGAAAAAGGATTATCCTTAAATGTAGTATCCCAGGTCAAATTAAGGTACTGAGTGGCACGATCCATTTCCTTTTTTGGGAGAGGCAGGTCAAAGTTACTTGTTATGGGCTTCGTCCAGGAGACGAATGGGTAGCATTCTAGGGTTAAACAGTACTTTTTTAAGGAGCTTTTTTCATTTGATTGAATTAATATATATTTTTAAACATGCTAAAATTTTATTATATAACATTTTGGTCTTCCAGTTATCTGAATCTTCAAAAAATTTGAAAAAATCCAAGGAGGCGGAGGAGTGTACTGAAAATTGTGACACTCAAAATACCTCTGAAATCAGAAGTCACATTATTACTTTGTCCAAATTAAACCCAGCACTTTCTGCAAATATTGGTCTGACATGGTTTGAAGCACTTTCTAAAGAATTTGATCAAAAGTATTTCCAAGAGGTATGCAAGATGTAGATATTTTATTCTAATTTTATTTGAAAGTGTAAATTTTGTTTTTATGTGTTGCTTCCTATTTTGATTGTAATTCTTAAATAAAACTGTATTTATTATGCTGCACTGCATGTTGTTCTGAAACTGCAAAATATATCTAGGTATCCAGTACTATTTTTTTTAAAGCAAGATAGCAAAAATATCTTTAAAACTTACTTTGGAATATATTCATTGAACTATGACCATTAAAACAGTCCTTCCTTATTAAAAATGTTAAAAAGTTTCATATAAAACCATCACGATTACACAAAAGCACTTTTACTCTGGTTAGAGCATCATCAGTTGTAACTCTCAAGCATCTGACTCTTCGCTATATATCTGACTCGGGGTTGAAGAATTCCCTTTACAGGCATTCGATTCCCTCTTGTTCCAATATCTTTTTCCAGCGGCAGTCAATGATTGCATGTACCATATCATTGTAAACGTTTACTTTAGATGTATTAATCTCGATTGCTTCCCTTATTAGAGCATTATGTCGATTTTCATAGTTCGCTATTTTTTGTATTTGTAGAGTTTCAAGTTTAATTGAAACATAAAGGAATAAAAAACTAAATAAACAGTCAACAGCGCTTGCACGATTAAACATTAAAACCCCAATTGGAACAAGAAGTTTGCTCCTCAGGTAGCACAAAGATATTGGTCAATATCATAATGTAATATCGGCTAATATCAAAATTTGATATTGGCCAACATTAAATGACCCCCCCTAAAATAATAATCAGGAATATAACTTTTTGATGTTGGCCAATATTTTCTGACATCTGTGAATATTTTTTGACATTGAACAATATCATTTAATAACATTGAGGTATATTTGTTTCTGATATTCCTGAATATTATTTTCAGTTATTGGGAGATATCTTTTC
The DNA here is from genome assembly GCA_963931845.1 of Maratus michaelseni. Taxonomy (NCBI): domain Eukaryota; kingdom Metazoa; phylum Arthropoda; class Arachnida; order Araneae; family Salticidae; genus Maratus; species Maratus michaelseni. The sequence goes on from OZ007597.1 coordinate 300,120,041, forward strand.
CTGACATTCCTGAATATCATTTTTCAATACTCATAAACACTGTTGATACTAACAATACTGGATAATAACAATTACAATGCACACCTTTTTTTCTACATTATAACTTCATGGTTAATATTATATATGTTGGCACATTAATGGCAATTGCAAAAATATTTATATTCAAGTTTTACTTGTATAACTATATAATATGATATAGATACATTTTATAGTTATATATATAAATACTTTTGTAGTGGCCTTTAGCCTTACTTAAATGCAATGTACATCACATATATTATGAGAAATAAGATCATTGTAATTGCTCATATTATTGCACTGTATCTTTTTTTTCAAGAAACAATCTGTTTTCAAAATACTTTTTTGAAGTTGTTACTGTTGCAATAGCAGTGAAATTTTTTTTATGAATGTATACCAGACTGATAAAACCAATTTTGTCATTCTTTTGCTTGAGATATGAGTAATTCACACAAGTTTTCAAAATTATAAAATTTTATACAGTAATTTTTAAAAGATCAAAACTTTCCAGTTTTGAATTCAGTTCATTAGAACCAGGAGTGATCCTGTTCCGAAAATTTAAAAAAATTGGTCATCAGTCCAAAAATTTAGACATTACAATAAAAAAAAGTGCAAGAAAAAAAATTGGGATTGGAAAACCAGCTTCTTAATATAAAATACTCTTAAGGGGAGTTTTCACAAAGAGAAGCCATTAGAAAGCATCCCATGTTAACCTATGGAGAAATTTAGTTTCCTCTTTATGAGCATAATATTTTAACTCTTTAAATCCCAAACTTTAAAAAATTGAATGACCTTAGAATCCCAACAAACTTTATCCCAACATGCTCGCTTTTTTCATTCCCCACTTTTTCATGAGGTAAGTAGTGGACCCTACTGCCTTCTCCCTTTATTCAAATTTGGATAGGTGTTAGACCCCTCTGTTTATCAGTGTACCAGTTAATTTTAAAAAATCTTGTTTTTCTTTCTGTTCTATCCAGAAATGCCAACATATTACCCCATGCATCACTGACAGAGACCACTCCCTTGACAGCACCCGACCCATTTGAGGGGAAGGAAAATCCTTTCAGCTATCCAGGGTTATTGTGGGTTTCAGGGCATTGGAATGATTTCGGCTATTGCGGGATTCAAAAGGTTAAGTAACAGGATGAGAATTTTTGCAATTGATAAAATAAAAGATTACTCACTAAGACTATTTGCTATATTATTTTTAAAACGTTTTAAAATATTTTAAAACTTGGCTTAAAGTTGACGAAATTTGCAAAATCACAATTTTTACTTTAAAAAGTGATAAAAAAAATCTTTGAAGAATTGTAGAAAGAAAAAAGAAAGTAGCCATAGGACCTGAAAGTTTCCTCCGTCCTATGAAAAAAAGTAACAATTTATAAATTTTTAGCTGAGTTATAAGGAATTTTTCTCCAGCTAGCTTGTTGTGGGTGGCATAGGGAAAGACACCAAGATAATTTTCAAACAACAAAATGAAGGAGAAAAAGGAGGGAGCCTAATTTATGGCTTTTTTGCAACATCAGGTCAGTTTAGGAGCTCAAATCTTTTAGAAAGGGAAACTTTAGTTTTATCAAAAGTTTTTTTTATGCTGTTATGACCAGATCACCAGATTTTGTCTCTCGTATGACAGTTCTTATAGACGGTTCTTAAATTAAAACTGGTTACTTTTTGACACATTTTTAAAATTAAATTTTATTCGCAAACGTATGAAAACAAATGCTCTTATTCAAAAACTTTGTTATTGATTTATAAAATTATCAATTCTACATTTGTAAAATATATATATATATATATTAAATATCGCATTTTATATATCAGATAATATTTTTTTACGTCTCGCACATTAATCTTTTAGGTAAATTTTTAAGCTTTTTTCCTTTGTACACATATTTGAATTTAATTTATCGATGCACAACTTTTCTTTTTTTTCTTTTCTTTTCTTTCTTTCTTTCTTTCTTTCTTTTTTTTTTCTCAAAAAAGTTACTTTTTGATACATTTACGAGGTCATTCTTATACCTAAAAGCACTAAATTTGCAGACATTAATATTAAAATGCAATAGAATTGTCACTTTTTTTTCTTTCCCTTGTGTATTATATCTGGAAATACAATATACTGCAGTGTTTCTAAATGACAGTGTACTGACACAAATTTTAACTTCTTCAGACCTGAAGCTAAATTAATACTACAGATACTCTCTCATTGGTTTTGCACAAACAAAATGACATCATAGATGACAGAAAAAGTTTTTTTTCTGAAATTGATACTTTAGGGAACACGTAATTTAGGTTCTCAAATATCGATCTAAAATTACTAACTCCCCTAAAACATCAATTTATTATCCATAACCTAAATTCACACAATAGCAAATTTAAGGACTTTAAACAAGTGAATGATCTACAAATTCTCAAATCTCTTTATTGTTAAGTATGTAAGTTAAATAATTATGACAATTCCTTACTTTCTTGGTTACCCAGTCTTGAAGACAGTTTGCAAACCCAGACGAAACTAAAATTTGTTTTGAGACAATCAGCATTGATAAATTGTTTAAATAGGTGTCATTATATATTCATTGATGGATTATTAAGAAAGTGTTCTTTCTGTTTTTATTTTTTATATATTATCAAGTATTGTATATGGTCACAGACTGCCAGTAAGCACATCATTGATGATTTTTGTAAAACATGGATTTTCTATACTATAAATTAACTGTCTAATTTTTTTTCTCACTACAAAACAATAATGCCTCTCAGATCTATTGTTTCATGGTCAGTGTATTCATGGAGGAAAAAAAAAACCTTCTAAATTTGTTGTTTATCTAAACATTTTCTGTTTTAAAAATGTATATTTGTTGCATAAGTTTATGGGAGGAAAAGGAAGTGGGTATTCATAATGGTAAATTTGCTTTATTTTCTGTAAAAATATATTTATATGTTTTCAATTTTAGCTTGGAGAATTTTTGAAAAAAGAGCGTTCAAAGTACACTATTTATCCACCTGAAAAGGAAGTTTATTTCTGGACAAACACTGTGAAGATTCATGATGTAAGTATTTATGGCATACAACTCATTCATTTGTTTGTGCCTGTGAGAGAGGGAGAGTTGATATTTAAATTATTTTTTTCTTCCTTCCTGTTTCTTATGTTAAATAAAATGTTATACTATATAGTAATTTAACCTATATTAATGTTATGTCGGGATGTTAGCTTTAAAAATCTTCAAACATCAGTGCTATTCAGTCTTGAAAATGTATTTACTCAAATTGTTTCTTATTTGTATGTAGATATTAGTGAGTTATTTCAGCTATTTTGTCATTTATTTTTAAGCTTCTATTTTCTAACACTTTCTTGGAATGATTATCTCAGATTCTGCTAATTTAGATGAAACTAAACCAACCAGTCTTAGCATCTAGAACCAACCAATCTAAGCATTTGAGGAATTTTTTCTCGTAAATTTTAATGAACTTAAACAACTTCCTTTAAACTGGATTATAGAAAATAATGATTGTCTATAGTAAGAATTGTGGAACTTGGTAATTCAAGGGGTAGTATGTAGTATGACGGACATACAAAATATTTTTAAGAAAAAAAAGAAATAAAAAAAATTCAGCTCCCTTTCAATAATGTTTTTAATTCTATAGCTCAAAATCACAATCTTGTATAACTCTTGATTTGATATGTTTTTAAATAATCTTATTTGATACTTGTAGGCCGTAATTTTTTATTTAAGCAGGTATTAAATTGATTCTTGCATTCTTATCAACAGCCTTAGAACTTGATATTATTTAATATCATTCTTATATATCTAGTAGAAACTTAAATTTCAATAAAAATTAATAAATCTTTGAATGGAATAAGTTTGTCTTGCTTAGGATTTTTTAGGACAGCTAACTGGAATCTGAAAAAGAATCTGAAAAAATAAAAAGTGCTGTCGATTTCTGAAGGCTTGTTTTGCTCTGTAATACCTCTGCATATACTTGTGCATATAAGTTTATATGTTCAGTCCTACACAGTGATGAGACCGCTTCAATATCAACAATATAATCAATTTGTTGATAAATTTCTTAGCGCATTCATGTGAAAAATTTTAATATCCATGCTTAGAATGTTCTTTTTTCCTCCTAGGAACTTAACTGCATACAAACTTTGCGAAGCAGTAAGCAAGTTTTAAATTAAGATTACTTTACCTATAGACAAGTTTCATTTTTACTGTAGAAGTGGATTATTTTCATTTATTTATTATTATTATTATTTTAATGATAAGTATGTTGATACAGTTTTTAATGCCTGAATATGAACAACTGGTTTCTTTTAAAGTTCAACATAAAGAAGAAAAACTTCTGTTGGTGTTGAAACATCAATGTCTTTCTTGAAAATAATCTCCAAATTAAGTAACTATACAAAAGACAAATGCAGCTTTTTCATTAGAAAACTAGATTTATTAAAAAAATTGTTTTGAGAGGGGAGGGGATGTGCATGTATTCTGATGTTTTCATATATTTAATCTGAATTTTTGACAACTGTGAGGGCAAAATTAAATTGTTACAGCATTTTATGATTATTATGTAAAGATCTTTAACATGTGATACAAATGAGCATGTCTGTTTGTCAGCTAGATTATGGACAAAGTGGTAATATGCAGAGCTACCAAATTTGTTTTGAAAGTATCCCTAGATCCAGATATTTGCACCTCAAAGTAATTTGGTCTGAATTTTATTTATTTGATGTTCTAGGTAGTTTTTATTTTTTCAACTCTTCCAACATCTGATCTAATTTTTTGAAAATGAAAATTATTGTATTGTTAAAAATGGTAAAAGATTTTCCTTTTAATAAAGTTTGTTTTAAATTTAACTTCACTGTTAAAATGATCATCTAATTTTCAGAAATTTCTATCTATATAAGGATATTTCTATAAATCTTGAATTTATATAAGTTTTACCAAAGTATTGAATGTTTCTTTCAGATTTTTCCATTAATTTAAAATAATTATTAAATGCTCTTTCAAAAACAAAATAGTCAAAAGATGTCAGGATAATTTTTATGAAGGTGACTTTTTACCCAAAATTTGATTTTTATTCCTTTCCTGTTACAGAACTGCAGAAGTCAGTGTCAGATTAATGGGTATGTTCCCTCAATGCAGCTTGAATATTAGGGCATATTTATGCTTTTATATAGAATGCACATACAAGAAAAAGGTTTCTGGCATTGAATTTATTGTAATTTCATCTAAGTACATGAATATTATCATATAAAAATGTTGATATATTTTAATCAATCTAAATTCCTTTAAAGTTCATTATGTACTGCATGCACAGTAAATCAGTGTAAGTGATTGCTCTCTTAATAATTATCTTCAACAAAATATTCATGTAGATTCTTAAAACATATTAAATTAGTTGAATGCCAAACATCAAATTGATAAGATAAATCAAGATTTCATAAAATTTCGTCTGTTTGAGGTCAATTTTTGGTACTAAGTTTTCACTTTCAAAGCTATTTAAAAATTGAAATTATTAATTTTCTTTTTTAATTTTTGAAGGTTTGTCCTCCATATCATGTAAAGTCTAGTTTAATTTGCAAAAAAAAAAAAAAAAAGAATGTTGATAGCTTAAATGTTTTACCTGTACATGAAAGCTTCTTTCAAGGAAAACATGTTTAATGTTTTGATCAGCCTTTTTGTCAAATTTTACACTGATCCATTAAACTGTTTGTCATGACTTAAATATTGGGTGAAGCAAAAACAGTTTTGAGGACATATTTTAAACACTTTAAAAGTCTTTAAAATGTAAAAGAAAAAAAAATATTTTGAAATATTTTTGCAAGATTTTTCCTTGGGGGGGGGGAGGTCTTCTACCTCTTTTCCTTGGAACTCGTCTTTGCCAATCTCTGACTTTCAAAAAAAGATTTTAACTTACAACAATTTTAGCTAAATACTTACATATCAAGTGCTCAAGTAACTCATATTAACACAAAAAAAATCTAAAAAACAATGTATTAATTGTGAGTCATTTTTAGGGAAATATTTCAGTAACATGTATAAACAAGTTACAAGAAAAAATCCTCATCAGGTAAAATGCTATAAAAACTACAAAGTACATGCAGACCTTGATCTGTGTGTTCTATCTTCCATCTAAAAATAGCCTGGACAGATTTCTTGGACTTTGAAACACATAGGTTTGATAAACATTACATTTTGCTTTTTTACCTATAACAATACTGGTTAGGTTATTTTTCTTATAAAATCTAACCTGAATGGGAAATGAGATTTGTTTGAATTTCGGAGGCCACAGGAACCTTAAACGTTCTGAGGCCATTAGCTTGCTTTTACTGTCTATTTGGTAATCTAACACTGGCAGCAGTTTACCTAACCACATGATTGACCACTATTATTATGATAATATGATGTGAATATTAAAAGACAAACATCAAAACCTATTTCCTTATGAAAACGAAAGATTATCTATTTGCATAATAAAGTCATCAGACATTTTCTACAGCAGATTGAATCATTCTAACAATATTTGCATATAGCATACAGGCTTGCTGCCAGGGGTGACTAGAAATGATAAGTATACTCATTATAAGCATACAAAAACACATATTTGTATAATCATCATTATATGGGGTTTCTTCAAACATATCAAGTATTCTTCAAAAATTAAAAAGTTAGGAAATGTTGATCCAGATGAAGTAAGAAACTGTGTAATAAGTTTTGAAAGCATAAATATTTGAATTCTTTTTCTGTTATTAAACAGGGTTGCTACACTACTTTAAAAAGTCAGGAAATGTGAAAATTGACCAAAAATTTCAGAAAATTTCAGTATTGTGTCCAGAATCTGGAAAGTCTGGGAATTTGATAACATTTTAATAAGTATGATTTTCAGGCCACGAAAGATAAGAATCTTTTTTTTAACTAAGTTTCTACGGTTTTTAATGGCTAGTTTTTATTATGTATCTCAAATAAGTTGAATTGTACTAAAGTGAAGATGAGAGTGAGCCTTATCTTATGCTATTTTTCTTCTTTTTTTAGGTCAAAGTTATTATACTAGGACAAGATCCATATCATGGACCAAATCAAGCTCATGGTAAAAAAAAGAAAGAAAAATTAGATTTCTCATCTCATAATGCTTTATTGTATTTTGTACTTTCTAAGTGCAGTGTTTCAGAATTTTACTCAAAGGCTGAAATTTAATTACTATTTGTTCCAGTTTACTTAACCTAAAAATCTAATCTTTAATCAACAGAAAAAAAACTGCTTGAGTGGCAACATTTTCTAATGCAGTACCTTCAATCAAATTTACTGAAGGTATAGAATAGGCTGTGCCACTAGGTGCCCACAGGGGTGGCCGGCACGTTCTGACCATCGCGCCCAAGTCTCTAAGGGACTTATATCGTGCCAGCAGCTTTGTCTCGCTATGGCACTGTGATTGGCCTAGGGCCGTTCCCCACTGCGGACCCCCAAGCCAATTTACCAAGTGTCGATGACACAGGTTGCCACGATAGTAACCTCACATCTTGGAGGAAACTTCCATAAAGACGGACACTTGATGAACCGCCGACAACATCCAGCGACTTTGTTGCTGAAACCCCAGGAGGGGAGCCGGTTTCTAGGTCGTATGCTAGGCTTCACGGCAGCTCTTGCTTTACCACAACTTGAGGGGTTTGAAAATCTACAAAGGTAGTCATGTTCCCTCCTGTAATCAAAGCTCTTAAATTTTTATTGACAGTTGATAATTCAAAATCTTAAAGCATTACCACTTTATAGAAAATATCAACAGAACATTATGCACAGCATGTTCACATAGTTTCATCAGACAGTGAGCAAATGAAAACTTTAATATATTTATAGTCCATGTGTGATTGTTAGAATTAGCAGAATAAGTATGCATATCTTAACTCCTTTATTCTTATTGGTCAATTTCAATTAGCTTGTATCTCATCATTTTCCAGATGAGAGCAAAAATCTTGGCCAACAATAAAAATGGGCTCCTTGAAAAAAGTCAAGGGAATTGCTCATTGTAGTGTTTTATTGGGCTAAATGTTGAGAGAAGATATCCCGTATGATAAGGACATTAAGCAATGTTGTTCTGATTGCAACAAATATTTTATTTTCTTTATGCTACAAAAAAAAAAAAAAAATCTGACTTTTGTGAAAAGTTTTTGCTTGATCCTAGTTTTCATATCATTATCTAGTATTACTGTAAATTTCTTATATTTTTATATAGTTATTGTCAATCTTTACCTTGTTTTCACAAAATATATTTTTTAAATCTAATTTTTTTGTAATTAGAAAAGGTATTTTAGTTATTATACATAATGATCACACATATTGAATTTTCTATTTTTTAAATAATTTAGGTTTTATATAATTTTACACAGTTTTGGACAGTAAAATCCACATGTTTTGTCCAACTGCAGCTCTGTACCCTATATATACAGTGGCTGCTGCTCAACATATTTGCTCCAAATGCAAATGATAATAGCAGAACAAAATTTTACTTTATTAATAGTCTTATACATTTATGGAAGAATGGGTATGATACAAATGCTCATTTATCTACTTTGCATGTCTTTTTTTCATGCATGCTCAATACAGTTTCCATGTTCTTAGTATATTTCAAAATTATTGGATCTGTGAGAAATATAAGGTACAAAATTTTTATGACTTTTGCATATTTGACTGTTTAGAGGATTTTCAACTTATTTGGCTGTAATTTTAATTTCTGGGAAATGGGACTGGATTATTTACTGATATATTGGTCAAATATTGATATTTTTAAATATTGTCTCCAAGTAAGGAATATCTCAATGCAGTCACTTGGTAATACTATGTTCATTACTGTTACTATTCCCACAAACTGGAAAGTTCACTACTGAATAATACTGTAACATCAGTGTTTTTGTTCTGCTGTTGTAATTGGTCTTGATATATCATGGGTAATAACTTTACCTTGAATAGTTATTGTCGATAGTATTGCCTCATTCATATTATCTTCTCGGTCGTATTATTGTTAGTGCGAGGTTTCCCAGAATGAATTGAACATATCTTGATATTTCAGCTTAAAATGAATGTATGGTATCGGGCAGATTGCCTGAAATACCATCAAGTGATTTCAAGAAAAGTGAGAAAAAGTAACATTTGGCAATTTTTAACTGAATATGTATATTTTTTTAAAGTTTTAATGTTGTATTCATATAGTAAATAGATACAAATGTGTAAATACAGTTAAATTTTTACTTTTTAGAATGGATAAAGATTGATAAACAACATTTTTGATACATCTGTCATCCATTTAAACCTATTTAATTAATATTGGCATGACATGTGACATTAAATCAATTTCAGATTTTGCTTTTGAGTTATTTCAATGTTATTAAAATCATCAACATTCTAAAATTAAGAAAATTTTATTTTATCTAGTAAGTTTTATGTATATATATATATATATATATATATATATATATATACTCATTTATACTCAGTTAAAATGTTAGTAAAAATGTTATAAAATGAGAAGAATACGAAACATACTATTAAAAAAACTATGAAAGTAATAGTATAAATGCAAATAAATATCAACCATTGGTTCCTTTTCTAAACTATTTCTATTTTGTGTAAATATATATATATATATTTTTTTCAAATGATGTGTGAGCAAATCGGTGTAAAACATTATTGCTTTGTACATCTGTTTGGGCTTAAATTATTGCTGCCATGCAATTTGTCTTTCAAAATCAAAATTAGTAAATTTTCTGCTGTCCCATACTTTAAGGTAGCATCACGATGCATCATCAGTATCAGCATTAACTCGTTGTCATATTGTAATATTAAATTTCTCATATCATCCAGTCCTATTTGGAAGTCATTGCTTGTCTTTTTAGGTGCATTGTTAATTATATAAATACGTAGAACTTGCAGTTGTTGTCTGGTCCATCCATCTGTCTGCATATAACTGCACAAAAACTACCCAACTGAATAGTTTAAATTTTAATGTGTATAATCATTGCAAAATTTTGTCGAGTCATTTCAAATTTTATGAAAATTTAATCAAAACTTAAAAAGATACTATTAAAAGTTTTCTTCATTCTATTAAATGCTATCATATGTAATTAATTCAATGATATACCATGATACATAATGATTCTAGGTTGCCATGATGGATTACATTCTATTTAAGATGGAGTCATATTATTTCCATATTGCTGAAGTTAAAAACTGAATTTGTATACTGATATTGTTTAGTTATAGCAATCATATAATCTACCGACAGTTTTTTGGATGGATTTTTCCAGAGAAATAGATATTAAATGGAAAAAGAGTCTAAATATGGATTTCAAGTTCTGTAATTTTCTGTAAATGTCATCAAAAGACAAAATGTTGCCAACTTAAAATGTACTTATTTTATTACGAAATTAATACTATTATAATAACAGATGACGTAATTCATTTCGCTGAAAAAATAACAATGATTTTTTTACATTGTTTTGTATTAGATATTTGTGCATAGTAAAATTTTAATGTAACAGAATCATGATTGTATTCAGGTTATATACCTGAAATCTGAGATTTTTTTTCCATTTTAAGTACCAAAATTCCCGTTTTTCTGATAGTTAAATTCCTAAAATAAGACTAAAATATCAAATTTATATTATTGCTAAACATTATTAAAATTCAAATTTTTTCATAATTTCACCTAACTGCAATAAATTATATATTCCCTCCCCTTCCCCCCTCTTTCCTATGTTTTCTCACTAAAATTTCAGATATTTTTTCATGAACCCACAATAACCCTGCAGAATTGTAATTAATTGTTTGTAAAAATGTATTGGAACTTAATTTCATAAAATAAAATTAATATCTACCATATAAAAGTCTGTACATAAAATAAATTTTATATTCATGCATTTTTGTATAAGAGTACAATGGCTATTGCACCAAGATCTGGATATTTATAAAAGTAGTTATAGTACGAACGCATCTCATTTGTCACGTTTGACGTACAATTTCCTAAGTAAATTGAATTACAAATTGATTTCATAGGTTGCCATAATGTTTTAAACCTATGTTTTTTTACCACTGTTTCTTATAAGAAATTTATTAAAATTCTTATAAACATATTTTTCTCTCACTAAATGAGATATCTGAGCTTGACTTTTTACTTTCTTCTATCTTTACAAGAAGAAAGTATTGGATTCATGAAAATTTTTGACAGATTTATACGTTTTAGAAGAAGGTCCTGAATATGATTTGACTATTTTTAGAAAATGTCTGTCTGTGACAAAAATTTTGTGGGCGCTCTATCTCAAGAACTAATGCTCGGAATTTAATAAAACTTGATATTCAGTTATTCCCTGATATAAATTGGTGCTGATTAATTTTTGGTAAAAATCGCCCAGCAGCTGGGGCTGCTATGTAGCATTTTTCGCATTTTCGCAATAGCTCTATCTCAAGAACTAATGCTCGGAATTTAATAAAACTTTATATTCAGTTAATCTCTGATATACATTGGTGCTGATTAGTTTTTGGTAAAAATTTCCCAGCAGGTGGTGCTGCTATGCAGCATTTTTCGCGATTTTCGCAATAGCTCTATCTCAAGAACTAATGCTCAGAATTTAATAAAACTGTATATTCAGTTAATCTCTGATATAAATTGGTGCTGATTAGTTTTTGGTAAAAATCGCCCAGCAGGTGGCGCTGCAATGCAGCATTTTGCAGGATTTACTTGATATTATCTATAGTCATATCTCAAGAAATAATGCACGGAATTTAATAAAACGTGAGAATCAGTTAGATCTTGATATAAATTGGTGCTGATTCTTTTCAGTGTATGCGAAATTTGTGTGAGATAGAAGAAAGTTTTGGGATTGGCACATCCGACTAGTTTTTTAGAATATTTTGCTTGAATAGAAATTTTATATAGGCATGTTCTGAAATTTCTTTTGAAGTATCTAGCTGAGATTTATGTTTGCTTTAAAATTTATTCAGCACAGGAAAGCTCATTTCCCATGTTGAGATGTTATTATTATGTTTGATGCTTGTAATACTCAGAATTGAGATACAATGAGCAAATTGTAATATTTTTTTATATCTGTTAAATGTTCTATAATATTTAAATATTGCAACAAATTATAATATCATTTCTTATTTCTGTTAACTGTTATGCAATATTTAAATATTGTGATGTGTGTGCACATAGCTTTAAAACAAAGGCATTTTTCTCATTAGATTATGTACAGAAGTTGCATCCAGTGTTGGTTGGTTAATGTATTCAAGCCCTTATTTTCATGGTTTCCAAACGGTTATGCCCTTTGTTTCCATTTGTTCTTGTGACCTGTTAATGTGTCTAGTCCATTTGTTTTGAGAAACATCTTGCACCATTTCATTCGTACTGACAAAGACAAGCTTATTCGCTGTTGAAACCATTTTGTGGGGGTTTTATATTTCAGTAGCGTATAAAACATTGTTTTTTAACTATACATACTTGTTTAGTTTGTGTATAAAAATGTGTGAAAAATAATATAGGGATTCTGTCTCTTTTAAGATTCTGTTAAGTAACACCGCTGACATATAATGAAAGTATATGTTTCATTTTGTCTACATTACACCTGTTCAAATGGCACAATCAATAACTGTGAAAGTTTTTAAGGATTTAGCTTACTCAGTTGAAATTCAGATCACTTTACCCAAGAAAGTTCTGAAGCAGCTCTAAACAATGTTATAAAAATTGACTATTATCTAATAATTCCTTTATGAAAGTTTTCATTTTACTACTATGTTATATAATTCTTTAGAATTAAATTGTAGTTGCTATGTGTTAATTAACATATGAAATTCTCAGCTACGTGATTTTGTTGAACGAGTTTTTATTTTATCATTCACTCATTGATTTATTGATCTTTATGAAGCCTGCTTTCAAATGTTCTAATAATGTCCAACTTAATTTTTTTTAATTATTAATTTTTAATGATGTGTACCTAAAATTTCATTTCATTCTATCTATGCGTCTCTATGTTCAATTATGTAAATGAAGTTTAACTTCAGATAATTTATTTCAGGATTAGCATTCAGTGTTCGCAAGGGAGTAACATGCCCACCAAGGTATACTGTAAAAAATAATGAATGAAAGAATTATTTTATTTATTACATAGTTGTGTAATAATTTTTGTTTTGTTTTGTTTTCAGCTTGAAGAATATTTATAAGGAGTTGGCTGAGGATATTCCTGGATTCACTGCTCCTTCTCATGGGTTCCTGTATGGTTGGGCATCACAAGGTAATTTAGCTTTAGAGATGTAAATTATTAGAACTATTTTTTCAATGAATATAGTATTCAATGCCATTTCGACAAATGTTACTTTTTTTTCTTTTGAGTGAAAATACCACATTTATTCTTACAAAATGTCAATTCTTCAAACTTTCTTTTGAACATGTAAGTGTTGTCATGATTTAGTAACCTTGGTACTTATTTCTCGTGATAAAAATTTAGGCCTTTTGCATTTCAAAATATGTTTATTGAGTGATTTAAAAAACAGCTAAGTTCTCCCCTTCCCATTCCCCAAGCTAATTATCTCCAAGATATCAAGTCAATAATTATAGCTTAAAAACAGATTAAAATGGTGTGAAAGATGAAAACTTTCAAAAGGCTCCTTTAGAAACTTTCTAAAAGAAATAGATTAAATTACCGTATTTTTGGGCTTATGAGCCACGGTGCATACGAGTTTAAAAGTATAAAATATTCTAAGTGTGGCTCTTATGCTACAGTGGCACATACGGTGATTGTTTTTCATTCATAGGGATGTCTTATAATACGATTTTTTTTCCATACTGATATCTTACGATGCCATGTTTTCTTCTTTGATCAATTGTCACATGATCTCGTGTTGGTACCAAAACACTAGAAAATGTCTCCCAACTTCGGATGTCCATAAAGGTTATTCAGTTTTGAGCAATCAGTGGGGTGAAAAATGTTGGTCTCATGTGCTCTAATGTTAAAAATGATTATTTTTTCTGTGCACCCATCAATAAGCACTCTACCCTTGGGATATTAGATTGAAAGTAGAGCCGTCATGATCTTTTTCGCTAATGTTGGAAATATTTTGTTTTAGCAGTAAGTTTATCGTATCATTTCTTCAAATATTATCCTCATGAACTATGTGTTCGTCCACCTTCTCAGAAAACGTGTTTTTTGTTTCAGTGCCATTGCTTGTTTACCTTTTTGCCGACACTTTTTCTAAGTTTAGTTGTCTCACGATTGCTTCATCGTGCAATAAGTTGTTTTTGCAGGGCACTGTTGTTCCACAGTTATGTGACGCCTTACTTTTTATGATGTATGCTGCACCATGATTTGTCCAGATAACCAACTGTTCCTTTCATGGTTCATATGCAAATGTCTTAGTTCTAGATCAGCCATACTCAACCTTTTTTTCTCGCGGGCCACAAACATATGTTAGCAATGTTATGCAGACCACAACACACTTATTTAATAATGTAAAAAAGGGGGTAATTAAATTAATAAGATAACAAAGCATTGTAATGAAGTTAATATTATTAGTAATGTTAAAAGTTTCTCAAGGAAGAAATGTTACAAAAAATTTTAACAACACTATTTCCAAATAATATACTTTGTGATAGATTTCTATTGCAAATGTTATAGAAATATTCCGTGAAGATTATTGCTTGGAAATAGTGGTGTAAAAAGTTTTTGGCGCCATTCTTTTCTTGCGACAAACATTTTTTAAATGTATATATGATGCAAATTTAATTAATTTGGTACAATGTTTAGTTAGAAGATTTCGAAATGTATACACCACGGTAGCACAAATAGGACTATATGTAAAAAGAAGTTTTGACCTAAGAAAATGGATATAAGATGTTTTAAAATTTTAAAATTATATGCAAATAACAGAACAGATTTTGTTCTATATAAAACAAAACATAATAAAACTGTAATATATAAACTAAATAAAATATATAAAACAAAACCTAACATTGCAGGTATTAAATATTTTTATGTACATTAATTAATTTTTAAAATATGGTTTAATGATTGTATGTCTCGGGTGCACATAAAAGGTTGCCGGGCCACATGCGGCAGGCTGAGTATGGCTCTTCTAGATAATTCTACCTGTGTATATAGACTCGGTACTTTACAGATTTCAGTAGAGAGAGGGGAAGATAGCGAGAATTTGAATATGTTGCCTCTCCAAAGTCCATTCAATATTGAACGATGCTTTTGTAATGGGAATAATTCGATAATTAGAGAATGTTGAGCTCATAGCTTTATAATGTTTTTATACAATTTTTAAAAAACCTTCTGATTTTTTAATCCAAAATCTTCTGAATTTAGTTGGCAGGTATGCTGTGGCCTTTGAAGTAGCCCATGTACGTTTATAATAGATTTTCAGTTGGAATGGGTCTGGTGTAGGATCACATCAAATCATAGAGTTATGAATTTCGTTATAATATCTTGTTAAAATCATACAAAGCTATGACATTTTTCTGTGTTTGTGAACCAATTACTTTCTTAACATGCATTGTAATTCTGGTTTGTTTTTCTTTGGATAGTAATGTTAAAATTTGCTTAACTTGCCATATTATACTACCTTTCAATTCTCTTTATACCTTTTACCCATTGCATTATAAGGCACGGTTGAAATATCATAAGAAATGTGCCAGTCACCCCCCCCCCCCTCCTTATTTTGAATTGATGCAGATGATCTGAATGTGTAATTTTGAATAATAAAATATTTCTACTGTATCTAAGATTTATATGATTTCTTTTTTTAAAGCCATTATTTGAACATTTATGAAATATTACTACTGACAAAAGTTACATTGTTTACTGTGGATATAGCTTAAAATTTCACATCATCAAACAACATTGCAATCTATTCCCTGAAATTTTCTCAAAATGATGTTATTATTTGTGGTTTTTCATTTTGTTTAACTTTTTTAAAAATGGAAAAATTTATTGTATTTTTAATGTCTATATTTAAAATTTAAAATAGCAAATTCTACAGAAAATTAATTATTTTATTTTTAAATGGGAGCATTTGTATATGACTGCACTAGGTCTTCTAAAGTGGTTTCAGTTTTCAATGATTAGCTATATGCATTGATAAAAACTACACTCTGTGCCGCTACAACCCACTGAAGGATCATTTCCTGCAATGTCAAACTCTACTTTCTTGACCACAGGCCCTGAGGTACTATATATAGTACATGTTCCAGTCAAGTGGTCAACCTGCCATAGAACTCTTAGTGTTTAGTTCCAAGACTTGATACTCATTTTATTAACTATGAAGGTATGTAGGGTTGAATGAATCATACCCAAATCTGGAGGTTAGCCATGTAGTGTGGGGCACAATGATCACTGAACTGTATATTACTACTCATCTTAAAATCTGTCATTAAGATAATATTTTAAATTTATAATTTTTCCAGGTGTGCTACTTCTGAATGCAACTTTAACTGTTAGAGCTGGGTGCCCAAATTCACACAAAGATTCAAAGTGGAATCATTTAACAAATGCTGTCATACAATGGATTGATCAGAATTTACCAAATTCTGTGTTTATGTTGTGGGGGAAGAATGCTCAAGAACAAATGTCACTGATTACCAAAGTAAATCTAATTTTTTTTTAATTTTCAAACATTTATTTTATATATTTCTTATTTAATAATATTTTATGTATTTTGCAGGACAAGCATTTAATTTTGGTTGCCCCTCATCCATCACCATTCTCTGCTAATAGAGGTTTCTTTGGTTGTCGTCACTTTTCTAAAGCCAATGAGTATTTAAAGAAACATAACAAGAAACCAATTGATTGGAATTATCTTCCTTGAGTGAGTTTTAATTTTTGACCATGGTTAAGCTAGTCACCAGGTGGATAATCTCAGGGCCATATTTTGTATACACTTGTATCATGTTTAATAAAAGAAATTTAAAGGTTACTAATGAGTAGTAATATTTTATTTAATATTATTAGCTTATTAGTATATTATACAGTTCATCTATTCTGTTTTAAATTGGGTTTCTTTATGGTATTAAAAGATCTTCCTTCCATATAATTTACATATAATAATCTATTTTTTATGCTTTTTTCAAATTTGATTAATTATGAAATATAAATGATTTTTTAATACAGTTGAACTCTCCAACTGCAGACAAATTTTATTTGGTATTTATATTCAAATATGAGTTGCATGAAAAAAGTGGGTATTCTTATACTCTTAGCCAAATAATTGGAACAAAATTAAAAACACACCCAACTTTATAATATGCATCAAGTTTTTCAATTATTAGTAGTCATTGTCTAATGTTGTATTACATAATGGTACTGTAATCACATCTGTACAGTGAAATTCGTACAACTTTTCTCTAATCAAGCTAAGTTATGATAACTATTAAAAATAGCATGTGGAATTTAGCGCTTTTTGAATTATGCAACAAGTTTAAATACAAAAATATGCAAGTCTCTTTTCTAGGCTAAAATCGAAAGATAAAATAAATATATAGTGTTTTTTTCCCAAAATGATTAAGATAGTATGTAGAACAAAAATGAGTTTCAAATGTTCCATACTTTAACCTATTACTCACTGATGTTGCATTAACACAACGTTCAAAATAAAAGTGTATAAAAAAACCCTGCCAAGCCACCACTATTTTAATATGTTAAAAAATACTTTATTTAATGATAAAAACTTTGCTATTAAAAATACCAAATATTATCTTTTAGAATCTTTGGTGAGAAATGAATTTCATTAAAAATATTGAAGGCTCTGCCCACATACTTTTGGCGGTTAATGGGTTAAGAACCGTAACAGTTCCTTTCAGATCAGAAAAACTTCAGCTTTAACTCTTTAACTAAAATATGGTAAAAATAAATATGAAATTAGATAGTTCCTTTAGAAGATTGTTAAACTTATCTACTATTGCATAAGTAAAAGATGATAAACTACCATAAAAGAAAAATTTATTCAATAAAGTAAAAGTTGTTGATATTTGATATAGCACTTACGATGAAAATAAAGTTAACTAAAATACCAAATGGAAAAACTGTTCATCACTACCATTGAAGGAAACATGTATAGTTTCAATTATAAGTTCTACTGAGTTATTAGTTCACTTAGCTTTGTAATCCTAATAATTAGTAACACTAGAAACGAACACTACAATAAAATAAGATTCACTTTACAAGCCATAAAAAACGCAATCATTTGAACAAATCTTACTCGATGCAGTAAAGTCTCGTATTTGTTGCGACAATGGGTAAACGCCTTCCATTCTAGAATCACCTATGGAAGTGCACATACATGACTTATGTTGATGAAACAAAACAAAGTATTATGATGGCTGAGGTACACCATCTAGTTGCCTACCAGAACATCACACAGTATGATGATCAAACTTTGACTATGTGCTGTTTAAGAAATATAAGTTTTCCGACATTAAGCAATGTTTAAAATAAATATGACTGGCATGAAGCTAAAATGAAAAATATTCCAGCTGCAAGTTAAAAGGGGATAAAGCATGCTTGTAATTAAATATAACCATATGCAAAGTGATAAGATAATCCAACAGGGCTGTTATTTCCTAACATACATAGATATTTAAAATTGCATGCTATATAATGACAGTGTAACTAAGTACAGAATAAATAAAACAAACAATGCTATTAATTAGAGGTTTAAAAGGAGCCATTGTATATTAAATAAAATTTATAAATTTTTTATAAAAAATATCAAAATGTTCATTTTTATTTCTCAGATTAATTTATTTTTATCAATATGTGATTGTATTGTGTATGTGTTGCATTTGTTGAATACATTTATAGAAATGTTTATTTATTCCAATTATGTACATTTAATTTTATTGAAGAAAATATATAATTAGATTTACTTAATATTAAGAATTAACAGCCTTATTAGTTTATTTGCATATATTTATTTTAAACCTCTATTAAAAACCTTTACTTTCATTTACACTCTTGCAGCTAGTTTTATCTTATCTCTTACAGCTGGGTTGCAGCTTTCATTTTAGCTTCATGCTGGCCATATTTATTTTATTTTTCATTCTATCTTGAAAACTTATTTTCTGGAATTGTACATGGTCAGTATTTCATCACTAGGCTAGTTACTAGCAGAGTTGTATAATATAGACCAGGGTCGGCGAACCTTTTCATATCCGCGTGCCGATTTGTTTCAAATTTTTTTTTTCCATTGATCATGGCGTGCCAACAACCCCCCCCCCCCCCCCAATCCCTACCAAAACAAAACTATAAAAGTAAAGAATAAAATTACTTTTATTATTATTAGATTAATATAAATATGGATGCAGGAATACCAACATACACATTTAATTAAATAATGTATAATATTGAAAACTAAAACCAAAACAACTTTTCACATGAAAAAATTAATTAATTATAGCAATAATTATAGAAAGAAGGTATTACATTAGAAATAATTATAGTAATCGTAAAAAAATATTAAAAATTCATATCGAAACTACTTACCAAATGACTGTAATAATTATGGTAATAAATTGTTCTATGCCCCTTGGGATCTGTTGATGTTGACATTTTAAGTAGGGTGGTGGTTTTTTAATTGAGATAATTTTATTTTAAAATAGACAATGAGAAAATAAACTTTAAATAAAATCATTTAATTAATATAATAAAATAAAATTATATCCTCAAAATATTTGTTTTACACCTGCTATTAAATGGAAAATTATTATTTTAAAAATATATTACAGTGCATAAGAAGAAATTAGCCAATATAAAAAACATTACCTAAAATGTCTGCAAAGAAATCTGTTTTCTCTTTTATTTTGGTTGATTCAATTTTATTTTCTAATTTCATAATCATTGTAAAATCTTCTTTTTTCAGAAGAAAACTAAAAACTTTGTAAAGTACGTAATGCAACCACAGAGTTTTGGAATTTGGCTGTCTCTCTTCACCGAGTTCGTTATTACTCTCATTTAACTCATTATCACAATTTTTTTTCTTCTATCAATTTGCAGCTGTCGCTTGTAGAAAAAAAAGGGTAAATCATAAGCCGAAAATGGCAGTTTAACATATCTCATATTTTTCTAGTCAAGATTTATTACGATTTTTTACAGGTATTTCCTTATCTCTTTGCTTAGTATTTTAAGATACTGGTATAAAAGCCAGTGTGATGCTTTAAGCGAGTGATGATTTAACAATGTCTTAATGCAGTTATATTTTTAAAGTAATTAAAAAAAAAGAAGAAAGAAAAGTACTGAAAAAAATTAATTTGATTTCTGATGTGGCATCTTGGAAACCAAATGATTGATATCGGGCTCATAATTGGTTATTTTTATTAAAATACATCATGAACTGGACTCATCTGAGAAGTTGATTCGATTTGAATTTTTAATATTGTACTTCTCTGAAAATAATGATTCACAAGCATGAGTAGAGGGAAAGATTGTCAACATGGAAAATACTAACTTCTTCAAACAACTATAAGTATCTGGAATTGAATTCTAAGTCGACATAATTTTATTATAAGCATTTTTGTTTATGATGCCTGATAATCTTTCTTTTTCGATCATTTCCAAATCCATTTTCAATCTGACAAATTTCTGAGCCCATATTGAGCTGGATTGGAAGTCAGCAAGTTCCATTTCAATTTCTGAAATTTCCAACCAATTGAATACAATCAAGTTCGGTTTGTCAATTTCAGTGACATCCGGGTAGATAATAAATTGAAATGTTTCCGAAATACTTTTGATTTCGCAAAATCTTGATGCGAACTCTTCGATTAATGTATTTATTGTCGAAATAATATCTTCAGTGAGACATGATCCGTCTATTTTTTCATGTAAATTAAAATCCCAGCTTTTTTTTTTGCTTGGGAAATACTTACGTTTTTGAACACAAAATATTTTCTAAATATTTGCAGTTTCGCTTCAAACCTTGAATCATATCTATCATGATAATAATAGTGTTATTTGTTCCTTGGAGCTGTAAATTTAAGTCTTTTAAATGTCGGTCAATTACATTAATTTTGCAAGCCATTTAACATGCATCCATTGAGTATATATTTCTCAATTTTACTTTCTTCATGTAAGATAAGCCGGATTTTTTCCAAACAACCAACGAATCTTTGTAGCACTTTGCCGTGCCGTGACTTAACTAGCGAACATTGTTATACATCAGTAATCCACTGTACACACAGAGTTAGTTAGTTGACTTCATCTAACACAGCGTCAAACTTTCGTTTATTTAAAGCCTGTGACGATATGAGACTAACTGTTTTTGTGACTACGACCATAATATCACCAAGAGATTCGAAGCCAGCCTTTGCACACAGGACTTGCTGATGTATGATGAAGTGAAATCAAGAATAATATATCCAATGCGAGTATGAAATAAACTGAAAAAAACATTTATTTTATCCACCTTACTAGTGCCTCAATCAGTTGTAACATAAACTATTTTAGACAAATATATTTCATTTTCAATAAGTGAATTTATAACTGCTGTAGAAACATCTCCACCATAGGTTGTAGTTGATAATAACAATAACGAGAATAATTCCTCCTTAATGTCATTTTGTCATTTTCAACAAAATATCATACAAACATACCTAAACGAGCAAATTTGGTTACATCTGCAACATTCGTCAAGACATATTGAGATGAAAGGAGAATACATCAAATTTTTGTTACTCTCCTGCATTTTCTGCCATTTTTAGGATTCTATCTTTGACTGTATCGCTTGATAAAGGAATATCTTTAATTTGTTGAATTACTTTATCTTTATTTTCAAAATTGTCAAGAAATGATGGAGCGCATTTTAACCAGGCTTTCTACAAAAACCCTCCATGGCAGAAAAGTTTACCAGTCAGGGCAATTACATTTGCAGCCGAGAAACTTGCGACAGTAGTTTGAGAATCCTTGCTGACATATTTAATCATAGATGTCGACAGTTTATTTTTCTCTTTAATTGCACTGCCAACGAAGTTTTACTGAATTTGATTCAGATATTAAATCAACGGCGTGCCAAAAATATCCTCTCGTGTGCCAGAGGTTCGCCGACCCTGATATAGACGCACGCCGTGCGTGGAAAATTTTCTGCAAAATTCGAAATTTTGCAGAAAATATTTTTAGAGAATTTTTTTTTTTTTTTTTTTTTAAATACCAAAAAACCCTGTGGCAGAACGTTCGCAAAGCTGCGATGGGCGTCGCAGACTTTTTAGGGCACCTGCAGAGAAAAACAGCGGACGTGCTATAGCGTGTAAATTACGCGAAAAAACGGCAAACATCGTCGAAGGATCGCAAAAAAAAAGGCCTTTTTTGTCGTAGAATCGCGGAATAAACGCGAAATTTATTTAAAGATCGCAAAAAATGGCTAATTTCGTTGACAGATCGCGAAAAAAACGCAAATTTAGTCAAAAGGCCGTGAAAAAACGTGAATTTCGTCAAAAAAAACTTTAGTTTCGTTGAAAGATCGCGGAAAAATGCGTATTTTGCCGAAGGGCTACAGAGAAAACGCCAACTTCGTCAAAGAATCGTGGAAAAAACTGTTAATTTCGTCGAAGGATTACGAAAAAACGGTCAATTTCGTCGAAGAAGCAGCAAATTTCGTCGTCGGATCGCGAAAAAACGGAGAATTTCGTCGAAGGATTGCCAAAAAGCGGTAAATTTCGTCGAAGAATCTCGAAAAACGGTAAATTTCGTCGAATGATCTAAAAAAACGGCAAATTTCGTCGAAGTATCTCGAAAAAACGGTAAATTTCGTCGAAGGATTTCGAAAAAACGGTAAATTTCGTCGAAGTATCTCGAAAAACACGGCAAATTTTGTCGAAGTATCTCGAAAAACACGGCAAATTTCGTCGGAGGATCACGAAAAAAACGCGAATTTTGTATGATATATTGCGTATTGCAGACTATTTTTGAAAACATTATTAGTGTTGCAGACACTTGAAGATAGTTCTGTCACTGGGCCAAAAAATTAAAAATATTCCCCAATTTATGTACGATTTATTTACTGTTTGCGCACAGTTCAAAATTTTAAAGATGCAAAACATTGTTGTGACATTACAGACGCTTGCGAAGAGGTCAAAATATTAAGGATTGGGTTGTTTCTAAATGCATTGAAAAAATTTAATTGATAAGAATTCAGCTATTCCTATCATGGATTTTTAGTTTTATTATTATTTTTAACCAAAATAATAATTCTTTAATTAATATTAATTAATTTTAAATGGTAATTATTTTAAACTACTGTTTTTAATTTATATCGTCAAAATAATATAACACGTAATTTTATTAAACAATTAATTGATTTGCAGAAAGTTTTTGGTTTTATACAAGTCTGGTTACTAGATGGTACTAGTTCCTCGTCAGTGGCATGATACTTTTAGTTTTGTTTTCATCACTACCCATCCACTACATATACAGAAGGTGATTGTAGATTGATGGGCTTTCTGCCTTTTCCAGTGCATATCTCATTGATCTCAATAATAAAAAATATATAAAGTGTTTGAAGAGGCTCCAAAAACGAAGTATTTCCTAGGATCTCCAAATTAATAAATAGGTTTCTATTAATAGAAATATGTACAGTAAAATTTCAGACATTATTGTTTCTCATATTGTTCCTTTATTTTGTGCAGAATAACTATTTTAAAGTTCTGATTCAAGTAGCAGTTGGATATTATTCATTATTTCAATTAATTTTTGTCACTGTTTATTTGTTTTAAAGCATATGCTTCTGGGAATGTTTTTAGACATGTGTGGTCAAAAAAAGTTGTAGCTAATTTCGAACATAATCCATTTTTTTTTCGAATTATTCTGCTTTATTAAAAATTTTGGAACATTTTTGTTGAAGGTTTTAAAACAAAAAGTTCAATACATCCATCTGAAAGTTTAAAACATATATCAAGAAGTAGGAATATATTTTGGGTGCAAATTGATAAATATGAAGAAAAAAATATAAATACATTTATGATGTCACTGACAATTTTAACTTACATAAGTTGTGTAATGAATCTAGAAATTTTTAATTTCTTATTCCACTAAAATTCTTTACAATAAAATTTATTTGAAACGTCAAAAATTTTGGGGCTCCTTAAATCTGTAGATTCTGGGAAAGTGTCCTGCATGCCTTGCCAATAATAGAGAATTGATCCAAAAATAGAAAAAAAATTGATGAAGATATTTTTGTTCAAGATTGCCCCGAGCAATATTAATTTATTGTTAAATAAAAGCTATAGCCAGAAATTACTTTATATTTACTTGGAGGGGTTACAATTTTATAGATTTTAGCTACAATTTGTCAATGTAACCTCCCCTCTTTCCTTTGGCTACAAACATGACTTTTGTTTACAACACAATTCAATGTGTTTCATAACATAAGACTCAGAACATTATTAAAATTTAAGTCAGACCACCCCTATCCGCCCCAAAAAATTAAATCCTGGATATGCTACTACGCGCTAAAATATTATAAAAATGTGATATCTTGTTTAAGAAATTAATGGAGGTTATTCTCAAATCCAACTGGCCCCACCAGTGGCTGAGAGGTTCTGCTCTCGAAGCTGGTAGACGGGAGGTGCTGGGTTCAATCCCAATCGCGCCCGTCGGCCTAGTCGTTTGGAGTTTTCGTGGTTTTTTTCGAGCCGTGGATTTATCCATGCGTAAATACGGGTTAGGTTCCCTTAGAAAGACCCCCCACAAAGGGCACTCTGTCCGGGCCTATATCCCAAAGTGTAGATAATTGGCCGTCAATAATCAACTCAAATTTAACTGCACCACAATCAATATTTTCATTCTAAATAGTGAGAAAAGTACGAATTTTGAAATTTGTTTATACAAATTTTATTTGGCTTAATAAGAGATCAGAAGAGGTGAGGAGGGACAGATCATGTCCTATTTGTTTAATTTTCATTCAGTGGATCTCTGAAAGATTAGTTATCTGTTTAGCTAATATTTAACTTTACTCAATAAACTATAGCAGCCTCTAATCATGTAACTTTTTTATATATATTGCTCATTTCTTACTACAAAAAAATTTACTTTTCTTTAAATATTGGACTTTAGACACATTTTTTAATAATAAATACATTAATTTCATGTAAATATTTCTTTTATGTTAATTTTCCAAGTAATAATAATGTATTATTCTAGAATCTACATCCATTGTTATTTTGGAATAGTTCGAAGGTGAAATGTGAAAATGAAACTATAAATCATAGTAATTATTATTAATGCCATATCAGAAAGTAATTATTTTAGGTAAAATATTTAATATACTGAATTCTAGTGAGTTATGATTATCATATTAATGAGACAATAGAGATTTTAGGGTGACTGTGCCCCCCTCCTCCTCAATATATGTGATAAAAAAGTTTTTACAGAAAAAAAACTTTCCTATCATGAGAATTAAATTTCTTGGAGCTCTTCAATAAAACTAAAAGTTATCAAAGAAAAAAAAACTGCATGTTAAAAGTTTCAAATATTACATGAAATAAGTCTTGCAGAAATGAAATTGAGACGCTTTATCTGCAAATTGATATGTAAAATGTAGTAATATGGAATTTTCCCCAGTCCCTAGCTATTCCATTTTTTACAGTTTGTAGTGTATAATCAATATTTATAGAGCTTCTTTCAAACCAGAGTTGTCTTTTTAAAAGATGAATTATCAAACATGACAGAGAACAAAAACTCTTTGGGAAACTGAATACGACATTATAATGTTTTTCTTCATTTGAATAGGGAGCGCTTGAGTCCCATGAGCCACAGTCTTTCCTATGCCTGTAAAGCATACTTAAATTTTCTATAAAATTTCCTTCATGTATATTTAATACAAATTTAGATTATTAAATTATAGATGGAAGTAAAACTTCTTATTTCTCCTTAAAATGGTCAATTAATGATTAATCATTATATGAAGAAAATATATTTACTTCTATAGGTATTCCATTTCAGTGAATATATTATCGCTTTTTAAATGTATGGGTTAAATATAAAGGTATCAATATATAAATAAATTAGGTGTTAAATATGAATTTATTAATTTATATATATATATATATATATATATATATATTTACATTATTTCAATGGTTTATAATTCCAGAATATTTAGTTTCTAAACAATTTCATTTTAAAATTCTTAAATTGCAATTATCTCTAATTGTCAGAAATACCTGTTATTACATAAGTAGAATTTAAAAGAAGAAATAACAGAAAATATAATATACAAAATGAAAATTAAGAAAAGTAAAGGAAAACAATTCTGTAATCATTGCTTTATGATGAGTGTTAAATTCCCACATTTTTCCCTTAGAAGGTATTTTGAATCTCTGGAGGAAGGGGTGCGGAAGTATGGAGTTCTGAGAGTGGGAGAAATTTGCACTTTTAGACTATAACCAAATACAAAGTTTTAAATCTTCTGTGAGAACATTTTGGAGCAACATGGGTGGGAAAGGAATGGGTTCCCATGCCACCCCTGAATTCATCACCATTTCCAATGTATTATGAAAAATAATATAAATTAGCTTCACTAAAATTTAAACAGACTCAAGATCTTATTAAGGACATTTTTTATGCATATCTTTAAACAAGGGTGTAAAAAGAATCATAATTTAAAACAAATTAAAAACATTGAATTTAAAAAAATAAATAAAATCAAATTATTTTGATTTTAATTAGATTTTTATTTCTTCCCTACATTAAATACCGAATGGCTATCAAGAATTGCATGTTTACAATACATTTAACCCTCTAATAACTGACGTAACTTATGCTTTAATTCATAAAATTATATTTAGTAATTACAGAAATTATAAAAAATGAAAATTAGTAATTTCATTTGTTAGAAGCATACAATAATGTTATGTACATTAATAAAATTTAAATCAATGATTTAAAAATAAAAACATTTGATTAAAATATCAATTTAATCAATGATTTAAAATTAAAAAGCATTTTATTAAAATAGAAATTCTATGACTCATTTAAATCATTCACACCTTATCTAAACATCCTGAAAAACCATTCAGCAAAAAAAAAAAAAAAAAAAAAAAAAAAAAAAAAAAAAAAAGTATAATTTGCTGAGAAAAGACATCTTTACATTTACTATCAGCAGAAATCTGTCAAAAACAGGCCATAGAGATTGCAATATTCTTGAGTGAAACTGTGAATGTCTCTAAATATTTTTAGAAGAAATTTTATACATTCATATAATATATTAATTGATATAAATAAACTTAAAAAAAATCAAAATTAAAAAAAAAAATCACATTTTTTAAGAATTAAATTTCTTTGCTTACATCTAAATATACATTATGAACCTGGACATAGGAAGGTTAATGATGCTTGAGAAAAGGGACGGGGCTGAAACACTCCTTTAAAATGTCAAATAGTAAATGTTAATCCAACACACTTAATGTTCCATGTGAAAAAATAAAATTCTACTAAGAAATACACTTTGCATCTTACACAAGGTAGGAAGACTGAGCTATGCTCTGTTAAAATTGGCTTTGCGTTCAACACGATAACAATAAGTTATCTATAAAAATGATATAACAATAAAAGTTCTATGTACTCTAATTGATTTAATTCTGTTTTTGAGAACGTTCTATGGACTCTGGTTGGTTGTATCATGTATCTTGGCTTCTATTGAGAATTTCTAGAAAAGTCTTTCTGATTGTAAAAGCCAATTTTTTTGTCAAACGTCATCAAAATTTTGCAAAAAGTCACAAACATGGCGACAATCTTTCATTTGGAACAAAGAATGTGTTTTAGCATTTTTAATCTTAAAAGTCAATTTTCCTACCAAATCTGGTAAAATGTTGCCAAATTTGTAGAGATGGGCAGTATTTAACGTATTAAGATAGATAACAATTATCTGCAAAGTATTTTTTTTTAAAAGGCTGAAAAAATACTATTTTATACATTTTCAAATTGTACTAAAAATTAGAATTACGAAATTTGTTTTCGATTTCAATTTAAAAAAAAGCTTTTTTTAATAAAAAAGTCCTATTTTAAACACTTATGAAAGTGTCAAACCGAAAAAAAACCAAAGCCAAATGAAATCTCAACAAATGAAGCCACAGTACAAAGTCTTTCCTTTCAAATCTTTAACCCTTTATATCCTGAATTAATTTTCCAGCTACTTTTTAGATGCTCAGAATCCTCGATTATTCCTACCAGTTATTTTTTTTTGTAAAGTTTTCCTTATCTAATCATAGCATTTTTGCGAGTCAATTAGGTGAAAATTTCTCATTTGAAAAACAAGGTGGTAACAGATTAAAGATTCTGTGAAAGATGCTCGCCGCGAAGGGGTTAAAGTGGTACTTATAAGTACCGTCAGGATAAAAAGGGTTAAAGGAAAGAGAAATCACTATAGACCTTATTTGTTAAGAAACTTGGCTTACGTGCAACCAATCAGAACCAGCTTCGCTTTTTTATTTTCGTCATCTGTCAAAATGTAACCTATGCAGCTCTTAGAGTTACAAGCAACCATAAATAACTCAACACTTATTTTATTTCAAATAATAGTTATTTTTTATAATGTAACTGCTTCCGTTCAGTACGGATAAAAAAATCATTTGAAATGCTTATAGTGGTGTAACTTAAAAGGGTGTAAATTGTTGGATTGATGCATAGTTTCATGAAATCATTTGTATCTGTAGGGTTTTCTTTGGAATGAAAAGTGAAAGATGTTATTTAGTAAGGTTGGATATTGAGAAGGTAATTTCTAATTTCGACTGTGTTGCATTTTGGTAGTATTAGAGAGCAGACATCTTTGGCTGGCGTTGCTGGATGGCGGTTTCTTTGAAATTTGAATGTTTATAAGGAATGTTGCTATATACTCATAGAGTATGAGGGTTTATTCTGATGCTTTCTTTAGAGAGGGGGGGGACTTATGTGTTTCTATTTATTTATTTATTTACTACTTTGTCATTACTGCGTTTTTAGAAAATGAGAACTGGAAAACTTTTTTGTGGGATTTTATTTTACTGGAAAAAAAAATGAAAGAAAGAAAGAAAATAGCATTGTATAAGTTGTGCGGTATGTGGCAAATTAACTTAATTTTAATACAATAGTGATTAATTTGAAAATCATATTGAAAATTTGTTAGAATGAATGGAATTTGATTATAAGTGTGATTCGCTTTGGATATGCATTGACAGATATGACTGCAATGAATCAGGATCAAATTTAATTTTTTACAAATCATGTTGTTAAAAATTTGTTTTTTCTTATATAGGGTGTCTCTTCTTATCGTGTACCAATAGCTAATTTCTAAACCATTAGTTTTAGAAGTACAGTTCCAATTGCAAAAATGTCTCAAACTTTGTTTTGCATCATATAAAAATTGATTTACGTTAAAATGGTTACTTTTTAAATAGTGCCTGGGTCCTATAAGTTTTGTTTTAAAAACTAAAAAAATGCAAATTTATTCTTCAATGACCAAAACTTACCGAGTTATGATACTTAAAATTTTATAAATTTTCCAGGTTTGAGTTCACTAAAAATGGTAAAATGTGTTTTTAGTAGCAGAAAAGCTGAAAATGCATAAAATTCAAAATATCAAAACAAGGAAAATTTTAATTGGCAAATATGGAGTTTAATCATGTAAACTATTTTAATGATGTGGATACATCTCAACAGTAAACAGCATCTATACTTACTTCCAAAATTATTTCAAACATTCTGTTTAAATGTATTTTAATTAAAATGTCCATTGGCAGTATACATAGCAAATAGTTATACATTATAAAAATAACAGGTTTTTGGTACACAACTTTGTATCTTTGTTTACTGCCAGCTGTTCAACAACTTAATAACTGTTTCAACCTTCATTCCTATTGACACGCTTTGACCCAGAGTGACTCCAAAATGACCCACTAATTGAATTTTCTCAAACAAGTGACCGGCCCAATTCTTTTAGAATTTCCAGTCTTCTTGTACCCTAACATGGTAGGATACAAAAATTGTCAAAACCATTAGAGCTGTTTTTAGATAAAATTTACATATACACACACACACAGACACAAGATTTGTTCATATTATAATATGATATGCACAGTTGATAACTTCTCCTTATTTAACTAGGAGTATTTGTTTAAGTAATTTTTTACTGAATCTAAACTTTCTATAATTTGACATATTTACAAAGTCATTTGTATCCACCTATGCAAAAAATTTCCAGATTTATTCAAAAACTTAACAGGACGTAATTCAATTTGGTATTTTAAACAGATTTTAAATCATGGTAGTAGAAAAAAGTGGTCATCAGTTATTAACAGTTTCATGCATAGAGATGCATTGTATAGCTTTGTATGAAAATAAAATATGTTGTCCAAAAATCATTGTTACATGATAAAAATACTTTAAAATTTGTTGCATGCAGGAAAGAAATATCATTTTTACTTCTATTTCAAATTTTAAATGCACACTGGCAATAATATAAAATTTAGCTGTTTTGCACAATTTTTTTATCAATCAGATATCAAATAAAATAAGCAACAAGCATGATTTTGGAATACATACTTTAAATTTTAAATAAATATAACATACAAATGGACATTAGCCAATGAAACAAATTTATTTAATACACAATTGACAAATGCCTTAAATTAACATGAAAATGTACATTACTGTTGACTTTTAGAATTTCTGATATACATATATTGCCAACAACAAAAGAAGGATCATGGACACATTTGAAAACATCTTCATTAACATAGACATTTTGCAAAGATTGGCATGACCTTACGAGGGAGACAACGTGAGGCCAAGTTACTTCCCAACAATTTGAAAGGCAGGTTGTTTTCAGCTTAGAAAACACTGGATTACTAAAATCTAAATTATCATCTTCTAAATGTGTGCAACACAAATACAATTCTTGTAAATTAAATGCATGATTCCATATTGCTTGAAATATCCTTGATCCAAATTTTGTGCTTCCCAGATCTAATACATGTAACTGATTCAAAAAAGAAGGATCATCTACAAACCAGGAATCATCTATAACCATATTAACAAATCTTAAGCGTTTCAAATTGGGCATTCTTGAAAATGGGGGTCTATTGATGCGTCCAGCATTGCAGTGAAACAGTTCTAAAATCTCAATTTCAGAAATATCAACACATTCATCTCTTGCAGGACGTTTAGGAAACTCACAAATACGAAATAACAATATTCAGACATTTTTTAAAAGCTGAGTACATAAATTTATGATTGATGGAAGAGTATCAGATAATTTAGTTTTACACAATTGTCGCATTTGAAGACGAGGACATTTTTATTTGAGTTTCACAGAAAATTCTTTAAAACTTAATGGTTCAAATCTATCAAAAAATCCATTAAGTTTAAAGTGAGGCTAGTGACACAAGGTGGTAATAGGTTGATAAAACATTTTGCTGCAGTAGTTTGGAACGGCAAAAAATGAGCAGTTACTTTTTTCCATAACATTGGGTCTTTTGTCAACATATTCCATTTTTGGCACACTCTGTAACAATAAAATGTAAAGACAAAAATGCCAAATTCTATATATACTTGATTTAAAAAAAATGTGAGTTGCAAAATCATTATTTTAGTCAGAAAAATCTGAAATATTTATAATTCATTTCATTAAAATTGTCTACAAAGAATATTTAAAAAAAGAATAACTATTTTCAAATTATGTACAGGGTGGTTCAAAAGGATGTTTAAATTTTTGATAAAGGAGAGAATGTGTATGTGAGAAACATTTACTTATGGAAGCTTTCTTTTTCTCTGCTTGAAAACTTGAATTGGTTACAATTTAAAATTTCTGTTCAATACTTACATGCATGAAATTCTCATGCATAGGATAACACAGGTAACAAAAGTAAGTGATTTCTTACTTTAAATAAACATAAAACATAATTTATTACTAACTAATGACAACATTTTAATAATAGTGATGCCTAAAAATCTACTGCAGACTCTTTCACCTTTCTGATTACTTTTGAAGGAAAATACAAAACATTCAATTTTTAAAAGTCTGAATAGGAACAAAAAAATTCTATGCAGTGCAGGTGTGTGGAGGAAGGAGGGAGAGGCCAAAATCAACATTTTCCTCAATCAGTTATTCATACCTTTTATAAGTATGATAAAGTGCTGATTGTTCAAAACTGATGAGACCAAGACTAATTTGGATAACAGGATAACTTAACAGATGATATAAGTGGAGATATATCAAGACTATTTAACATCCTATAAGGCTAATTTCTGGCTCATTGTGTTCATTTACAATGGCTAATTTAAATTACAGGAACAACCAATTTTATGTTATTTTATATGAATGATTTTTTGAATAAAACTTTTGTACCAGTTTATTTGCTGGAATTTTTGTATAATGAAGAAAGGGGATGACATCTATATATTTCAAACCAATTGAATAGTTAATACATGTATTTGAATGTATTTAAATAACTTTTCGTTTCTTTTGATGTTAATTGTCATTAAATTGTCAAAATAATACTTATTGACTGATCATAAAGAGGCTAGATTTGAACAGATTATCCCAGTAATTTAAACTTGTTATAGCTATTACCACAAACTGAAAAATATAATTTCATCTGATAAAAAAAAAATAGTTCAAAAGATGTTTTTTCCTTTTCTACAAAATCCAAGATTTTTTAAGGAAGGGATATGATAGAAAGATCTTTGATAATGTATTTTAATACTCTCTTTTGTTTTTCTGACAAGTAATTGTCAAATCTTAATTGTCAATCAAAATTAACCAGTCTATTTTTTCGTTTTTTCAAATATCCCGATAGCGGGCAAAGCCCGCTATTATACTCTGTCATAATCTATCTCATACATCTGTCATGTGGACTAAACGCAATATTAAAAAAAGGTAGTTCCCTCCCTCTCCTCTTCTTTACTAACAATCCTTATTCACATTATTAATTAAAACATGGTCTATTAGCGTTTTATTTTCTTTTTTCTACTAGGGGGTTCTGCCCCTACAAGCTACATTCGCCAACCCCAACTCTGACACCGTAAACTCTAAAAACACGCTAATTTGATTAACTCTAAAATGATTACAGAAGATTCAATTATAATTAAGCAGCCAGTGGCGATTGGCTGTAATCAGATTTCCATTCATTTTCCTTTCACTGAGGTATTTTAAGGCCAAATCAACTGCTGTCAAAAGAGCTAACAACTGTTTTCATGGTTGATTAAATAACATCAATTAAACATTTGAAAGTCAACTTACGTGAAATGGCTAAGTAAACAATGTCGCTGCATCAGGGAATTTTATAATGATGTTATTCTGTTATCCCGTCAACCACTATCCAAACAAAAAATGTTGCCAAAGTATAGGAAAAAGTGCATTACCGTGGTGTCACATTCAATTGACATCATACGCGTTACACATGTTTGTTATGTCATCCAGAGATTTTTATTAGACATTTATCTGTATTTTTAATGATATTTTACACATTTATTAGTTATTTCATTAATAAAAAAAATAACGACCTTAAACAGCGCGCCATGATATTAAAAGAGAAAAATGTTCCTATGCATAGTTACACACAACAAATCCGTTTCAACTGACATCATAAACACTTATCCATCAGCAGAGTGAGATAATTAAGAAAAATATTGTAAATAAATAAATATTTGATTAAATATCTATTGATCAAATAAATATTAAGATAGTTAATTTAGTTTAGATTAACACGATTGACAAATAAAATTTAAATTATATTATTTTTTTCTCTTGATTCAGTTGTGTTAGATTTTCTTGAAGAAATGGGTAAATTATAAAAATTTTTAAGAATTTTTTTTAGAAGAGAAATTCTTAGACATATATATAAGTTATATAAAGACCTGATGCCCATTTGGGAAATTAAATAAATAGATGCAAAACCATAATACTAATAGCAGAGAAGATTAAGGTCTTTGATTTTGATTCTTTGTGATTGACTTTACGAATAAATTAGAAAATATCTGCCATGGTGCAGAGTAATTAAATGAGATATGAAAGAGCAAAACAAGAAAGTAATGATGCTATAGCTTATTACAAAGCAAATTCAGTATTGCAGAATTTAGATAATTTAGAAATTTTATTTATGCTTGTATTGCTGTGCTTTTTTTTTTTCAAATTACCATAAAATTAATGCAAACAGAAACAATAAATCTCTAATAGTCAGAAAATTTTTGTTAATATACAGAAATCACATATATTAATCAGAATTAATAGCTGTTGAAAATATTACAGATAAAACTGCAAT
Source organism: Maratus michaelseni (assembly GCA_963931845.1). Classification (NCBI taxonomy): domain Eukaryota; kingdom Metazoa; phylum Arthropoda; class Arachnida; order Araneae; family Salticidae; genus Maratus; species Maratus michaelseni. The sequence goes on from OZ007597.1 coordinate 300,154,310, forward strand.
AAACTCAAAATTTCAAAAGTTTACATTTAAAAAAGAAGTTTAATTATGAGACCGTTGATAAGTTTTTTGTAACATACTTAAAAACTTGATAAATTATTGAACTACCTTATTATACTAAAATATCTCCAGCTCTATATACAATCTGATCATTATAAATCTCTAATTTGTATTCAAAACTTGGATGATTGAAAATGACTCAAGTTTAAAACATAGACAAATGGAATAGAAATATTTAAGATGCTTACCTATTATACAGGGTAATTTTTTAAAAAGTTGTGAAAGTAAAACCCTATAACAAAAGAACCACTGATCCAAATGACCTGAAATTTCACCAGTATGCTGCCAAATCAATGGGGATTTTTTAGGTGTGGTTAAAAAACCCCTTAAAATTGGGCCGACAGATGGCGCTGTAAGTTAACAGAAACAAAGAATCAGTGGGAGGAAAAAAATTGACGGTACTTTGAGTTAAAGAAAACTTCATTACACATATCAAAAACGTATAGAATGCAGTAATTGCGAACACTTTTGCAGAAACCGAACAAAATAAAAATATGGAGAAAGCAATTGTACGCTCGAAAGTCAACTGCGAAACTAATGCAAGTGATTTTCAGTGTACTGTCCACCATTTTCAGCTATGAGTTTCAAATGTGAAACCGCATATTCCACAACAGAGCAAAGAGTATCCGGCTGGATGCTGTGGATCTGGTGCACAATACGTGCATTCAGGTCAGCTAAATTCGTAACATCACCACAATACACAGTATTTTTTAGGTACCCACAGAGTCAGAAATCGCAGTGTGTGCGTGCTTTCCTTTTTTATCGCCACTGTGCATGTGTCGTGCGCAAGCTCATCTCCCGACTTTACTGCATATACAGCGCCATCTGTCGGTGCGATTTTAAGTTTTTTAACCACGCCTAAAAATTTCCATTGCTTTGGGATCATACTGGTGAAATTTCAGGTCATTTGGATCAGTGGTTCTTTAGTTATAGGCTTTTACTTTCAAAACTTTAAAAAAATCACCCTGTATTTACAAAAGAATTAATAAATTGATTCAGATGAAATACCAAAAATATTGCTGAAACTCATCGCTAATGTAAATGCCAGAGCAAGATTGATGGATGATAAATGTTTTGAACGATTTATTCAGAAATCTACAAAAATGAATTTCTTGAAAAGGAGTGCTCTTCCATCCACCTACCGCAAATAAATAAAACTGTGATAGGAATAAAAGAATTGGTTAACTTTAGATTCTTTGTCAGTGTTTAGGGAATGACCTGGTTTTACAAAATATACCATAATCAAATGTGATTGATGATGCAACTATATAACCAACTAGTTAACTATAGATGATATATATATATATATATAGTACAGGACCCATTAAACAGATACTTTGGGACCAAAGGCTTTCTCGATTCTAGAATTTTCCAGGTTTCAGGTCCTTGCAAAATGTAAAATCCCCCCCAATCAATTTTAATCAATGATTAAATAATCTGATTGAAGTCGTTGATACACTATCGAAACCTTTTGAAAATCTATCAAGAAAAAAAAAATATATAATTTGCTGACAAGAGATATGTATATTTACTCTGACATCTGTCAAGAACAGACTGCCAAGATTGTGATTTTTTTTTAGTTAAAACTATTCCTAAACAATTTCAGAAATAATAAAAACTGCAAATAATTAATTTCATTATTTAGTAGCACAAATAATAAAACAAACAAAGCTCATGGCAACATTTTTTGCACAAATAATTAATTTCATTAGTCAGTAGCATAAATAATAAAAGAAACAAAGATGATGGCAACTTCTTTTGCATCTGTATTTAGTAAAATTACTGTTTATCACAGAAATCTAAATTACACATGTGTTTGCATGCTAATCCAAAATATGAAAATGATTTGCACAGATTAATCCATACACACACACAAAGTAAATATAAGAATGACCTTTTACATATATCTGAAATCCGCAAACTATTAAATAGTAGCATGTTATCATCCAGTGGGGAATTCAGTGCTTCAAATTACAAAAATAAAAGTTTTGTTGCCTTTTCAATCCATAGCAGATTTCTTTATCTAGAGTGTAAAAATCCAAAAGTAGCAAAAAAAAAAAATAATAAAATTTCAACCTTTACCGAAGAAGTTCTTGCTGTGCACAAATTAGATATTTTTCTAGGGCTCCTGTTGAATATCCTACTTAAAAATATATCAGGAGATTTTCTGTAATAAATTAGTCTTTTGCTGCATGCAGAACTTTTTCTTTTAACTGTAAAAATATACAGTGCAAACTTAATTTGGAATAATGTTGTTTGATTAGTGATGAAGATTAAAAAAATTTTACAGCACTGTAGCACAAAGAGGACTGACTACATGTAGAAAGAACTTTTTGCTATGAAAATGACATTAAGATGCTTTAACATAGTTTCAATTAATTATAAATAACAGGGCAGACTTTGTCTTCCCATGAAAATATATAAAATAACAGTTAAGGTCTTAAATATTTTTTATTTGTATCTCAATTGTTTCTAAATGTTAATTAATGATTATGTTTTGGGCCACTCATCAAAGTCACCCACCCACATGCAGCCTACAGGTTGAGTATGGCTGGTTTAAATCATCTTTTAAATAGTCATATTTCTGAATTAGCGAAATAAAGATAATTAGGGATTACATTTTTGCATTATATTGTAGCTAAGTAAGACTACTCTGAACTTTCTACTTGACACATTTGCAGAGTCATTTCTATCCACCTGTCCCTAATATTTGCAGATATTCCAAACTTAAGAATGAAACATTTTTATCCTCTTTATAAAACCACAACTTATTTCAGAACATGTAGACAAAGTTGACATTTTAAACAAAGATTTTAAGCCATAATAGCAAAACAAAGGTGTCATCAGTTATCAACAATTTATATATGAAAATGTATTGAGCTCTGTATGAAAATAAATTTTGTTGCTCAGTTCATTGGTACATTATAAGAATACTTTAAATGAAAAATATTTTTTAATTCTATTGAAATTTTTAATAGTAGAATAACAATAAAATAAAATTTAGAAGTTTTTCACAAGATCATTAGTCAATGAAACCAATTTATTTAAAGTACAATTGGCAAATGTTTTAAAATATCATATTAACAGTTAAGTAAATAATTTACATACTATGGATATGTACTGTTTTGTTGGTTTTTAAGAATTTCAGATATACATATATTACCAACAACATAAGAAGGATCATCCAAACATTTATTTGATCACATCTTCATTAATATAGACCTTTTGCAAAGATTGGCATGACATGTTACTTCCCCACAGTTTGAAAGGCAGATTGTCTTCAGGTTAGAAAACACTGGATTATTCAAATCTGAATCCTCATCTTCTAAAAAACGTGTGCAACACAAATACAATTCTTTTAAATTAAATGCATGATTCCATATTGCTTGAAATACTCTTGATCCAAAGAGTGTGCTTCCCAGATCTAATACATGTAACTGGTTCAAAAAGGAAGGATCCTGGTTTATTTTGGCATTTTCACTAGTAAATGGACATAATACATATTTTTAATATGCAATTTGCAAAACCAAGAATCCCTTAGACAGGATTTATGACATCTCTCACTGTCTGAAATAAAATGATTGTAACGCATCATTGTCAGAAAAAATATTTTTACTAATATGTTTTTATGTGTGCTGCGAGTTTACAAAGCAGCTAAACTGTGAGACTTTAGAGAAATATAACTCAATGAGCCTACTCTAAAAAATAGCAAATAAACCAAGAATCATGTATGTCTGTATAAACAAATCTCAAGTTTTTCAAGTGGGGCATTCTTGAAAATTGGGGCTTATTGAAACGGCCATGCTTACACCAAAACAGTTCTAAAATCTCAATCTTAGAAATATCAACACATTCATCTCTTGCAGGATGGTTAGGAAATTCACAAAGGCGAAATAGCAATATTCCAACAATTTTTAAAAGCTGATAACACAAATTTATGACTGATGGAAGAGTATCAGATAATTTAGTATTACACAATTCTAACATTTGAAGATGAGGACATTTTTCTTTGAGTTTCACAGAAAATGCTTCAAAACTCAATGGCGCAGCCCCACCAAAATATCCATTAAATTTTGATGTGAGGTACATGACACAAGGTGGTAACAGGTTGATAAAACATTCTGCTGTTTGGAACTGATGATCTAATGACAAAAAATTTGCAGTTACTTTTTTCCATAACATTGGGTCTTTTGTCAGCATATTCCATTTTGGCACACTCTGTAATTAGAGAAGAAAATGTAAAGACAAAAATGACAAATTGTACATATACTTGATAAACAAAAAATGTGAGTTGCAAAATTAGTATATTAGAAATCCAAGAAATCTTAAATGTTTATAATCCGTATGTTCATTTCATTAAAATAACTCATTCTGAATACATAAAAAAATACTATTATCAAATTATGTGCGGGGTGGTTCAACATTTCATTTAAATTTTTGATAAAGGAGAGAATTTGTATGTGAGAAATATTTATTTATGGAAACTATCTTTTGCTCTCCTTGAAAACTTGAACATGGTGCAATTTAAAAATTCGGTTCAATTCTGAGGCTTTGATGCAGATAACAAAAAACATACGGATTTTTTCTGCTTAAATAAGTGTAAAACATTCTTTATTACAAACTGATGGCAACATTTTAATAACTGTGATTTCTAAAAATCTACCGCAGAGACACTCTTTTGCATTTTTGAAGGAAACTTTAAAAAAATATATCAATGTGAATAATAAATTGTATGCAGTGCAGGTGTGTGAAGAATTGAGGGAGAGGCCAAGATCAATATTTTTCTCAAACAGTTATTCGTATCTTACATAAGTACAATAAAGTGCTGGTTATTCAAAACTGATGAGACCAAGCCTCTATACACCTGTTTTTGGTTTAACTGTGTACAGGTTGCTTTGATTAATATCTATGTATTTAACTGTGAAGTGTGTTTTGATAGTGTAAAGTAATAATTGTTACTGTTTGGTTTTGTTCAGTGAGTACTATAACTATGATTAGAAATTAGGAATTCGATGTAAAGGGTCAAATGACACTTACAATTTTTTTTCTATATACCAAACTGCATTTCATGATTGTATTTTTAAGTTTTCATATTTTCTCATTTCTTTCTGCAACCATGTTAACAATAATACTTTTTTTATTTTCATGTGTTAAGTACAGGGGGTGGGGGGGGGGTGGCTGTACATATTGAATACTTTATCTTTGGGGAAACATTTCTGATATTGAATGAATTAATTATGCAATGACTTGTTTTACAACACAAGGTTGTATGTTATAGAGAAATCGTGGACCATATTTTTCTGATGTTGAATCAAATACTTTGGGGAAACATTTCCAAAATTGTAACCTTGAACCCAAATGGAGAATAGGGTCTATTATCACCATGCTTTAAAATAAAGTATGCAATAATTTTAGGGGTATAATCTCTAAGTTCAGTTTTATCAGCAATTGGTTAAAATGAAGTCAACTTAGAGGCGATTAACAGGTACAATGGAGCCTAAGACATGTACCGCTGTCCAATCTTTTATCAAAAACAGGTGCTCCTGAAGTGTATGCGGCAAGGGAGAAAATGATACTTCTCAATTATCCTGCTGACCACTTTTCAAAACCGAAAACTATCACCAAATAAACAAATGGAAAAAAGAATGTTACCATCAAAATCTCCAAAAAACAATAAATTCAGAAACACCCCACTTACCAATGTGTCAACTTAGTAAGCTTAAACAATAAAATTTACAATATATTAATGAAAACAGCAGAAAAAAAAACTGGGATATTTATTTATTTATTTACATTATTTTCCTTATCCCTCTCGGTTGGTGAATAAATGCTTGTGACGTCAGTTGAAACTGATCTATTGTACATTAGCATTGCAACATTTGTTCAATACTTTTTGTCTTTTAATATCATGGCAGTGCCATTTAAGGATGCAATTGTTATTTTAATTAATAAAATAACTAATAAATCAGTAAAACATAATGAAAAATATAGGTAAATGTCGAATTAAAAACCATTTGATGCCATAACAAACACATGTAATGCCTCTGACGTCAAGTGAATGTGATGCCATATGATCATGCATTTTTGGCCTTAAATCCTATAGTTTGGTGATAGTTTTTTATTATGAAAAGTGGTCAACGGGACAATGGAGAAGTACCGGGAAAACTTACACTAAAGTACGAGTCAGGGTGTTTGTTAAACAAAAATAAAACTGAAAGAAAGCTAGATGCAAATTTGAGACTAAATATAATTTTGTGGTTGTGAAATTCAATAATTCAGTTTCATTTGACGACTAACAACCGCTAATTTCAAACCCTACATATAAATTTTGTATGCAGTGCAGGTGTGTGAAGAATTGAGAGAGAGGCCAAAATCAGTATTTTTCTCAAACAATTATTCATACCTTTCATAAGTACAATAAATTGTTGGTTATTCAAAACATTTCTTTCTTGTACTGTTATGATCACTAGCTAAAACAGTTTGTTACCTTCCACCTTGACTCATACTCTTTTAACCCCCAACGGATATCATATTTTCACTGTGAAATATGCAAATATACTGATTTGATAAAAAACTGACTTATACTGTTAAGACAACCACCTAAGATACATAAATATATATATAAGCCATACAAACCTCAAACTTAACATTCTCTAACTTTTATATTTTGTGTGTATATACAGCTTTAATAACATACTAGGTGTACCGGTTAATTCCCGCTGTTTTACTTAGTAGACGGCAGCAGCTATTAATGCAACGTTCAATCATTTGACATATAGTGTGTTTTGTTGTACTAACATAAGGCTTGAAAACCATAAATGTCAAAGTTCTCAAAGTAATAACATCATATAAATATTCGTGCTCAAAAATGTCGAATTTCATTCCTTCCAAAGAGCATTTGCGGACTGTGCTTTTGTTTCTGTTTCATTCCAAGAAATCGGCTGCTGAAAGTCATAGAACTCTTGTGAAAGTTCATGGTTACAATGCATTATCAGAGATTGGTTTGGACGATTTAAAAGTGGTGATTACAGTGTTGAAGACAAATAACGTCCAGGTCAGCCAAAAAAGTCTGAAGATCCCGAATTGGAAGCTTTGCTCGACGAAGATACATGTCAAACACAAAAACAGTTGGCTGAGGGCACTAGAAGTTTCACAACAAACTATTTCCGATCGATTAAAACGGCCAGATTGGGCTAGAAGAGATGGAAAAGTGATTTTGCAGCATGAAAATGCTCCGGCTCATACCACAACTATGGTCACGGACACTGTAAAAGCGCAGGGATGGAAACTGCTGCCTCACCCGCCGTACTCTCCGGACCTGGCCCTGTCCGACTACTATTTGTTTTCATCAATGTCGCATGCATTGGCAGAGCAACACTTCGATTCGTACGAAAATGTGAAAAAATGGCTCGATGACTGGTTTGGCTCAAAGAACGAACAAATTTTTTGGCGAGGCATCCACAAATTGCCAGAAAGATGGGAAAAATGTGTAGCTAGCGATGGCCGCTGGATTGAATAATCCATTTTTATTATTTCCTATGTATTTTTAGCTTCAAAAATCAATAAAAAACAGCAGGAATTAACCGGTACACCTAGTATTGAAGACAATCAATTTATGGATATTTTATTTAAAAAAAAAATATTTTCACATTCCATATAAACAGATATGGATAAAGATTAATGGAATAAAATTACATCTTGCTTCTATACAACCTAATTTGAAGAAAGATGGTAGTTTTATCGATAAAATTGATAGATCCAAAGATCCTTAATCTGATCTTTGATTATTTTAGATGCCTACCATACTTGATTCTTGGATTAGCCATGGATGTTTGCAATGACAACAAAATTCTTCAAAATTTTATCCAAAAAATAAAGTTACCATTGAACAACCAACTAACGGACCAACCACCGATCTTTATTTTATTTAGACTCCATCACTTTTTTACTTGATTTCTATCCATCATAAAACTTAATTAACATGAGTTAAGAAACACTGATATTTTGAAAAACGAAATTGATTTTTACTGCTTTTAAGTGATTAATTGATCTAAGAAATGAATTATATGTAATCGAAATGTATACATATTGTGTTTGCAACCTGTTGAGAATTGTTCTACAAGTCTATGTTAATTTCAGTAAGTAGATTACTTAAGTTATATAAAATGTTTTTTTAAACGGAAATTATATCTACAAAAAAAAAATTTAAAACAGTAAAAAAAAGCCAAGCTTAGCCCAAAAAAAAAAAAAAAAATAGAACACAGGATGAAAGTTGTGTCTAAAAATTGGTGCAACATCAAATTTTCAAGCTCATATTCTTGGAGTTTTTGAATAATTTCCATTAACTAAGTTCCCACCTGAAAGTCAAACGCCTCTATGTGATATGTTGATAGAGATATTTCTCTCCTGTACATCATGTGTTTCTGAAAATTTAAATAAAAATATATATATATGCATGATGGGCTTAATGTCCAGCTTAAAAATAAAAAATATGCATATGAAAAGAGTAAAACGTCTCCTTGAGTAACAATTTTGAACTTCAAATGATTTTAACTATGCACTTGTGTACTTAGAAAAGTGTGTAAAATATGGAAAGATAGCCGTCAAGCCCATCATGCGTAATTTTTATTCATTTTAATTGTCAGAAATACACCGGGTGATTATAATTAAAGTTACGATTTCAAAAATCGATAATTTTAAAACTACTGGTCAGAATGACTTGATATTTTAGCAGAACAATCGTGAGGCAATGGAATTTTGTTTGGCGAAGGAAAAAAAATAGTTCCAAATTGTGCCGATAGATGGCGTTGTCAGGGTAATGTCAGGGGAAAAACCAAAAATGTATTCTTGAACCCTTTCCGGCGTGGTGTAAATTTGTTTGCAAAATGATGAAATAATAGACTGACACCGGAATTTACAAACGAATCCATTAGTAAAAAGAAACTAGCTTATTTTCTGGTTCTTAATGAAAGGAAAATTTTAATTAAATATTCTTGGTCCCGTTTGTCAGTTTTAGAATTAAAATTGGGTGTCCTTTTTTGCGACCACCGCCCGTTAAAGGGTTAAACATAGGAATTATGTTGCCAAAAGGAAAAAAATAGAGTTCAGAGATTTACTAAAAATTTATTAGCGAAAAGACAAGACTACGTGTTTACAGCAACGACAGCGATAATGACAAAAAATGAAAAAAAAAAAAGCTTCATGGAACAAACACCTTACTGATTATTAAGGCATAAGTTGCTCAATATGCCCTCCGCCTTGTTCCGCTACTAATTGGAAGCGCAAAACGGCATGCTCCACAACAGATCGGAGGGTATCTGTACTAATGCAATGGGTGTGTTGTGTGATGCTTGCCTTCAAGTCGGCTAGATTCTGAATCCGCCCGCTATAAACAACATTCTTCAGGTACCCCCAAAGCCAGAAATCACACGGGCTTAAGTCGGGGGAACGTGGCGGCCACGTTGTTGGAAAATGGCGACTTATGATCCTCTCATCTCTGAAATTATCACTCAGTAGCTGCTTCACAGTAGTAGCAATGTGCAGAGGAGCGCCATCTTGCATGAATATTATGCGATCCACACACTGACGCTGTTGAAGTGCCGGAAGAACATGGTTACGCAAAAGTGCTTCATACCGCTTGCCAGTAACTGTGCAGGTAACGGGACCCGCAGGTGTGATCTCCTCGAAGAAAAATGGACCGACGATAAACGCTGCCGTTATTCCGCACCACACAGTGACCTTTTCAGACTGAAGAGGTAATGGCTGTAGCTGGGACGGATTCTCGGTCACCCATATCCTGCAATTTTGCGTATTTACAGAACCTTGCAAATGAAAGTGGGCTTCGTCAGACCACAGAATGTTCCATGGCCATCCGTTGTCCACTTCCTTCCGGGCAAGAAATTGTAGTGCAAAAGATTGACGTGCTTCCAGGTCAGCAGGTAGCAACTCCTGCACATGAGTTATCTTGTACGGATAACAGCTGAAGCATTCAGGCAAAGAGCTGCTGCTCTGCATTTTTATGGTTGCTATGTCTGCGGTGCGCATGTCACATATTAGTAATTTGCATATCTTCAGACAATGTGAACCCAGACAGCGCCATCTATGGGCACATTTTGAAACTTTTTTTTTTCCTTCGCCAAACAAAATTCCATTGCCTCACGATTGTTCTGCTAAAATATCAAGTCAATCTGACCAGTAGGTCATGATGAAGCATTCAGGCAAAGAGCTGCTGCTCTGCATTTTTATGGTTGCTATGTCTGCGGTGCGCATGTCACATATTAGTAATTTGCATATCTTCAGACAATGTGAACCCAGACAGCGCCATCTATGGGCACATTTTGAAACTTTTTTTTTTCCTTCGCCAAACAAAATTCCATTGCCTCACGATTGTTCTGCTAAAATATCAAGTCAATCTGACCAGTAGTTTTAATTAAAATTATCGATTTTTGAAATCGTAACTTTAATTATAATGACCCGGTATTTAATTAAAATTTTCCTTTTATTAAGAACCAGAAAAATAAGCAAGTTTCTTTTTACTAATGGATTCGTTTGTAAATTCCGGTGTCAGTCTATTATTTCATCATTTTGCAAACAAATTTACTCCGCGCCGGAAAGGGTTCAAGAATACATTTTTGGTCTTTCCCCTGACATTACCCTGACAACGCCATCTATCGGCACAATTTGGAACTATCTTTTTTCCTTCGCCAAACAAAATTCCATTGCCTCACGATTGTTCTGCTAAAATATCAAGTCATTCTGGCCAGTAGTTTTAAAATTATCAATTTTTGAAATCGTAACTTTAATTATAATCACCCGGTATTATGATGTGTTTAGTGAAGGAGTTTTACTAACATATCATACATAAGCTCTTGACTTACATATAGTATCTAGAAAAGTTATTGGAAAATGTTAAATAAGTACAATAATATTAGATTAAAATTTGTTATCCAACAATTTATTAGACAGAACTGCTTATTAAAAGTTGTTTTTGTAGATAGAACATACAGAATTAATTTACTCAGAAGTTCAAAAATGTATAATTGAAATATGCAGGATCGAAGTGACAAAGAAAAATTTCATTGCTCCTGCCACTGTTTTGAAAGAATTACCTTCATGACATGTTTTTAATACATATGATATGATGAAGATTATATTTAGACTGAAATTTTTGTTTGGTAATAGTGATGGGGAAAATGGAATCTTTCTTTTTCACTTCAACCCTGAACAATGCTCTCTGATAAATGACTAACAGGATAAAGAATAAAAAAATTAGTACATTAATTTCCTGAAACATTTTTTACTTAAATGTTCATAAATATTTTAATTGATGTTATGCAGTATATTAATATTCAATTTAAAATATCTTTCAGTTTTAAGTTAACAATGAAATCATTTTCTGAGCACCAATACTTTATACAATATGCGATTATGAAAGTTAGAAATGACATTTACATACCGTGCAATATGTCCTAGTTCATTATGTGAAAGATAGCCAAAGATTTTGATCAACATTTCTTCCTGGAATGAGTTAATATTTAAAGCCTCCTCATTTGATTCACTATTCTAAAAGTAAAAACACAAGATCATGAATAAAGATATAAAATTTCTGGAAATTTTGAGGTGACAGGGAAAAACTGTTTTTTTAGAAACTTCTGACTTTTTTTCTTTTTTTTTATTCAGGATGTGTACAATACCAACCTTTATTGACAGTTAGCATAAAATCACATACCATAAAATTACAACAAAAATGTCAAGAGACTCAGAATTAACTAATTTCTTCTGTTTGGAAATGAAAATTTTTTACTTAAGTGCTTGTCTACTAAAGATTTGTACCAACTTTTACAAATGGTAAGACTAACTTTTGATACTTTATTTCAGTTCTTTTCTTAGGTAAAAAACTGGAAAACATACAGTTTATTAATTTTTTTCTTAGATTTTAATGGATTATAAAAATTTGAGGATGCTAATGTTAATCCATGCAGCAAATTTTAACAGAAAAAAAACATGATTGAAATGTTTCTTTTTTAATAAGATTCAATGATTGGGAAAAAACATAATATAGATTTTTTTTTATTATGAAATTAATAATAAATTTATATTAAAAATATGAATTATGACATTTCATAAATTTTAAATAAAAAGAATCATTGTCAAAAATATGGCTATATGAATTTACAGTTAATTTTTGTCATTAATTTTAAAGATAAAGAAAAGGTTTTTTTTAGCTTGAGGGAACCATTTTCTGTTTGTTTCCACAAAAAAGAAAATAATTGGAAAAGTTGTATAAAAAAATTCTTAGAATTTATGTATATTTTTCCAATTACTGATTAATTAATGTTGGTGTTTTTTGCTGTACGATCTTAATTTTATTTTTTAAATTTATTTTTAAACCTTTATATTTTTATATACCAGGCATCCCAAATTAAAGTTGGCATTTTCAAAAACTATGTAGTAGAATTTCATGAAAATTTGGGGATAACATGAGATTGATGAGAATTTTATCTAGTACAAAGTTAGTTCCAAACACCACCACTACATGACACAGTACAAGGTGTACTACTGGGATAAAAAAATGTCAGCCATCTTGGCCTGCCAGAGACCTAGACTTCAATCGTTGTGATTTTTGGCCTTGGGAATACTTCAGACTTGCTACATTGTGATTCCAATACATCTCTTTCTGGTGTTAAAGATGGCATAGCACAACAGTCCATGGCATACACTTTTTCAACTGTTGAACGTATGATTTTATACTTCCAGACAGTAGCTGACAATTGTGGGTAGCATATTGAACATATTTTGCAATCATGAGACTGGTTAAATTTGTAGACCTCTTTTATGTTCTGTATAAAGCTTTCATATGCCATCTACTCTTGTTTTTTGGGACTAACATTTATTGTACTAGAAAAATTCTCATCATCTCACTGTCATTCTCCAATCTTCATGAAATTATGCTGTATAGTTTTTGCTACATTCTATTTATAAATATTTAGTTAAGTTTGGGACACTCTGTATATCTCCTGTAATTATGAATATATTTGCACAAAATATTGTATTTTGATAAATGCAATGCAACAAATCGCTTTACAGTAAAAAAACGAAAAGTACCCAGTTAAACTGATGGCATTGAGCTAATAGGCTATTCAAACTAATTGCATATTATACTCTTATTTCAAAGAATAATACCCCTCGCAAAATAAAGAAATCGACAATAAATTGAGGAGAGATTAACCACCATTCCCCCCCCCCTTTATTCTTAACCAATAAACCCCCCAAACTAATCAGGGAAGCACCTTATCACAATGAACTTATAAACAAAATTTCAAGCAAAATGCATATTTCTATCAAGAGTTATCACGTTACATACATACATACAGAACCTGCGGCACATTAGCTCTCAGGCTTTGATGCCTGTGATCTAATAAAAATGAGAAAGGTTGCTACTAGAAAATAATGTTCATATAATTTTCACTATGCAAAAAATATATAATTTAAAAAGTGCTTTCATATTAGGAAAAATAACATTATATCCAGCCTAGTCAACAAAGGTGCTACACTCTTGCTGTGATTTTATTTCAAAATAAAATACAAGTTTTGTCAACATTTCTACTACAAATTGCAATATTATTTTATAAAAGTTAAATAAATACAGTAGTCTCTATTAAATCCTTATAATAGCTTAATAGCTTAAAACCAGTGGTTGCACAGATTTTAGAATTTTGCAGAATTCAGGTCACGGTTTTGTTTACAATTTCTAAACAGCAATTTGAATGTAATAATGCACTCAAATTTATAATGAATGATTACAATATAGTAAAAAAATAAACATTCAGAGAATTTTTTTTTAATTTTAAATATTAAAAATAAAGGTCAATTAAATAATAATGCATAACTATGCATAATGATGATTAGATAATTTTTTCTTGAATTATTCAGTGAAACTCAGCTTATAAATGCACACTAATAATTCACATCAAAATCTTAAAATAACAAAGAGTTATTTCATGTTTAGCCATAGTTAATAATCAAATAAAAAAAGAAAACTGCCCAGATAAACTGAGGGCATTCAGCTCACGGGCTATTCACATTAATTGTATATTATACTCTTATTTCAAAGAATTTAAAATAAGTCCCTCAAAAAATAAAGAAATCGACACTATATTAAGAAGGAATCATCTCCCCGTTCCTCCCTTATAATTAACCAATTAACCCCCCAAACTAATCAGGAATATACAAAATTTGAAGGAAATCGGATAATTCTGCATGAAAAACCTATTTATCTAAATTAAGGGGGGCGGGATTAGCCCCGTTTTATGCCTTTATACTTAACCAATGAACTCCCAAAACTAATCAGGGAAGCACCTTATCACAATGAATCTATATACATAAAATTCGAAGAAAATCAGATAATTCTTCATGAAAAACCCATTTATCTAAATTAAGGGGGTTAGTCCCCCATTCCCCCTTTATACTTAACCAATGAAACCCCAAACTAATCAGGGAAGCACCTTATCACAATAAACCTCTAAACAAAATTTGAAGAAAAACGGTTATTTCTATCAATAGTTATCGCTTTACATACATACATACGTACATACAGAACCGGCAGGCACATAAGCTCTCAGACTTCGATTACCTGTGAGTAGAGTTGCAAAAAACCCGCAGTTTTTGAGAGACGGGAATAAACCCGGAATTTTGGGGAATATTGGAAATTTTGAAGGAGTTTTGAAGGTAAACAAAACCAGCCATTTTTAAACTGGAAATTTTTATTTTAAGAAATTCTAGGCACTGTTCTGAGACATTTAAAATAGATTTTTCATTAGAAATTCACAAAACTTATGATTTTGCACTTTAAGTTTTTATAATTTATTAAAAACGCACCAGCTTTACAACAATAGTGGCTGTGAATTAATGAGGATTTGAATAATTCTTTAAAAATCGAAATTGTTTAATTTCTGTTAGCTGGCATATCCACTATTCAGACATATTCTATATTAATTTTCTTTCAAATTGTATTGATCATGTTTAGTAATGTTTATTTTCTTTTTTGTTTACATTGCTGATTCTGAGAACAGAGGTGTTGTTTACATTCATAAATAAATCTCATTTAAACTCTCACTTTTTACTTATAAGCAATACGTTTAAAAATTTCTTATTTAATATTTCTGCAGCTTAAGCGTGTATTTCATTACTTTTCATATAAACTCTGCTGTTTTGTTTACATTTGTTATTGTAAATATTTTTTTGTACTCAATCAGTAAGTTTCATAATATGCAAACAGTTCTAAAGACTGATATATTATAGTTGCATAATCGCGTGTGTTAGCAATCTTGTGACAAATAAAAACAAATAGAAAACAGAGCATTATAGAATGTTAAATTACTTTGCTATTAGCAGGGCCGTAAATCCTGGGGGAGGGGGTACGAGGGGGTGCAACACCCCCCCACGAAAAAGTCAGTCGGAAAATTTCTCATTCGATCGGAAAAAAGTACGTTTAGTCGGAAAAATTGGTATTAACCTATAAAAACTTATTAATTGGAAAAACGAAAAAATCAGTCGGAAAAAGTACGTTTAGTCAGGAAAAATAGCATTAACCTATAAAAATGTATCAATTGGAAAAACGAAAAAAATCAGTCAGAAAATTCCCGTTTGATCGGAAAAAAGTTCGTTTAGTCGGAAGAAAATGGTATTAACCTATAAAAACTTATTCATTGGAAAAACGAAAAATTCCCGTTCAATCGGAAAAAAGTATGTTTATTTGAAAAAAAAAAAATTGTATTAACCTATAAAAACTTGGAAACCTAAAATTCTTGGTAGCTATTCTGCTTTTTAATTTTAAGGAAAAAATCATAAAAATCCCATTTAAGTAAAAATAAAAAAAAGTTCTAATTTAAAAAAATCAAATTTTTGTTGATTTCTTTACACTTTGGTCACTACTGATGTTTGTGGTTATGCTTTATGCTCTTTATTTTCAAGTTGTGACATTATTTATATTCAAGAAAATATTCTAATTTTTAAATATCAAAACTTTTATGCAGTATAATAAAAACTATACTGCAAAATTTTTCTTTTTTAAGATTTCATCCACTAGCCATGGATGGAAAGATAAATATGCTCAGTATTTTAAAAAAATTAGTAACGTTGTATCCAATATGAATTAAATAAAAATAAAATTCCTTATAAAAAAATATGTATTTTATATTTTTTATGTTAATTTTATGAAAAATTGTATTATAATCAATATTTAATAAAGAAACATTTTTGGTCCTCATAGATGAAACAGTTCACCGTTTGAGTTCATTCGTAATGACATCTGCCTTGAATTCTTTATATTTTTAAATTCGTCCTTTGGTTAACTTATGTTTTTTTATACTGTGTCAGGCATTTCTTTCATTAAAGATTATTCAACAGGTTAGCAGTTAAGCATTTTCAGTGTGTATTTCATAAGGAGTACTTTCAATAACTGCAATATTGGACTCTAATGGAACTGTTAATTATTTGTTAATACAATATCTGATCACATATCAGTTTTCTCTAAAATTTATTGTCTTGAAAATGAACTTTAATACACTGCTGTACAAAATTAAGAGAATTTCCAGATTTAGTCAATTATCTCCAGAACTACTGAACAGATTTTAATGAAATTTGGTATGAACATAGGTTGATATAATGCAAATAAGATAATTATTCAACAGTTATAACACACACAAATGATTGTGTATAACACTCATCAGAAACAGAATGTTTGAAACTGTGGTTAAAGAATCGAACAAAAAATGGGTTAATAGGGGGTATGGTCCCCTCTTACAGATATACAGGCCTCACGCAACGATTTCGTACTGGAAATAAGGCAGTTTATGATTTCCTGTAGTAATTGTTTCCACTCGTTCGGTAACGCTGTTTTCAGGCACTGGATGGTTTTCAGAGAGGGGTTGCAAATGGCAATTGCCCTCCTCAGAGCGTTCTAAGCATGCTCTATAGGTTTGAGGTCTGGAGATCTGACTAGTCAATCCATGTGACGAATATCTTCAGTTTCCAGAAAATCGTCAACCAGGTGAGCTGCATGTGGCCTGCCATTGTCATCCATTAAAATGAAATCAGGGCCAACTATATCTCTAAAAATGCAAACATAGAGCTCCAAGATCTCATCTCTGTATCTCACAGCAGTCACAGTGCCTGTTTTAAAGATATGGAAATCTGCGTGACCATCCAACAAGATGCCTGCCTAGACTATCAAACCGCTGCTAGCATTGGAGGGAAGATAGCATGTCACTTTTCTCTCCATATCAAAGTACATCAAGAATTACTTGTTAGGCTGAACCGGGACTGATCAGTGAAGAGGACGATTTACCATTGTTCCCTGTTTCAATCTGTATGATTTTGTACCATGCTAAACGGACTCTACTGTTTGCAGAAGTGAGCAGGTCACAAACAGCAGGTCTTCTTGCAAGCCAATGAGCTACCTCAGATCATTCTTCATAATGAAAATTTTCAATGATTAGAAAAGATCACTTTACTCTGAGGTCTGAATTAAAATGCACATGCAAAGTGGAAATTTAATAATGTGATATGTTATCAAAAATAATTTGCATGAGCATACACAGGGGGATGAAGAACAGGGTCTACTTCCCCTAAATCTTTCAAAAAAAGTAAGAGTTTAAAAAAGTACAAAGAGAGCGTAAGTAAAAAACTGTTTTCAATTGTGGCTGAATTGGTGATTGCAATTTTATTGTATAATACGCTATACAGCCAAATGCCACCGGACATGATTGAATTTTGATGTTTTGTGGAATATCTATAACAAGCATGTCAAACTCATTTACCACCCGGTGACCACATGAGGTATCATACATACAGCCACAGGTTAGATTAAAATAATTAGTTTATCATTGCCGAGAGTGAAATTTTTACTTGCAAAATACAGTCATGTTAAATAAATATCCATGTAAAGTTCAAAATATGTTATTAATAATTTAGTTTATCTTACTTAAAAAAAATATGTTTTAGTAAGCCAGATATGCGACTGTGGCTTGGGAGTAACCTACGTATGGCTATAAATAAAAAGTTGAATAGAGAAAAATATTTTACTATATACATTATTAAAACCAGCTTTCTGCTATTTAACAACATATTTGAAATTTAAGTTTAAACATTTGTCATAGCATTTCACTAATTTACAAATTTTTTCTTCATAAAATTTGGAGGCTTCAGTATGTACAGCCACACTGACAAACTTTGTAGGCTTTCTTGGCCTTACTTGGTGAATGGTTATTATAGACAACTTCGGACTCTCTTCTCGAAACCCGGCTGTGATGATTTTAAATCCGAGCCCGCCCTAGCTCAAAACATCTTGTGTCAGTAGCCAAAGTATGCAATAGGAAAAACTGATATTTAAAAATTGCTTCAAAACGAATATCTAATTTTTTATCAATTTCTTAATTAGAAATAACGATTAATCCCTAGCACATAATTAATTTTTATGAAAGTTTACATTCAGTTTTATCAAAAATGTACTTCATACTTAAAATACATTAACACAGTGCGTTTTAGGAAAAAATGCAAGGAGTTTGAAGAAATTACTAATAATATGCCGAAGAATTGAACATCATTTTTTAATGTTCAATAAAATACGTACGTTTGAAATTATAACCAATTCCTTCCTCAACAAAATCTTTCATGATTCTTCTGTCCTTGAAAATGAGCCTAAAATAAAAATTTGACACCATTGTATGAAAGATTGGATGCTTTTAAAGGAAAAGTGGAAACACTGCTCGATTGTTTTCTATCAAAATAACACTACATATGAATTATATGAACCAATTATAAAGTGACTTCGTGAATGTGCAGAGCAGAGCCACAGCATGAGTAGAGTACACGATGGGGGTAAAATCCTGGCTAAAATTACTTTTAAAGTTCTTTAAAGTTAAAACCATGGTTGTTGACTTACTATTAGTAAATACACTTAATTAATATTACATAAGTAAATATATAATACATACAACGTTTCTGAAAATTTATGAACATTTTAAAAATATCAATATATTTCCATATATTTGGAAAAAAAGTGTATTTTCATTCCTATGAAGATAAAGTAATGAAAATAATGTATTTAAAATGCATATTTCTGTGGAGGGGATTGATGTACTCTTAATTCCAAGTACAAACAGGACATAAGAAATTTAACAGATTTCAAACTTTATGGTCAGAAATGGGGATAGTTCAAGAGGGTGGAGAGATGATCGATTAGTTATTTATTAAAACTGCAAAGTAACAAATAATGCAGAAAATTTTCAAAAAATTAAGTTTTCTAGATTTTAAAATTTATGTTCTAGGAGGGGGTGAGAACAGAAATTTCGAGGGGAAGTAACATTAGATCATATTTTATTTATTTACTGTTATTTCAATGTAACAGTCAGATTAAAAAACATAAAACTGAAAAAAATACATGCAAAGAAGCAAATGAAAAATTTCTAGGCAGTGGGAGATAATTTTGCTTATTTGTTATTTATTCTTTGGTATTTCAAAATACCAATACCCTCCAAAAAAAAAAAGAAAAAGAAGAAAATTAAAGAATTTAAAAGTTACAGAACTTAGCTGCATTAAAAAGTAAAAAAATATTGAAGTCTCAAAACAATAATTGAGAGAAATAAAAAAAAATCACATTAGATTACAACATGTCAATATATTCTGCGCTACTCACCAGTATTTTCGAAGAGTATTCTTATATCATAATGTTTGCATGAATATTTGTCTTTTGTTAATTGAAATTCTGCGATTAAATAAAGCAAAAATTTTAGTATTGGTAAAGTGATCACTCTGTGACCCACATACTAAGTACTTCAGAATATAAATGTAATAATAATGTCTATTAAAAATATTATAGTAGCAGGATGTAGTGTGTAAGTTTCTTGATTCCACCTATAGTGAAAACTGATTTTATTTAAATATATATTTTAATGGTTTTCAACCTTTCACACTCGATGGCGACATCACCAAATTTTGTGGGAAACCCATAATTAAGATAAATAGCATAAGTCAGAAATTTATAAAAGCTCATGTTTGAGAACCAGGGATTTGTTTTACACAGCAATGCACAATTCTCATTTTCTTCGTGATTCTTATAGAAACATTTTATTTATTTATATTTGCACGCAATATTTAACTCCAGAATTTCAATAGTTACTTTATTTATGATATTATTTACAATAGTTACTTAATTTATTAATAATTGTAGTAGTACATTGGGATAATCTGTCAGCTAATATTCCAGAAATCGAAATATGTCATCAATACCGTGACTATTACATTACAATAACAGTACATAAGAAATCCTGTATTAATGGCATTGGCAGTTCCTATCATAAAGTGGTATGGTCAGCCTTGGAAAATTCCAGCTGTTTACGGCAAGATAGCAACTAAATTTCTTCAGTAGCGTTTGTGTTGATGTGGAGAAAAAAAAAAATATATGGATTGGTTTATTACCTGTTTCTTGATCATTTTTTATCTAACGAAGAGAATTGCCCTGGCTACCATATTTTAGGCTTCGTTAAAGTTAAAAAAAAATATTTTTCCATAAATTTACTTAATAAATGAAATCCAGTAAGGGACATATAGGACAAACAAACATTTTATCACATTTTTTCTGGTAGAAAGCAGTTCATTTGATGCGAAAAAAAGAGTAAAGTTTAGCAGCTATGGATATGTACTACGAGGGCAGTTTGAAAAGTTCTCAGGCTAACATATAAATCGAAGAAGTATGACCAACTGACAATGTTTTTTGTAAAGTATTATCAGATATATCAGATGACATGCCGCCGAGTTTCAGAAGCGTGAATTTATTGGTTATTGCCGGGCAATAAAGTAAAGTAAACAAGTTTTGACATTATCAAAAAATGGAAAAAATTTAATTTCGAGCCCTCAGAAAATAATTTGTTAAAAAATATTTAACTCCCACAGACATACAAAAAGAGTTACAGTCTATCTTAAAGGATTCTTGTCCTTCATATTCGACAGTAAAAAAGTGGGCTGCCAAAGTTAAACATGATAGGGAAACAATTCAAGATGATGAACGCTCAGGACGCCCAAAAACTGCTACAACCGACGAAATCGTCTCAAAAATTCACAATGCCGTATTGAATGATCGCCGACTGAAGATACGCAAACTTGCTGACATTGCAAACATGTCGATAGACCGTCTCCATCATATTTTACACGATGTTTTGGGTATGAAAAAGCTTTCTGCTCGATGCTTTCCGCACTTGTTGAACGTCGACCAAAAACGCCAAAGAATGAATATTTCTCAAGAGTCTTCTGAAATGTGTTGTGTTGCCAGTTGAAAAATAAAATTAAATATTGTCAAAAATCTTGTGTTTTCTTTTACAGGCTGGGAACTTTTCGAACCATCTTCGTACAGGGCTGCAGTAAAGACGTCGCACACAAGAGTGTATCTTAAATGTATTGAGTTGCAAGGGGACTACATTGAATAATATGAAATTATGTCAAAAATCTTGTGTTTTCACTGTCAGGTCGAAAACTTATCAAACCACCCTCGTAATAAGGTGTTTTGGCAGTGTTTTGATGTCACCGGGAACTTTTTGCTCTTAATATTCACCATAACATGCCAGGAGTATGGTTGATGGCCCTTAGTTTAAAAGTATGAAATCTTTGCATTTATTAGCAAGCAGACAAAAGTTGTTCTGAAAAATTTAATAAACAATAGAATTATAAAACAATAGTAATAACCATGTTTTCCATATAAATGTTTTTCTCATATTTCTTTATTTTGCAATGAGAAACCTGTATTTTTTTAATGACAAGCAATAACTAAAAGAACAAAACCAGAAACAACTAAATAGTAAAAGTCAGTAAAATGTAGAGTTAAGTTATTTTATTAAGAACATACTAATATGCAAACAACATATCAATAACAATAAAATGTTACAAAAGCTGGCATAAAACAGAGAATAAGGTAAAAAAAATCTTAAAACATGACAAGAACATGATAACAGAAATAAAAAAAAGTAAATAAAACACAAATAAATGAGTAAGTAAAACAAAAAATTTTTTGCTCTGTGTCTTTACAGAATTTTTTTTATAGTACATGAAAATTCGTGTTAAAAAGCAACTTTCATAATACGTTGATAGAAGATTACGCAACAAATCTTGAATTTTTTTTCTCAATAGTTTTATAGAATTATGCAATGATTACAGGGCAATATGCAACGATGAAGAGTCAATTTCAAAAGACAGACATATTTTTGAACCCCCTTCCCTAATAAATGAGATATTTTTGCTTTTCCAACAATATTGGTATTCTAGATATAAAAAAATGAATAAAACATATGCACAGATTTTTAAAATATTCAAAGAGTCAATTTTGGTGTAGTCAGATAACTGAAATCGGTAGAAAAGAGCCAGCAATATGACCACTTGCTGAACTAATATAGCAGACTAGAGATTTTGCCGGTAGAAGTGGATTGATTTTTATCAGAGATTTTCCGAATGCAAATCGAAATCCCAGTAGAAGAATTTGAGACATTTTTTACTTAGAAGAACTTTTATAACGTTGAAGAGTAGAAAGAGGTCATATTCTGTAAATTACAAAATGCTATTTTCTTACACATGACTCATTCGCAGATCTTTTTGTAAGTTTTCAAACTCAGAAGTATGTGTCCTTTAGTTAATGGCAAAAAATTGCAAATATTTTATTTGCAATTTCGAATAACATATATATTTTAAATTTACAGATTTTAAATACAGATACAGATAAAAAATACAGATTTTAAATTTACAAGGAAAGAAGCTTAATTTGAAAAGCAGCGCCACCTGTTGGGCAATATAACCAAAATCTAATCAGATTTTTTAATTTCAAGGTCTAAGGTTATATGCAGTTTTTGGAATTCCGTGCACGAGTTCTTAAAAAAGAACAGTCAGAAAAATTGTGACAAAAACAGACTAAGAGACATTTTACAAAAATAGTCTTTTAAACATGATCAGGACATCCCAAAATGTGTAAATTCATCAAAAAATGGAAGTCAGAAATTTTTACTATTCCAATAGCTTGCTGAAACAGCATGTTAGTTTTATTTTAATATGAAACAATTCATTTTATTATAAAACACTTGCAATTTTTATAATAAACACAAACAAATTATTGTATTATAAAACATACATAATGATTATTTTATGATAAAACACACAATATTTAATTTATTATAAAACACACAGAAACTGCTCTACCGAGTTGCCATACAATGCAAAATCGTCAGGTTGCACAGGCATAGAATTGTCATTTTGGGGCCAAAAACATATCCTGTTTCGTCTGCAATAGCTGTACCCTAAAATGATGTTAACCCACCAAAGTAATCTATTTTTTATCCGAACTAACATTTTGGAGACAAACATAAAACATTTTCTTGCAGGTTTTCTTCCTTAAATTTTTAATGTCCTCCGTTGTGTGACATTTATTTAACTGTATCCTGACAGATGCGATATAACGAAGGGTCGCTTCATTGTTTAATTCATGTCTTCAGCTTCAAGTGTAAATTGAACACTTTGACAAAATCTCAAAGTAGCAAAGTATTTCTGCTTTTGAAAAGGAGTTTATGATCGCTACTTTTTAAAACAAGTAGTTGAAGTTAAGTACTTTTTAGATTAAGTAGTTGTAGTCGTAGTTCGCTGAAATAAAAAATACACAGCTCAAAACAATTAAAGGATATTTGAAGTTTTATATAAAATAAAGATATAAACGAAATTTTTTTTGCCGAAAATAGAAGAAGAGAATCACAAATGCAAATTTTTCTGGTTTTCAAACTGTGGAGTATGCAAATTTTGAGTTCGACGTCAAAACGTCGCTTCAGCGGCAGCGAATGAAATTTGACTTTCAACTGGATAAAAGAGAATGAAGACAAGGATGATCGGCATTCAGTGATTGCTTTGTTTCGAAGAGTACGATGTCTCAGCGAAGTCATTTGACAGATTCAGAAGCTTGGAGAATTGTTGGTAGGTTAGAAGGGGGCCAAATTCAAGCCGAAGTAGCGCAAGCCATTGGAGTGTCACAAAGTGTCATTTCCAGGATCTGGAACCGTTTTTTGGAGAGTGGATGTGCAGGCCGAAGACCAGGGCAAGGTCGTAGACGGGCAACAACGCCCAATGAAGATCGGTATTTAGCGTTAACAGCTCGGAGACACCGAAACATGAACGCTACTCTTCTCCAACAACACCTTCGCTCGGCTACAGGCACCACGATTTCAACTCAGACTGTCCGAAACCGGCTCCATGCTGTAGGTCTGTATGCTCGCCGACCTATGGTATGTGTTAGATTAACATCAAGGCATCGTCGCGACCGCAGGGAGTGGGCAACCGAGCATGTCAACTGGAGGAGAAATGAATGGAGCAATATTCTGTTTTCTGACGAGTCCCGTTTTTCTGTGCATCCGGATAATAGGCGTATTTTCATCTGGAGGGACCGTGGCAGTAGGAATAATCCTGCGTTCGTGCACGAAAGTGTCAGATTTGGCGGTGGAGGAGTGTTGCTGTATGGTGGCATCTCCATTGACGGGCGCACTGACCTCTACATCATTCGAGATGGAGCTCTGACTGGTCGCCGATATAGGGATGAGATCCTCAGACCTATTGTAGTCCCTTACGCTGCAGCAATCGGAGATAACTTCATTTTAATGGACGATAACTGCAGGCCACATCGTGCAAACCTGGTGGAGGATTTCCTTTTCGAGGAAGGAATCGTTCGAATGGAATTGCCAGCGTGTTCTCCAGACATGAATCCAATCTAGCACGTTTGGGACGCTCTAGGAAGACGAGTTTCTAGTCGCCAACAACCCCCACAAACTCTCCAAGAACTGGAAAGAGCTCTTCTGGAAGAGTGGGGCAGAATACCCCAACTCGTCATTAATAGCCTCATTGAGTCCATGCCTCAAAGGTGTTCAACGTTGCTGGCCGCCCGTGGAAACCATACCCCCTACTGAAAATGATTTTCTTTGAAGAAAACACCTTTTATTATTCTTTTTTTCTCATATGCACAAATTGTGTTTTTTTCCTTTTGTACACAAATGCGCAATAAAATGCATTTTTTTCTGCCAAACTTGTGTAATTTGTTCTCATATAACCTACTATGTCTGTCGACCATGTATCAATCAGCTAAAAAGTTTCCCAGATACAAAATCCACCTAAAACTGCAATATCCTTTAATTGTTTTGAGCAGTTTTCCCAACACCTGAGATCACTGTTCATTTTATTACAGAAATTATCCATTTTGTTATCTCTCTGTTCAATCCTTCAATGACGTAATTTTTTTTAAATCTGAATAATCAATTTCAACTTAGGGAGTGAGTAATCAAAATGAAATAACCAAACTGCGGCACAATTACAGCTTTTAATCTTAAATATCTACTTAAGATTTCTAATTATTTTGCCTGAAATTCATGCAATTTTTAATTTTTATGATTTTTTTTCAGATCACAAAGAAAAGAAAAACCACCTTGTACAACTTGCATTATATTTATGAATATTTCACTTACATCTTTGAATTTTTGTGTATAAAAAGAGGAATAATACATTTTGTGTGACAAATTTACAGTGCACACCTGCAGATGCGAACTTTTGATTTCTGATATTAAAAAATCCTCCCCAATCACGAAAGTGCAACCACCCCTTAAGGGGGTTGGTCAGTCATATCTGAAATATTCTTCGTTAATGTTAAACCTATGGGAGTGGAATGAATTGTTATTTAAGAAATATCTCTTCCAAAAATTAATATTTGTGACTTCTTTATTTGTAACATTCTTAAAAAATATCTCTTTTTTTTTAGTTGTCAAAATATTTTTAAAATAAACACTTTATTTTACCAGAAGTGGTAAAATCTTACTCACAGCTCGTACAACTTTAATACATAAAATGTCAAATATAACCTCCCCGTTCTCTCGAATTACCGTCTGTCGAAAATATAGGAGGTTTGCGACTTTATAAAACAGTGATTTTTAAATCAACAAATTGAAAGTATTTAAAAAAAGAATATACACCCTTGAAAATATTTATGCTAAAATAATGAAACATGAAATAAAATAGTGGAGTGTTATTGACCACAAATGACATTTTTTTCTATAAATTCGTGGGAAAAATTAAAGAGGGTACAGAATTATTCTTTAGTAATATTTATTAAGTTGAACAAGTAAAAAGAATCTAGTTAACGTTATCTAATGTTTCAAAATTATGTGAAAAAATAGGGTTATGTGCGAGATTTTGTTACACAAGCTTTTTTTTACAAGAAAACAGAACTGTTCTCAGTCTCTCACTATATTAGACAGTTAAGTCGTAGCAAATCACAAAGAAAATTCAAAGGAACCTGCTAATAAAACTTCAAATACGACAGAAAAATTCATCACACCATCTTCAGACGTACACTAAGCAGGTAATTGAGAGGCCCTCTGCAATAACAAGGCAAGTGAAAAATAGAGTTTCCAGATGCAAGGATATTATATGTATGCTTGACCAAATATAGAACTGCCTTTTATAGAACCTACTTTCATCATTTTAATTTAGACTTGTGTATAACTTACTTGCCCATATATTTCTATTAACAAGAGTTTTCTAACATCTTTTCTTTGCCTATGATCATAAAATTTATATTCCCTTACATGCTGAATAAGGCATTACATAAACCTGAATATTGAGAATCAAGATAGCTCCACTTGCATTATTATAGCAGAAGCACCCTTCAATTATATTATATTAATTCCATATTTTGCAGCCTCCCCAAAAAAGTCCAATTTGTATCTGGCTAAAATTGTTTATTTTTTGTTTTATATTTCAAATGCGAATGAATGATAACAAAGTATTCTACTGGGCACAGAGAAGCCAAAGATGGCATGTATTAGGGATTGTTTCTGGGACTTATTGGCGACCATTTTCCTCACTGGTCCTAGTGTTATTCCCCTTCCATAATCCCCTAGTGTCAATTCTTCACACAGAGAGGTCACTTGTTATATCCTGGAGTTAAATGTTTTTTTAAAACTTTGCCTTAAGCCCAAGTTACACCAACTCCACTATAGAAAGTAAGTACCTAAGTTTCTCTATTGCATCTCCTGGAAATATAATTATAAATTCTTATACTGTTGATGAAGTGTACAGTCATTTAAAACTGCTTAAGGAGCCACTTCACTGAAACTCCCTGATTGTGAAATCCCATGTTAACCTATGGGAAAACTTAGAAGCATGATGACTCATTACCTTATATAATTATTAAAATACAAGATTCAACATCAGAAAGTAAACGTCAGGTGATAATGATGTGCATTTTTAAAAACTGTCACTTTAAATTTTTAACTATTTAAAAATTCCCTATAAACTTTAAAACTTCCACTCGATGAAATATTATCCTCTGAGAAATATTTTAATGTCTACCTTCTGATGGTGAAAACCATATTTTAATCATTATACTCGGTAAGGAGACATCACGCTTCCCCATAGGTTAACATGGGAGTTCACAATCGAGGAGGTTCAGTAAAGCAGTCCCATAAGGACAGGGTTGTTCGTTAATCCCCTTTTCTGTAAAAAGTCCAGGATAATAGACTAAATAAAAAAATTGAAATCCATTGAATTTGAACATACGTGACCTTTAAAGTGATTTCGTTGATCGAGGGTGAGGAAATATGCTTATGAATGGGTACAAGCAATGCATCTAGCAAAAGAAATAATAGAGTGTCATCCAGAAAGTGGGAATCTTTTTACTTGTCTTACGGTATGATTAAAAGTGATATTTTAAAACAAATGCCAATTTGTAAAGTTTCTGCTTATGTAAATGCTACTATTTGGAGATTTCATTTACTATTAACTTGCCATACATATGCATATTAACCACACATAGTTTTAGGACAATGATATTTATAAATTGAAGATAAAAATAGATAGTAGTTAAGTGATATTTAAATATTATTCAAAATACAAGGGGTACAAATAAATTTAAACTTCCAGTAAACGTCATGGATGATGCAAATTGCAAAAGAATAGATAACAAACAGACAAAAAAAGTCTTCATACAGAGAATATTTAAATTACTATTACAAATTTTAGAAAAATAAAAAAATTACCACTTTTGAATTTAATTATATTTACTTTTTCTGACTCAAGAATTTCTCGAAGAGTGAAAGAAGTTCTGAGACAGACAGTAGCTCTATACAAAACTCATGAAATTATATAAAAAGAATGAAATATAGGATCTTTTTCTCAGGAGTTCTACTTCTTGAGTTATATTGGGATTGTACGAGGTTACTAACTTTTAAAAAATGAGCATGTTGTTTATATTTATCTCACCTTTTTAACCATCAATGACCAAGGGATGCAAGGTTAAGAAAGATATATATCTCATTTCACTAATTCAATACAATTCAGCAATGCGTATAATTTATAAGATATTTAAACATTATCGGAATTGCTTCAATATAAAAGTTGCCACAACTTGAAAATAAGAAACTTTAAACTTAACCCTACATATTGGTAGTGACGTCATAATAAATTTCGCCTGACAGAGAAAGAAAACTTTTCAAACATTTTATACAAACTTTTATTTACATTTTAAAACTGCATATGACTTTGTATGAAATAAAAATCAATGTAACAAACACATAAGCAATTTCTTCAATATTTACAAATTTTATATGCTGAGACTATTTAATATAATACATAAATAAATCTTTAAATAATATAAAACAAAATATGACATATCATGACAAACATAAGCAGCATAAAATTATTTTTTTTCATTTAAAACTACTTCATTTAGTTGTTTGTAATGTTTTGCAAGAAATCACACTCTCTTGTGTATAAATTATGTCAAGGGCCTTATTAAAAAAAGTACCGAAGTTAGTTGATAGAAAACCACAAAATATGAGAATGTACATTAGTACTTAGTTTTCTTTTTTATGAAAATTTCTGATTGCATGACTCACAAACAAAAGTTTTCTCTAGCAGTATGACTTAATAGATGATGTTTCAAATCACTTTTGAGAAAAATTCTTTTTGCACAATTCAAAAATGAATGGTTTATTAACAGCATGAATTAACAAATGACTTTTGAAATGGTTGATGCTAGAAAATTTCTTGCTGCATATCTCACACAAAAGGTTTCTCACCAGTATGAACTAACAAATATTTATTTAAATGACTCTTCTGAGAGAATTTCTTGTTGCATCTCACACACAAATGGTTTCTCACCAGAATGAACTAACAGATGCTTGCTTAATATTTGCTCATAAACGAATTTCTTATGGCATATCTCACATGCAAATGGTTTCTCACCACTATGAGTTAACAAATGGTTGTTTAAATCAACCTTTTGAGAGAATTTGTTGTTGCATATCTCACACACAAATGGTTTCTCACCAGTATGAATTAACAGATGTTGACTTAACTTATCCTTACGAGAGAACTTCTTGTTGCATATCTCACACGCAAATGGTTTCTCACCAGCATGTATTAACAAATGTTTATTTAAATTACTCTTCTGAGAGAATTTCACATTGCATATCTCACACACAAAAGGTTTCTCACCAGTATGAATTAACAGATGTTGACTTAACTTATCCTCACGAGAGAATTTCTTGTTGCATAACTCACACACAAAAGCTTTCTCACCGGTATGAATTAACAGATGTTGGCTATAATTATACTTACGAGAGAACTTCTTGTTGCATATCTCACACACAAATGGTTTCTCACCAGTATGAACTAACAAATGTTTATTTAAATGACTCTTCTGAGAGCATTTCTTGTTGCATATCTCACACACAAAAGGTTTCTTACCAGTATGAAGTAACAAATGTTTATTTAAATTACACTTCTGAGAGAATTTCTTGTCGCATATCTCACACATGAAATGTTTTTTACCAGTATGAATTAACAGATGTTGACTTAACTTATCCTTACAAGATAATTTCTTGTTGCATGTCTCACACACAACAGCTTTCTCACCAGTATGAGTTAAAAAATGCTTGTTTAAATCAACCTTTTGAGAGAGATTCTTGTGGCATATCTCACACACAAAAGCTTTCTCACCAGTATGAATTAACAGATGTTGGCTATAATTATCCTTACGAGAGATCTCCTTGTTGCATACCTCACACGCATATGGTTTCTCACCAGTATGAACTAACAAATGTTTATTTAAATTACTCTTCTGAGAGAATTTCACATTGCATATCTCACACACGAAAGGTTTCTCACCAGTATGAATTAAGAGATGTTGTCTTAACTTATCCTTACGAGAGAATTTCTTGTTGCATATCTCACACACAAAAGCTTTCTCACCGGTATGAATTAACAGATGTTGGCTATAATTAAACTTACGAGAGAACTTCTTGTTGCATATCTCACACACAAATGGTTTCTCACCAGTATGAACTAACAAATGTTTATTTAAACTACTCTTCTGAGAGAATTTCTTGTTGCATATCTCACACACAAATGGTTTTTCACCAGTATGAACTAACAAATGTGTATTTAAATGACTCTTCTGAGAGAATTTCTCGTTGCATATCTCACACACAAATGGTTTTTCACCAGTATGAACTAACAAATGTGTATTTAAATGACTCTTCTGAGAGCATTTCTTGTTGCATATCTCACACACAAAAGGTTTCTCACCAGTATGAACTAACAAATGTTTATTTAGTATAATCTTCTGAGAGAATTTTTGGTTGCATATCTTACACACAAAGGGTTTCTCACCAGTATGAATTAACAGATGTTGACTTAACTTATCCTTACAAGAAAATTTCTTGTTGCATATCTCCCACACAAAAGCTTTCTCACCAGTATGAGTTAAGAGATGCTTCCTTAATTTTTGCTTATGAGGAAATTTCTTTTGGCATATCTCACACGCAAATGGTGTCTCACCAGAATGCGTTAACAAATGCTTGTTTAAATCACCCTTTTCAGAGAATTTCTTGTTGCATACCTCACAAGCAAATGATTTTCCTTGATGCGAGTCAGAAGATGCTTCTCCAAAATGCTCTTGTAAAGCAATGTTTTGTTCCATATTTCCCACTTTAAATACTTTGGTCGTTATTGAGTGATATAATGAATATCTAATCTTTTCTCTTTAACTACTTTTATAGATATATTCATCTGCAATAAATGAAATTGTTAATCTATCATATTTTACAATTCATCAAAAACATATTTCAGAGCAAAGAATTTCTGACGAGAAACAAAAATAAATGAAGAAAATTGAATTTAAATAATTTTCGAAGATAGCATTAAAAACTATATTCATTCCCCAAAACTGTTTCAAGAAAAATCCATTTCTTCTATAATTTATGCTACCATTCAAATTTAGCACTTTTTGTACTTTTATTGTAAAATCGCAAAATATTTTGAAAAAATCAAGATGCTTTTTAATTTATCCTCTGACGTATATGATCAGAGTGCAGTTGCGATTCCTAAAGTAAATTGAATACTATGCTTGCAATTCAGCATTACGATAAGGTTTTTTTAAACTGTAAACAAGAAATTTTTATTGCATGTTATTTAGCCACATCTTAATTCCATTTTCTAAAAATGAATAAACTAATGTAGAAAATCTGTCAAAAGAAAGAGTTTTAGTGGTAAAGATTCATTTGATTTTAACTTTTTGTGAATAACTTACCTTTTCTTCAAAAGACATTTATGTGAAATAAAGAAGTATAATTGTCATAATGAATCTTTATAAGCACCAGTCGGTTAAATAACAACTAAAAAGGTAATATATAAATGCAATATTCTATACTAACGAGAGAACAAAAATAAACAAACTGGTTACAGAGACATCGCCAAGCTCAAGCGGCTACATGTTTCGTCCAAATCCCTAGTTTGCGAATTTTATTTTTTCTTTTGTTCGGCTGCTCTGAAATCTAAACTGGCAATATGCATTTTTTTAAATTCATGTTTGATTAGAAAAGCATGTAATGGGCAGATATTCTTATTCATAAACTTTGTAATCGAAAGATGTTTTTAATTTTTTGGTATAGAAGATCTTTCAGAAAATAGTGTCATAGTTGTCGTTTTGAACCGCATTCCCTCAAAATAGTCAATTTTAAGCACTAAAAGACAATAAACAATCAGCCGAAATGCAAAAAAAAAGCAAAAACTCAGACTGTATGTTTTGTGCTCCTATCACAGTCTCAGGTGTTTAATCATCACATATCTCTATGTGCATTTGTTCATATTGTACATTCTTTAACTATTAAGAGGAAATATCCCCAATCATATGTTACTTGAGATACAGAATCATGAAACAGTAATTTTACATATTTTTTCAAAAAGATGAACCACACAGTGGTTGTAAAGACGGTTTTGCCTTAACCTCTTAAAACCCAAAGTTAAAATAATAGTACAAATACTGATTCTTTGCGTTTAAACAAACAAAATGACATCATAGACAACAAAAAACATATTTTTTTTTAAATCTATTGTTTTAGGGACTTGTAATTTAGGTTCACAAATATGAACATAAAATTACTAGCCCCCCCAAAATATCAATTTAATTATCAATAGCCTAAAATTACACAATAAAAAAAATAACAGCTTTAAATAAGTGAATATTCTGCAAATTCTTCAATTTTTTTATTATAAAACTTTTAAGTTAAAGAATTGTGAAAATTACCTACTTTCTTGGATGCACTGTTTCGAAAGTATTTTGCAAACTCAGGTTGAAATAACATTTATTTTATAAGGAAATCGACATCGGTGCTGCCATTTATAGGTTTCATTTTAAAGCAAAAACATTCAACTTTATAGAAGTGAAGTTAAAATGTAAAAATATCAATCATTTTAGTTTTTATGAGCAAAAGAATCTAGGTACTCATTTAGGTACCCAGGACTCAAGAGGATAAAGTTTCTAATACTGGATGCACAAAACAGAAAAAAATTATTAACAGAATTTAAAAACATAATTTAATGTAAATATATCCTACCTGAATTATGCTAACATTAGTTTTATTTCCAAGTTGTGAAAATTTTGTAATACTGATACTTGTTTTATTTAGGAGATACATTCTACATCAAGTACACTATAATTTGCAACAGAGCAATCTTTATAAGAGATTTTAAACAAATATAAAACATGCAATATGGGAACATTCTTTAACTAATCAGAGGAAATATCCCTATTACACAATCATATGTTACTTGTGATACAGAATCATGACAGTACTTTTACATATCTTTTTAAAAAGATGAAAAAAACAGTGGCTGTAAAGACAGTTTTGCCTTATAATTTTCTAATACTGGATGCACAGAAATTTCTTAAGTAACATAAGAAAAAATAACTTTTATTTTCATCTGTTTACTTTGCTCTTCTTTTGTTGTTAGTTGTAAAAGCATATGAAGAAACAGACATAAATATAAATAAGAAGGTAAATAAATTTCCAAATCAATTTTAGAATCTTTTTCTATTTATTTAATTAAACATTTCAAGGATGTTTACTCCTTAAATATTCAGATTGTTTAAAAATCTCTTAAAACAAGAATAAAACATAGCATCAATATCTATTCAATTACTCACCTTCACATGAAAAGGCTCATTTTCAGAATGTGATATAACAAAAATATTTTTCTCTTTTGGGATCATTTTTTAATTATGTTACACAAATCTTGTAGGATTGTTCCTCCTTTCCCCTATGTCACAAATTGCCATGCTAGAATTATAGCCTCCCCTCCCCAGTTGTGATGTAAACAATTTTTAAACTATTAATTCATAGTTAATTTTATGTAAAATAGTGTCAAATAATCTATTACCTACTGACATAAAAACTATAAAATTGTTAAGGTCTTGGGCACTTTCACTTGAAACTGTTGCAATATAAAAAAGTATAATACAACTTGACAAAAAATTGATATTTTTAATAAACTTTATTATGCTGCTTGCATGAAATTTCCACTTTCTTTTCATATTTTAAATGTGACATGGGCATCACAACTTGTTAACCCACTTTTCCTTGTCACACTCCGTTAACCCCAACTTGTTGAAGTGTAATATAATTTATGGATGATTCCTGTGTTCCATACCGTCACTTTAATTTTCAATTTAATTTAGTTTTTTTTCTCAATCTGTTTTACGAGAGAGGCTAAGCTTTACTTGACCCCCCCCCCTCCCCGATAATGGGTGGAATTTAGAGGATTATTTATTATTACAAAAAAGTAATAAATACAGAAGAAAATTATTTGAAGATAGTAAAATTTTGTGAGCTGAAAGTGGGGCAAAGGATTTTTTTTCGGAAGGGGAGGTGTAAGGGGGTTGGTGTGGCATTGTTATTACAGAGCAGAGTGCTGCACAGGTAAGGTTGTACCTCACACAAATGCAACAAAGAAAAATTCCATCACCTGACACACTTCAACGTGCACATGAAATATTGAAATCTGCAGGCAAGTGAAAGAAAATTAATCCAAAATTTAATACAATTATGGAAAAGTACACAGTTAAAACACTTTCTCTAAAATTAGAGAATCTACTGATAATCCATTATCAGTCTTATGCATTATTACTGACATTAGAAAAAGAGAGATTCCATTAAATAACAGAAAAATTATTTGATAAATTTACAGTAGACTCTATAAATTTAAAATATATTATTTATAAATAATTGATAAAAATTATATTTTTTAACTTAGAATAAATGTACGTGAGTTAGATATTTTTGATTGAATTTTAATTCGTGTTGTAATGCAGCACTTAATTTTTAAAGGAATCACTTTGATCATAGATGGGAGTTGAACCCGAGTCATCTGGGTGAAAGATAAATGGCATAACCAAAATACGATACGGCAGTTACTGTAGCCTAACAAGAATGTATTTTACGATTCGGTTGGAAAAAATCTATTGTACTTCAAAAGTTTATCATCGTTTTTTAATGATTATGTTTAATGCAATGATTAGTCATAAGTATGGAGGCAAAAGAGATCTTTTATTTTTCTAGTCTTTAAATAGATTTAAATAATATCTGATGCAGCCATCTTTTGGATTATTATGTGTTTAACTTATTATGTTTCCTTTTCATGATTAATCAAAATAACTTAGTGAATTAAGCTTTTTTAAAATTGTACTTTAAAAATATTCTCATTTCTCTTTCTTTGTTTGTTTATTCAACTCGTGTAATATATCATTTAGAATTCTTTTTAAAACCTAGAATAACATGAATTCCTAGTGTGCATAATATTATATGTATTTTTTTAAACTTATAACATGTAACAAATAATTTTGTGACTGTTTTTAATGAAATAATTTCAATGTAATTTATTTTTTGTGCAACAATATTAATAATGTTTTTGAGAATATTTAAAAATAGTAACACAATATATATATATATATATATATATATATATTGTGTTACTATATATGTGTACTTATATATTGTGTTAGTAGAGTGTTTAAACAGATCCGTGGAATCCCAATGGGGGGGAGTTGCAGTTCTATTTTAGCTGACATCTACTTACATATATATGAGAATAACAATAATTTAAATAGAGACATATTGAGTTATAGGTATATTGATGATGTTATAATAGTTGGATTAAATAACGAAAATGTAAACGTAGATTTTAAATATTATCCAAATACTTTAAAACTAGAACTCTCCTCCCGGAATATTAAAAACATCAATTATCTGGATGTGAATTTAGTGTTGGAGAATGACAATTTAATAACAAGGGTTTATGACAAGAGAAATGATTTCGATTTTAAAACTTTAAACATCTTAAATTTTGAATCGAACGTGCATATTTTAATATTTAGAAATGTGTTTACAAACGGTTTAGTTCATATTGAAAGATTATGTTCAAGATTTGGCGATGCGGTTGGCGAGTTCATGGAGTGGATTAACATGGCATTGATGCAAGGTTACCCTGTGAACTTTGTAAGGAGAAACATGAGTAATTTTATAGGTAGAAGTAAATATAGAAATGAAATGAATTTATTTTTGAATGCTAAGGGTGGTCTAGATCAGTTGTTGCATGAGTTCAGATTGAGTTGGTTGCTGCTGTGTGTAGCTTGATGTTTTGGTTGATAGTTTGAATTATTTTGGTCTTGGCAGGAGAAGGGGGACGTTGTTAACGTAGCAGCCAGCTTTAACCCTGCAGTGCATGTTGTTAGCCATGCCCTCCTGCCTTCAGGTTTAATTTTCCTGGTATTGATTTTTCGTTAGTATTTTGAGTTTGGTTATATTTGTTTTATAGTTTTAATTGGTTATAGTTTAGTGTTCAGTTGATATGTTGTTATTTGTTTTTGGCTATATAGTGTGGTTAATGTAAATGTATAATTGTGTTTTAGTATATATATATATATATATATATATATATATATTCATAATGTGTGAATATTTTTTGAAAAGATTTTTTTATTGAAAAATGTTATTAGTAATAAATAAAAGAAAAATAAATTTAAAAAATTTACATTTTTTTAAGTTGACTTTTAATGTTTCCATATATATGTATATTAATTTAGCAGATTAAATTTCATTTTTTTTCAATTTTGTGTAATATTTATGTATTTAGAAGGTTAACATATTTTTTCTAACTCATATATCATTAAAATTCTACTACTCCTAATAATAATAACAATATATTATTATTTTTTTATAAATATTAACATAAATTATAAAATAAACGAAAATAATAGTTGAAAAATATCTTACCTAAATTGTAAATCCTACACTTCAAAGTGATAGTCAATAAAAATCTCTACTAACACTGCAGAGACAAATTTTTCCTTTCTAAAATATTATATTTTTTAATAAAACAATTTTTAAACCTAATTTTCTTGTTCAATAATTTTAATAAAATTGTAAAAGAATTTTAAAAGTATGTATTTTGAATTGCAGGTTGTCACAAAAATAAAAATATATTTAAATAAAGACATGGAAATCTCCACATAGTATTTGATATAAGAAAAGGGAAATGTATGTAAAATGATGACAGACAAACTAAAATGAATGCATTTAACCATGAACCAGTGTAAATTTATAGAAAGTCTCAGTTTTCATTTTCTGTGTTTTTACAGAAATTTTTAATAGTACTTGTAGTTGACAACTATAACTTCGATGTCAATTTTATCTTTTTTTGTTTCGAAAGGAATATATATCTTTTTTATTAATATTCAAATAGTAACTAGTTTTTTCTAATTGAAAAATTGTCTGGTTGGTTAGTTGTATAAGGTTTAATAAGACAATTTCCCTTTAGAGACATGCTCAACCAAAGTACATATCAAAAGTAAAAAATAAAAGCCTTCCTGCTTTTAAAAAAGTAACTACCCACCAGTGATAAGTTAGTGAGTGCAGTCCATAGCATGAACAAATAAATGATTACAGAAAATTGCCTTAGACATCAATCAGGGCGTTGAAAGTTATGTTGTATTTTTCCTCACTTTTAAATTAATTTTATAGCTTGTTTCCCTTTTAAATGTTTCATTCTTTTTATTTTCCATTTTGTATTTTTTTTAAACATTAAAAGAGAGAAAAGAAGTCTTAGTATAACCAAGAACAGTTTGAACAAAATATGTTAGTAAATAAACAGACTAACTCAAAAAACATGAAAAAAAACAAGAACAAACACAGAATGATAAGAAACAAAACAGAAAACATTAAAAAGAGTGAAACAAAGAGGAGACAACAAAAGGAGAAGAAATGAGAAATTTAGAAAAGTTGCTTGTGTATCCAGGTCTGCAAAACCTTTGAATACCTAAAGAAGTTATCCTCATGAAAGGGTGAAATATTCAGACTTTTTTGAAAAATTAGATCCACCTGAACTTGACCTAAAAGAATTAAAACTCAACTTGAAATTGTATCAAACCTGAAACATTTAAGGTCAACACGATCTGTGATGGAAAAAATTAGCATCAACTCAACCCGACGGATAGGTCAGGTCACAATAAGGTAAATCTGGGTTGCCAGACTCAATACAGGACTATATTTCAAAGCAACAAATAGGCAGGGTCTGATTTCCATAGAGGCATATACCCAGGCTTCCAGTTACCCGAGGTTTCAAAATGCATTAAAACAAATTTCCATTTACTGTTGATAGAAAAATTAATTTTTTGTATCTATCGTCACTGAACTAGTGTGGAATTTCATCAAATGAATTTAATTTTAATTAATGTGAAATTAATAGAAAATTAAATATTATGCCAAAGAAGCTTCAATAAATAGCTTCAGTTTTAGACTGAAAATAGCATTATGGAAATAAAATATCATATTTTTTTAAGATAAAACAATGGTATAAAATTTAAACTGGACATAATTTTGTAATTCGAGATTATTTTAAGAGTGCATCACATGAGATTGATCAGGGCTCTACATATGGAACAAGAAAAAATTAAAGAGTTTCAAAGATTTTTAACTTTGTACTGGGGCAGGGTGACAGAAAAAATTTAGATGAGTGATTATTTATTGTAAGAATAAGGCAACAAATAGAACAGAAAATGTCTTAAAATATTAAAGAGTTAAGATTTTAAACTCTGTCAGTTGAGGGGAGGGAGGCAAAGGGTTAAGAGAAGCAGATATTATTTTGAGGTGGAGAGTTGATCAGATTATTGATTATTTATTTATCATTACTAAGGATATACAAAAGGAATAGAACAAAAATTGAATGAAAGAATTTTAAAGACTTATTTTATGCTAGAAAGACATTTTTATGCTAGAAAAGAGGTAAGAAGGGGAGGAGGGAAGCAGCAATTTTAGATGGGACAAAAAATTTAGATGATTGATTATTTATTGTTACAATAAAGTACAAATAAAGCTGTATAAGTTAGAAAAATAATTAGATCATTAAAGATTTCAAACATTATGAGCTGTGAAGAGGAGGGGGGTACTCAAAGGTGGGGAATAGGAATTTTTGGATAGATTGGAGTTGAATAGAAAAATAATTTTTTGTTAACAAATAGAACAGGGAGAAAATTAA
Source organism: Maratus michaelseni (assembly GCA_963931845.1). Classification (NCBI taxonomy): domain Eukaryota; kingdom Metazoa; phylum Arthropoda; class Arachnida; order Araneae; family Salticidae; genus Maratus; species Maratus michaelseni. The sequence goes on from OZ007597.1 coordinate 300,193,301, forward strand.
TCAGTGTCTTAAAGATACTTTAAATTATGTGTGCTTCGTAAGAGAATTTAGATGAATAATTATTTATTTTTAAAATAACACAACCAATAGAGCACAAACAGTAAAAAAATGTTTTTAAAGATTTTAGGCTTTGGGTATTGTAGAGAGGTGATGTAATTATATAAAACAACAATCTGTCACAACATAATAGATTTTTATTCATAAATAAGAAATAATAGGAGATAAAAATTAAGGACTTTCAATGACCATAATTTACTTTTAAAAGGGTTGAAGACTTTTAAGGACTGTAGAAATCCTGTTCTTTTATACTGTCACTTCTGAAACTATTCATGATTTGCACATGAAAAAAAAAAGCAATGAAGAAATGGACAGGGATGAAAAATGTGTTTTCAGGAAAGCCAATATCTGTTAACAATGCATTTTAGAATAACCTGGATATTCTTTACTGCATGAAATAATTCTGTTCTTTGAAAATGCCTTTCTCTTCTCCACGTTTTTTGTTTCTCCCCTATTTAATTTTTGGGTACAGTGTTTTGTACCATTTGTGATTTTAAATTTATTTTATCATCATAATAGATCAAAGGAGTAATTTTCGGAACAGTGTAACAAGGGGCTCTGGCAAAGCAGTTAGTGGGGCCCACATTTACTGTGATACTGAACTAATAACATAAATTTTTTAATTGTGTATATCATAGAATAATATATAATATAGATAATAAATTGCATGGATAATATCACTATTTTCGCATTTAATGAGCATAATTAATTTTAATTTCGTAAAATCTTCTATCCTTTACAATGTTTTAAATATTTATTTTTTGTGTTCACATTTACTTTCAGAATCATCAAGTCTATCGAATCCCTGACAATTATATGAACTTTATCTATAAGAAATAAAGCTAACACTCTTTGTTTTTTTCTTATGAAGAAATATTTAAAAACAAATCTAGTTCAAAAATTTTATTTTATACAGAAAAAACAATGTATGCTCGAGAAGCTTAGGGCCCCTAAGAAGAACACAGAGGTCCCGTTTGCAGGCTGATTGTGCCCAGCTATGGAAGGTGTGAACAAGCAAGAACGGCACTAGAGGGGGTCCAGGGGGTATATGCCCCCCCCCCCCCCCCCCCGTTGGTTCAAACTTCACTTGTCATCGGGGAAAATATTTTGACTTATGGATTTCAAACTGAGTCGGGTCAGGTCGGGTCTCTTATGATACAAAATCATATATTAGTAAATTAATATACTGAAAATAACTTATTTTCTAATTTAGATTCCTTTATTTCGGCTATAATATCTTATATCAAAAATCTATTTTAAGTCTAACCAAAAGGTAACCTATTATGCTAGCTTTAATATCTTTATTCGGGTACATGTAATATAACAGTTTCCTTTGGCAGTGAGTAATTTTTCCAAGCCTTCAATTGTATGTGGTTAATAAAAATAAAAAGATAGTTCAGGTCTGTTTCGGGTTGGATTTTGATACTCCCAACTAAGGTTCGTGTTGACCCGATTTCTCAGAAGAACCCCCCAAAATATAGCTTAAAATGAACAACTATATATTTTTTAATATTTATTGTTTAGATAATTATTTTTTGTTTCGAGTCAGGTTTCAGGTTGAAGTATTTCAGGTTGAGGTTGACAAAAAAATGTTTATCGATTTTGGGTCGAAAGAAATTTCTTCGTGGGGTTCAGAGGTTGGCTTTAAACGGAATTTTCGTGTCCGGGTCGGTACAACCCAGCCCAAGCTATTTTAGATGAAAATCTTTATATTTTTGAGTATGAATAATTACTTACATGTTTATTTTTCCACATAAATGACAAAATAGATATTAGAAATATGATTAAGGGCTATTTTCTATATTAAGTTCTTGATCAGTTTTCTCCGATTCGGGCTTTCGGATCGTGTTGAATTTAAATATTTTGTGTTCAAATTGAAGGTGGAAGTATTTTGTTTTCGGATCGGGTAGCGAGTGGACCAAATATTTTTGTTAGGCTCGGATGGGGGTTCGGTTGTTTTTAAATAAAATTTGCAGGCCGCAAATTTTACTTATTACATGTGCAGGGATGTAATTGGGTGTAATCGGAAGTAGCTTGCTATAAGTTGCAAAACTACAGTAATCGTTATGTTTTCTATTAATTTGTATTGTAGCACGATATATTTTTTTAAATGATATACGGTGCCGAAGACAACGAGGATCTGAACCGGAGGTTCGTTCGGTTCGAGTTTTATCATATTCGAGGTCAAGGGCAGCACTAGAGGGGGATCCGAGGTCCAAATTCAATTGTCGTCATGAAAAATATTTTGACCTTAGAGTAGAATCTTGCATTTAGGGAGATGCCAACGACGCGACTCGAGTCGTGGCAGGTTAGTTTTATAAAAAATGACCTGGGGTTAATTTATAAAAAAACACGACTCTGTGTCAGGTAAGTGCTGACTTATTTGTTTGTAAGCCACATTGACAACGGGTTGAGTTTTGATTCTTGCTTTATCGGGTCGGGTAAACTGATTTTACCTGAACCTGACCAGACCAGTAATTCGGGTTGGAGTTAATTTTTTTGTTGTTGCTGTTGGATTCGGGTCAGGTTGACTGTAATTGTTTTGGGGTTGAGTTTCGATACTTTTGCGTCGTATTTGGTTTAACCTGGTTCTACAATAAAACTCTATGTTGTTGTTTCAGATGAAAAACTAGATATTTAAATAAGAATGAGTCTTTTTACATGTTTAATTGTATACATAAAAGGTAGAATTGATATTAGAAAAATGATTGTAGATTATTTTTTCATAATTGTATTAAACTATAGATATTTTTTTAGTTTTGGGTCGGATTAGGATAGAAGTATTTCGAATTTCGGGTAGACAAAAAAATTTGTCGCTAAAATTTAATTGCTGTAGGGGAAAATATTTTGATTTTGGAGTAGAGTAGAGTCCGGTAACCCAATTTTCCCACACACCACCCGGCAGTTGGGTGGTGGTTAGTTTTTAAAAAATGACTTGAGGTTAGTGTCTTTAAAATAAACAAACCATGGGTTAGGTTGGCACTGATTTTTTTCTTTGCATGTCGGGTTGACTGCAATTGTTTTGGTTTCGAGTTGAATTTTGATTCTTCCAAGTCGTGTTTGAGTTACCTGATTTTTTCAAAAAAGTGTCCAGAATATTGTTTCAGATTAGAGTCCTGCATTGCGTCATGTAACCCAATTTTACCCAAACCCGACCAACCCACTTTTTGTATCGGGTCCGGTTGAAGTTAATTTTATTCGTTGCGTCTTTATGCGTTTTGGGTTCAGTTTTGACTCTTTCAGATCGGGTTAGGGTTGAAGCGATTTTTCAAAAGAAAGGCGTGGATATTTTGCCAATGAAAAAAACTATATTTGAATTAATGTAAATGTGTTAATTTTTATAAAAGAAAAAAAATTGATTTTAGAGATATAATTGTAGACTACATTTCAGCAATCGTATTTTAGTATTTGTATTTCAGTAATTGTACCAAGTGATCTGCTGAATGATGAAAAGCTTTCTGACACAATTTCGGGCTCATTTCTAAACGCAAAGGCATAAAATTGACAGGTGTGACTGTTCAAGCAATTTGGAATCGAGAGGAGTTTTCCAATTTTTGATAAATAAATTACTTATCGAGTTATATAAGCGATTCGTGTCACGTGACAACATGTTTTCTCCTTTATGGTGCTGAAGCATGAGGAATTCGGTTCAAAACATGGACTTTGACAGTGTTTTCTGAAAGATCTTCTGTCTTTACCTGAAAATGGAAAACGTGTTTTGATTACAAAGTTTTTGAATAACAATGCCTGCTCACTTCATGCGTTTCTTAATAAAAATGAATTAAAATATGTGTGTGAAAGTAGCCCCTTTGTATTTGAGAACAGCTATAAGATATTTATTAATTTCTTTCACTTTGAGTTCAGGTTTAAATATTGTGGGTTGGGGTTAAATTATTTCGAGTTTCGGGTTGACACGCAGAGTTATTTTGTATAAAGATAGCCCTAAGATACGGTATCTGAAAGCAATTTTTTTTAAAAACGACCGGGATTTATTTTAATTTAATGTTTAATTTTATTTTTTGTTTTGTTTTGTTTTCTCCTCTGGCGTATGCTCTGATTTTCTGAAAACAAAACAGTTTTCATTGTTAGAAAGAGAAGAATATTATTATAGTAACAAAGTTTGTTTTAAATCACAAAAACATTTTTCTGATTTTGGGATAATTTTTAAAAACTCGTTCTTTTTGTAAATCTTGAATTCATATTTGTCAATTATGCATTAAAAAAAAGAAAAAGAAAAAAAAAAAAGTCTTGTCGCTTTTTTTTGAAAATTTTAGACAATTTAAAATAAAAGAAATGGTAAAAAATGCTAATTAGATCAATTTTAAACAACACCGTAAAGAAAAAAAAAACTCAGTTGGCTTTGTTTTTGTTTTTGATATGAGGAATTTGAGATCACATGATTAGTATTCTTGATTATAGTGATTCATAGACGTAGTACGTAAATTTAGCAAACTCAGCAGTTAAATGAATCATTTTGAAACGTCATGCGCTTTGTACATACGAGGATATTTTGTCAGATAAAAAGCTTGACTTGATTTCCAAGAAAAAAATATATTTTGTATACCTTTAAATGTTCTCTAAACGAAAGACTGATAAGTGTACTAGGTATAAAGTCCAGTGCAGCATCTGAAATGAAATTTTTGACAATGATTACGTGAAGAAACATACGGATTTAAAGCATCATGATCTTTCTAAGCAAAATCGCTTAGCTCCGATGTCCTGGGGAACTCAAAAGAAAGGATCTGTGGTTTGCAACCCTAGCATAAAAAAAAAATTAGTGACAGAAATAGATAATTATCGTGTATAATAATACGACCCGAGCAGGACTCTAATTTATATATATATATATATTACCAATTTGCCCCCCCCCCCCCTGTCAGAGACACTATGCCCGCCCATCAGGCAAATCTTGGGGCCACTCTTGTGAACAAGTGCATGACAAATTCATAAAATTGATACAAGATAAAGGTTAAAATTCAATATTTGCAGTAGTAGCCAGTAGCCGGTAGAGGTTGTATGTTTAGTAGCCACTGCTTTCAAGTTAATGGCCACTTATTACCATGGTTTCTGGATTTAAATAATTTTACAAGTAATATTTAAAAAATATGAATATTACAGAGACATATTTTTAGGTATATAAAAATAAAATTATCAGAGTGGCAGTTTACTTACCTCAACAATAACAAAATAATATCGTAGTTTTATTTCATGATTGTTTGCCAAAATTAAGTTTTAATTTGTGGTCCCTTTCCAAAAATAATGGTTTTATTTCACGATTGTTTGAAATCATGCTTTTATTTTGCAATCATCTTATGAAAATCGAAGTTTTATTTTGCGATCATTTAATGAAATTCACGGTTTCCTTTCATGATCACCTGATGAAAATCATTGTTTTATTATTGCTATCTTTTGATGAAAATCGACTTTTTGCAATCGTTTCCGAAAATTTTCTGTTTCATTTCATGGTCAATTGTTCAAAATAGCTGTTTTACTTCATGGTCGCTTACCGAAAATGGAGGTTTTATTTCGAAATCGTTTGATAAAATCCTGGTTTTTTTTCCTGCAATCACTTGACAAAAATTGTGATTGTTTTCTGCAGAAATTGTTGATTCTGTTTTTTCTTTTAATTTAAAAAGCAGAAATCTGCTAGTGGCATCTATGGAAATAAAATGGCGCTAAGAAATCGGATGTACTGCTACATGAAAAATAGAAATCGCCACTTTGGTGATCAGATGCACAGCATAAATTCGCCAGTTTTTTACATTTAGTCACCCTGTGGCCGGTGGAGACTGGGAATTTTAACCTTTAATACAAGACCAATGAAATTTTGATTCTGGGCCACAAACCAATAAGAATAGTAATGCTGTAGAAGAAAAAGATGCAGATGGTAGATCTTACCAGAGGTTCCTGTGGCTGTTCAGCAACATCCTCCATAAAAATGAGAAAGGAATAAATCCTATAATATTCCAGTTCTGATGTTTCTAAAAATGCCAAAGCAGTGGTGGGTAGAAAATTAAAGTGAGAAACAACATTCATCTAACCTTTACATCAAAAATTAATCAGTACAAACTAATGTCAAGTTCTAACATAATATGAAGTTTAATAAAATTATGTGCATTAGTTCTGGAGTTAAAGTGTCCACAAAATTTGCAATACACACAGACAAACATTTTCTAAAAATAAACAAATCCTGCACAGGACTGTGGGGAGGATTGTACATGGTTGCTAATATAATAATTTTTATAGTTAAAGGATTTAATAACACTTATTAATTATCACAAATAATAACATTTTATTCTTTTCTAATTCTAATAACAACAATACTGGGCAGTTGCCAGATTTCATATAAAAAACGTGCCGATAATTTTAACAGCAAAATAAATAAAAATGAAATAAAATAATGGGAACATGGAGTTGGGATAAATGTTGTAAGTTGCTTTAAACTGCATAATCGAGCCACTACAACACATCCCAAAACATAAAAAATCTGAAAAAAAAAACTTAAATTGAAAATTTCATGAAATTTATTTTTTATGTATATACAAAAAGTTGAAAACCAATGAATTCCCTACAAAAATGTCCCCCTTTTTTGCATGAAATCTTCAGGCAAGGCTATTGAAGGGATTTGAAATTGAACAGAATTTTTAATTTTTCGTTAAATGTATTACATATTGAGTTCAAAACAGCTTTTGTTTCATGACAATCTTTCGCAAGCTATTACACACCAAAAATCTGATCAAAACAGTACTATCTTAAAGATTCTTTGCCTTTATAAAAAAACAGAAAATGTTATTCAATTTTGTGGTTTCTGAATACAGATTTTGCCAATTTCATATGTCTAAGAGTAAAAAAAACTTGGAAAAACCAGAAAGTAGTATTTTGGATCTTTAGAACAGATTTCACATTTGTTTTTTCTTCAGTAAGCAAATTGCTTGTGATTAAAAAAATGTGAGAAATCCGCTTTTGTTTTCATCATCTTGTAGATAAAAATTGTGTAAAAAAACAATTTACTTTGTTTTTCAATTTTTGTCACCTATTTTTTGCAGTTTATGCATGTTGTCTCTAATATCTGAGAATCATACATGGTTTTTTACTAATTACAAAATTATTTTCATCCCTTCATGTGAACAAATTTTAGATATTCTAACTCTGATTCCAAACAATCATGTAATGCCTTTTGCCTATGAATGTTGTATTTTGCAAAATGCTAGGCTAAAGGACTAACTGGACCCACAAAACAAAGGATTTGCAGTTTTTTAATTTATTCTAAATACAGTGCTGCCTAACTTTACGTTTTACAGATTACACCACTTTTATTATAACTCTCTGGAGTGTTAAGTTTTTTAGTAATGGTGATTTCTCAAATTAAGTTTATGGTTTACTTTTTAGTTTTCTGTCCAATTAGAGAGGAAAAAAATATCGCATTTTTAAACAAAAGCTAAAAAAATTAAGAGCTTTAATAATGCACTATACAAGATTTCCTTTCAGAATTCATTAAAAAAAATCACCTTTGCAAATTCTGATAGAAAGTTAGAAAGAAAGAAAAATATGACAGAAATACAGATTGGTACTTTATATTGCTATGACTATAGGTGAAAAATATTAACTCAGATGTTCTTAAAAACTGAAAAATATGGCCATTACTTACTGAACACCACATTTTCATTTTTATCATGCTTCATATTTCAACTAATCACACACATTTAAAAAAAAAATTCTGACAGACTCTTCATTGTTTAGTAATAATATTAATGATAACGCTAAAATAAAATAAAATCTGTTCATTTATTCTAGAATTAGAAAGATAATTGGACTGTGCCATTAAATTGATTGCAAATGTTCTCATCTCTACATATTTTAGTAATATTATTTTAATTTCACCAGATACCACAAACTCAGTTTATCCTTGTTGCAGCCTTAACAAAAATTATGAAAAAATAAATAAAAAGTTATTAACACTTAAAATTAATCACTGCAGTTCAAGCAAGTGTAGCACTAAGAATTTGTTTACCTGAATGGAATTATGAGTAAAAGCCAAATTACTGAACTAGTAGCTTTCAGGTCTGATTTCACACAAAAAAAATGACCTAGGCTGGATTCCCTTCCAAACTTACTAATAGGCTCTAAATGGTATCTGGAATAAAATTACCGTAATTTCGGGTGTAAGCGCCGCGGCGCATACGTGTTTAAAAGTTCAAAATATCGGCGATGCGGCGCATACGCAAGGGCGGCGGGTAGAATGATTTCTTTTTTTTTCTCAACGTAGCGGTATCTGGATATTGTGAAAAGCCTTCATTTCATGTTTTTTTTAGTCTTACTGCCTCAAATTCACTTTTAAACACATGCATTCATTAACATTCATTCATATTTCACCTTTATTTACATTCATTTAATCTCAGTATAAAGTTCATAAACAGTACATAGTATCACAATACATCTTTATTATAAAAACGTAATTACTGTAATCAAAATATATTTAACTTACCCATATTTCTCTATTTTCTGTACAATATTAATAGCTCACTCTTTAAAAGTATTTATTGTATACTTTACAATAGTTGATAAATTGTATTTATTTCATAAGCACACCGTATACGGCGATAATCGAATAATCGATTGGCGTAGTACGTATTTTTTTTTTCCTATTGTATTTTAAGATAACCTGTGTTTCAATATTAATAGCTCACACTCTTTAAAAGTATTTATTGTATATTTTACAATAGTTGATAAATTATATTTATGTCATAAGCACACCGCAAACGGCGATATTCGATTAAAACGATAATCCAATAATCGATTGGCGTAGTACATATTTTTTTTTTCTATTGTATTTTAAGATAATCTGTGATTTATTGTTAATTCATATAAATATTTTATCGCTATTCTTGTTATTTTTAATCCAATTTTGCCGATTGTATCGTGACTATTTCATTTTTCCCAATGATGCGGCGCTTCTAATGGGTGCGGCGGTTACGTGTATATTTGTTTTTTTTTTTACCTATTTTTCAATGATGCGGCGCTTACGATGGGTGCGGTGCATATTCCCGAAATTACGGTATTGTTCTGAATCGCTGTTGAAAATTGGATTTGAGTGTCCTTGTAAACAGTGCTTTATATAACACAATCAACAAATCCTTTTTCATATTTAAATATGCTTTTTTACTTTAAAAAACCCTTTTTTAACTTTTAAAAACACATTTATTACTTTTTATTCCACTTACCCATTGTTTAAAACTGATTTAATTAAACCAGAATCTAATCTCAAGAAAATAAATAAGTTTTAAAGCAAAATGAAATAAAAATCAACCACATGCACATCCTCATCCAAACGGGTTTTAATCTACACACACTAAACAGTGCTTTACATAACATAATCGACAAATCCTTTTATCATACTTAAATATGCTTTTTTTTACTTTAAAAAAACCCTTTATTAACTTTTAAAAACACATTTATTATTTTGATACCACTTACCCATCGTTTAAAACTGATTTAATTAAACCAAAATCTAATCTCAAGAAAATAAAATAAAAATTTTAAAGGAAAAATAATTAAAACTCAACCTTGTGCACATCCTCTTCCAAAAGGGTTTCAATCTACACACACCAAAGTTAAAAAAAATTGGAGTTGGTGAGAAAAAAGATTCTAACTATTCGCAAAACATCACCAAAAAAGAGGACAAGTTCCCAGGTATACACAAGGGAAGCCTCTATTTTTTTCAACAGTTAGGCCTAAATATTGCCATGCGGTTATCACTACATTTTAGATCTTTATGGGACGACTTTACCTATGCTTGACCCCGCCAAATAGAGTCGCCAAGCATTGGCTAACAACACATATGGTTGCCAGAATGATGTGTGTGATATTGGCATATTGTGCCATTGTGTTAAGCCAATCGTGATTTTTCGGCAGTGGGGTCTTTTCAGCAACCCCAAGATATCCATTCGTTACTGTTATCAAAGAATGCACTTACTGAATGAATTTACTTACTGTAAATTCTTTGTTGTTATCTCCGCAATAGAACATTTTTTTAACTACAGTCTGTGGTTTTCGCTTTCGCTTTATTTTGCGTTTTGCAGGGAAGATGAGAATTTGAGACTACTAGAAGATTTCTCTTGATTCATCGTCATTTCGCTTATGCGTTTGATTTTTAGACAATAAACCTAGAAAGGATGTATATATATATTAAAGTATCTTAGTATAACATTTAAATTTCCTGTGTTTGAAATGTAATGCATTTATTTACGCAGATATTTCACGTAATGAGGCCTATAGTATTAAAAAAGAAAGAGAAATTAATGATAATTTAAGTAAAATATTTAAAATAAAAGTAATTAATGCATAAAGTTTTTATTATAAGTATTTTGGTATTTAAAAAAATGTATTTATTTATATACCAGTGTCTAGACGGAGGGGGGGGGGGGATGTTGAATGTTTTAATGTGTTCAATACTGTTTTCTGTTTGTAAAAGAAAACACAGACCAATTTTAAAGATCTCAGATATTTAAAGCAGAAATGCGAATACCTTGTTTTGAAGATCATAATTAAAATATTATCTTAGCCAAAACAATGGAGGAATATTAATAATATTATTTTATCTCATAAAATAATAATACATTTTTAAAGATTAATATTAAAAACTTTGCGCGTGCGAGTGTTTCATCATTTTTTATGTTCCTTTTCCTTTCTTTATTTGTGTTTCGAATTCACGAAAAATTTAGATTTTTTTTAAAATCAGCTCTTTAAATTTGTCATTGCATTGTTTGTGGTCCCGTTAAACTTAGATTCTCAACAGAAAAAAGTCCACTTCAACAAGGTAAAACTTTCTGACACGTTCACGAATTCATTTTTAAACGTAATAGCATGCAATTGGCCGGCAGGACTATTACAATGATTTTGAATCGAATAACGTTTTTTATTTTTCGAAAACTGCGTTGATCGGAACAATGTTAATACAAGGCTTTTCTAAATAATTTGAGCGTGAATTAATATTATTTTTTATAATCCAACAGTCCCCCCCCCCCCCCTCCACACACACTATTTATCTAAACAGGCCCTTATATCCACACAGGCAGACTGCAGACGGAATTTCAAGATGAGTAAAACGATTTAGAGAAAATATAATTTCAAACACCGATATCTAAGTAACAGGTACCAAGGTACCTGTACTTGACTACAGTTCTCTGAGAAAAGCTTAAAGTAGATATGTTGTAGACAAAATATTTTTACTATAATTATATTTAATAGCATCAAACAGCAAAAGAAAATAAGTTAACCTGGAGATTTTAATAAAATGCAAAACAAATAAAACATAAGGTTCATGATTGAGGGGAATTGGGGGGGGGGGGGGGAAGCTTGAAAAAGTCTGGGCTGCATATAATCAGCATCCAAATAAAATATGGCTAAAAAAAGTATTTTTGTGAAACAAATTTTTTTAAATCATAACTGAGTTTTTTTTTGTGTAGTTCGAATGTTATTTAAAATCTAGTTTTAAATAAAATAATTATGGAGATTGCAAAGTGCATATACGAAAATTTCCGTAACGGACACTTCTTAATAACAGACACCTCTTTGAACCCATAACACATCTATATTTCTACAGTTTAACCTTTAAAGAACAGTGGACAAATCACCAAAATGTCCGCTATTGGGGAGGGGGGAGTTACCGCAATATACATTTTTCTATATTGTAATTATACTTGTAAAATTCCCGGAAATGTTTAAATGATGGAAAAAAAACTTCGGCTTTGTTTTCTTTCTGGATAATTTTGCGAAAGTGAAAGGCTTAAAGGAAAAAATGATGATAGTCCATTTTTGTGAAATTTAAGATAACAGATCTGTGTAATGGTTTGAGAGGCATATTAATATACAGCTGAAGATAGGACATTCACACTATTTGTAAAGGGAATTAACTCAGAATATCTAATTTATGACTATTACCTTTTACCAATTTTTCAATTTTTTTTTTAAATAAAAAATAAATATTTGTACAGTTATCGTTTTTTAGAAGATAAAAAATAATAAACATACTTACAATTTTTACACTCTATTTATATATTACTTTAAATGAATATATTAAGAAGAAATAATGATAGTTTTAACTATGTTTTCCTTTGGAGGCTTGCTGCCAGCAGTTCTCAAGATTATATTTTTCCTCTGAACAATGCAAAACTTTTTGACACATTAAGGAATTCATTTTTAAACATAAAAGCTGCCACTTGCAGCTTAATTTGTAATCTAATAGACTTTATCCTTTATAGGTAAATGAGTTACATATTGAGTTCTAAGCGATTGTTGTCTCATGACGGCAGTTTTTGTTCCTTTACCACACTGTCGCGTCCGGAAATTCGATTCATAAAGTCAAATTTGATATCGCTTTCTGAATGATCTTATGCATTTACCAAAAAATGAAAAAGCTGTTTGATAAAAAAATTTTTGAATAACAGCTTGTGGTAATTTAATGCTTTTGCCACTTTTGCGTATTTTATATTGAGAAATTTGTTACTTGTTACATTAAAATCAGAATTTTATAATATTTTCTGTAATAAATAAAAATGATGCTTAAGCATAAATAGTAAAAAAAAAAAAAGTGGTTAAGTGTGATCGAAAATCGCTCAAAGGGTTTCGTTTAATATTCCTTTCAAAACATTTTATCCTTTCTTTAAATCCGAATAAATTTCATTCAGCGAAAATCTTTTTTATAAAGTAAAATTTTACCACTCTATTTTTTCGTTTTCTCGAATATCTAAACCAGCCAGCTATTATATTCTGTCATAATATCTTTCATGCGGACTAAATGCGATATTTAAAAAAATAATTTCAAAATTAAACATGTTGTACACCTTCAAAATGTTAAAATAGGCGAATATTTCCGTAATCGAATTTTTATCATGATTCAAAAAATGTTTCTCAAACTCATATATTTAAATATTCTCTATTACTCATATTGATACTCGCTTTGTATTATTCTCAAACATTTGAAAAATTCGTTAAACTTCCAATATGACGTCAGATTTTCTTTTTAATTCTCTTATGACGTGATATTAATCTGCTTTGTGTACATACACATACTCATACTCCTTGCATTATTGAGAAATCTTAGACAATTTCCGTTTTATTACCACTATGACGTCAATCAATTTATTTCATATTAATCTTTTTTTCAATTGGTGAAACATTTTTTTTTCCTTTTTCATGTGGAAATCGTTCAATAGAAAATTAATTATTGTAGAAAGAATTTCATTGTGGATTTTTAATTTTTGACACGAAGCTGCTGAAACGAAATTTTTCTGCTTTTTTTCCTTTTTCATGTGGAAATCGTTCAATAGAAAATTAATTATTGTAGAAAGAATTTCATTGTGGATTTTTAATTTTTGACACGAAGCTGCTGAAACGATTTTTCTGCTGAAACGAAAAATGTTTAAATGAAATAGGAAAAGACTGTTAAAATTTTGGTTTTTTATCTCTATTTATTAAAATAATACGATTTTTTCAAATTTTAATATTTTGGGCTTCTTAGCTGTCAGCTAAGTTAAACGCAAAGTTTCAACTCTGTGAGTTATATAGTTTCTGAGAATGGCTCTGTGACGGACAGACAACAGAGCGGGAGCAATATGGTTTCGTGAGATGAACGAAACCCTAAAAATCATCCATCGAGAATAGATTATAAAACAATTTCTAACACTTTCAGAATACTGCAACAGAACCATTGCTAAGATTTCAGCACTTATTGTCTAGAGCCGAAAAGGTATTCGAATTCTTTTATCCTTTCTTGTATATGATTTATAGATCTGTGTTACGTAATGTGCTAAAATTTAGCTCAGTTAAAGTATAACTCAATTGGACATTCACCTTCAATACTTTTGTACAGCTCCATATATTATCTATCGATTTAACACTCCTCACATTAAACTAAAATTTAATTCGGAAAAATAACGCACAACACGACTGATATCGTATTTTCCGAAATTACTATCCATAGACGACAATGTATTCGATTCTTTTTATAGCACTGTACATCAATTTGTTTATAGTTTACAAAACTCTCTTCTGCTGGAAAATGAATAACTCAATTAAAAACATCCTTAAGATGGTTCTCGAATGACCTGCTCAACAACGCGGCTCATTAAATTGCAAAGGCATTAAATTGGCTGGTCTGACTATTGAAGTGATTTGGAATCAAAATGAGTTTACCTTATTTTGATAAATAAATTACTTATCGAGGTATAAGCGATTCGTGTCCCGTGATGGCACATTTTTTCTCTTTTCTCGCGTGCTGCTGCATTGGGAATTCAGTTCAAAATGCTGACTTTGGCAGTATTTTCCTTAAGATCTTCTGCCTTTATCAAAAAATGGAAAACGTCTTTCGATTACATAGTTTCTGAATAAGAACACCTGCCCGTTTCATGCATTTCCCAACAAAAATAAGTTCAGAAATGTGTCAGAAAGTAGCTCTTTGGATTTGAGTACAGCCCTAAGCAAATCATGCTCATACATTAGTGATACTTACGAATTATTTTGTGTAGCCTACATAAATGATCTATAGATTTTTTTTTAACATTTGTTCATGATAATACATTACATATATGTAAATTATATACAAACTGAAAACAGTTACATATTACTTTAATTTCCTTATTTTTTATCAAGAAAGGGTCGCGGAGATTTAGTTGCAATAGTTAGTATATTTGTGTGCCACAAAATACAAAAGGTCGAAAACTCTGTGTGCAATCATCAACTTAGACATTTCTTTTGTCTAAAAAAAAAATGTTTTTTAGAGTTTTATAAAGCGTATCCTCCTCTCCCCCCCCCCCCCAACCTCCCTCTTTTTTTCTTGATGTCCTTTATTCTTCAACTGTACAAAATTAAAATACGACGTTATTTCCTAAATATACCCAAATATTATAGTTATGGTCATTTCCGTTAAGGAATTTGGAATGACAAATTAGCAATGGATATCAAAAAACAATGAAACGACATTATTAGCTTTGAAATTAACCGCCTCATTGCAACCTCTTTAAAACATAATTAAACAAAGATTCAATATATAAACAGATCGTGCTCCTTATATTTCAGTTTTCAATTAATTTTCTCAGTGAAAAAAAAACGTTCTGTGGGGAGTCTGATTCTGAATACCTCCCTATTAAATAGATTTCGTAAGCAATACTACCTATTACATTCTCCCCTAAGTTGGAATTTTAAAAAAAAATTTGCAGATCTACACCGATCCTGACTCCCAGAACCCAAAATCACCCCCCAGTTCAAGACTATATCTATCTATCTATGTCACTTTTTTATGGACACGATAACTGCAATAATTCTGCACAAATCTCTTCCAAACTGATACATAAAATCAAGGGGCATAAAATATCGGTCAAGTTGTTAACGGGCAAAATCGCACCAAGCGCGGGGGGGGGGGAATAAGGGGGCTTTTTGTGAAAACAAAAAAACCCATAATTTCTTAATTATGATACGTATCGAATCCGTTTAAAGTTATTATTACTTCTAGGAAAAGGGCCGAAAATTTATGTATGGCAGAATTTTGATATCATTAAAAATGGCCCCAAGGGGGGGGGGGGAAGGGGGTTTTAGAAGAAAAAAATTCATAACTTCGTCAATTCAAAAGATATCGAATCCATTTAAATTATTATAACTCCTCTTAATAGTATTTAAAACTTTTATGTTGACAAGTTTTTTATAGAACCAACCCTTATAGCAAAAAAAAAAAAAAAAAAATCCCTGCCGGCTCCGCCTGTTAACAAGTTAGGTTTCGAAGTGGACGGTTCCAACTGTCGCATCATGGCAGAAAGGTCATTTCTTCCGTAACTACCAACAAACAGGCGCCCCACGGCCTGCGTCTTCGAAATCTACAAGTGCCTGTAGGCCGAGCCGTAAGGGATTTTTTGTGTTAATTGGTGTCTTGTAATAGGGGACGTTAAACATAATCCAGTTAACATAAACGTAACATAACATAACGTTAAACATAATCCAGAAGAATCAGGAAGTTGTATAATACTAAAAAAATGGAGTATTGTCATAGTCAATAGACCTTTTCCCTTCCCATATGTACATGCAAACAGCCTTTTAGAATGAAAGATGAAAAATATATTCTACTTTTGTGCAGGAAAGAAAAAAGCAGGGAAATATTTTTACTTGTATTTCGATTATAGTATTAAAGATTTTGTTAAAACGTGATGGAAAAAATATACTGCTTTGAACAAATATTTGTGTGTTACAATATAACGTATAGCAACATTTGCAGTAATAAAAGAATGCTGTTTTTCTTTCATGTTGCCACTTGCCAATTGCCATATCTCTTTAAGGTAATCACAAATTCCTTGCTCAACAATGTGAAACTTTCTGACACATTTTTAAACGTAAAGGCATAAAACTGGCAGGCCTGATTGTTGAAGTGATTTGGAATCGATGATTTGGAATCGAAATCCTGGCGCTGTCGCGCCAGGATTTCGATTAAAAAGGTGCACTTTGATAAAGTTTTATGAAAAAATCTTATGCCTTTTCCAAAAAATGAAAAATGTCATTCAATGACATAGTTTCTGAATAGGAACACTTGTCAATTTCATGTGTTTCTGAACGAAAATTAATTCAGAAATGTGTCAAAAAGTAGCTCCTTTGAATTTGAGAACTGCCTTAAGAAAACTGCGCAAAAATTACCTCACCTTTATCCATCACCTTTAGACCATGGCCGCCATCTTGAACCTCGAACCTGCTGATGATGCAGAACACCCATTTCTCTTGTACTTGCGAAATTAAAAAGAACAATTGTGCTACTGTTTTACCCACTCATTATTTAATATTGCCCACCATTTCTAATGCTGTAAATCAAAGATATCTTTGTTGACCACGTATGGAGTTGGCACCTCCCCCCCCCCCCGCCACCTCAATTACGATTTAAGATTTACAAATTACATAGAAGTTTTGCCCAACCATTATATAACTTTGTCCACCTTTTATAACGCTGTAAATTAAAAAATATGGTTTTGACCACGTGTTCAGCTGGCACCGCCCAATTCGAATATAGCTACACAAATTACGTAGAAGTTTTGCCCACTCATTATTTAATTTTGACTATCATTTTTAACGCTCTAAATCAAAGACATCTTTGTTGACCACGTGTGAAGTTGGCACCCCCCATTACGAAATAAGCCTTACACACATAATTTTTTCCCACCCATTATATAATCTTGCCCACCTTTTATAACGCTATAAATTAAAAAATATGGTTTTGATTACATGTTCAGCTGGCACCAGCGAATTCAAATATAGCCGTACAAATTACGAAAAAGAAAGGCTACCGTGGTGCTTTACCAAGGCTACACTACATACCGGGCTTGCTCATTCATTATCATGACATCACAAAAGGTGGCTGGCCGCGACCAGTGATTGGTGCAAAGCGACGAGCCCCTCTTTTGTGCCAATCACTGTGTGTCTTTCATTTTGTCGATTCGCTTTGTACCAATCGCTGGTAGCGGCCAGCCACCTTTTGTGACGTCATGATAATGAATGAACAAGGCCGGTATCTAGTGTAGCCCTGGCTTTACGCGTATCCTTGTTTACAGACCGCGGAAGTCACGTGCTGCTCGAATGCACCAATGCAGGTGTACGAAAAGAGCTTTACGTCACTCTAGCGGTCTGCGAGGCTAACGAAAAAGACAGGCTACCGCAGTGCATTCCACTTATCTTTTTTTACAGACCGCTAGAGTGACGTGATGCTCTTTTCGTACACTTGCATTGGTGGATTCGAACATCACGTGACTCCCGCGGTCTGTAAAAAAAAGATACGCGTAAAGCACCGCGGTAGCCTTTCTTTTTCGTTAGCCTCGAGCGGTCTGTAAAAAAAGATAAGTGGAATGCACCGCGGTAGCCTGTCTTTTTCGTTAGCCTCGGGGCAGTTGCAATTGACGTCATGATGGAGGTCACACACTACAAATGGGCAGTTCTGATTGATGGAACTATACTGACCTCCAGTTGAAGTACAATGGTTGATCAACTGATTGCAACTTCCCTATAGTCATCGAAAAACTTTCGGAACATCAGCTAAATCCTGGCAAAACTTTAAGAACGCCCGATAAATCTCGAAGAACGCTTGGCAAAACTCTGAGAACACTGGAAAAAACAGGGCAATTTTATATGGTCACGAGCAAAGCAGGTCAAAAATTTAGGAACGGTAGGGGAGGGATTCTAGGATATTGGGAAAAAAACGGCCAAAGCCACAAGAATGTTGAACAAAGCTGGACAAATCCTTAGGAACGCTGGACAAAACTTTAGTAACGTTAGGCAAAACTTCAGGAAGGCTGTGCAAGACTGGGTAAACATTAATAATGCTGGACAAAACTATAGGGGCACTGGACAAAACTTGACGAAACTGTAAGAAAAGAGGGAAAACTGGGCAGTGCTATAAAAAAATTTGGGCTCAGCCGGATAAACCTTTAGGGACGATGGACTAAACTAGGATTGTTGGGCGAAACTCTAGAAACAATGGAAAAAACTGGGCTATGCTATAGGATTACGGGTAAAAGTCACGACTGCTGAACACAATTCTAGGAACGTTTTGAAAAACTTTAGGAATACTGACCAAAACTTTGCAATACTATAGAAACAGGGGCAAAGCCAGACAAAAAATTAGGAATACCGGACCAAAAATTTTAAACATTGGCCAAAACTAGGCTAATTCTAGAAACACTGTACAAAACGGGACAATGCCATAGGAACACTAGACAAAACCTGGGAATGCTATCAGAACACGTGAAATCCACGTAAAACTTTAAGAATGCTGTTCAAAACTGAGTAATGCTAAAGGAAAACGAGTAAAGTCGGGTAAAACATTTGAAATGCTAGGTTAAACTCTAGAAATTCTTGTCAAAACTCTGGAAACGCTGGATAAAATTCTATGAACGTTGTGCAAATCTGGACAAAGCTCTTGTGAAATACTGAGCAAAACAGGGCAATGCTATAGCATAATTTAAAAAAAACGGACTATGAGCTCGTTCAGAGACCGAAACGCGGGTTACTCGTATAATTGGGGAATGACGTCATCTGATTTTGTCAGGGTAAAGTTGGGTTAAAACGGCTGTGAACGCTTTTGGGTGAAGTTATGGGCATGTTTACGATCAAACACTTCCGTCAACCAATCTACCATTACATTTTGATTGTACGAACGTTGCAGGAAGCATCCTAGCCAACGTTGGCCAATTATATCATAGTCCTGTTAAAGGTAGACCAATGAAATGGTCAGGACTCAAGTGTACAGTAGGAGTCATAAAGAACAACAGTTGACAATTGCAGTTAGCTATAAAGCAAACAAACAAATAAGATTTCCCAACCACGTGATCACTTTACCCAACAAAATTCTCCAGGTAATGTGGGTTACCCGAAGTCCCGGCTTTGAACGCTACTGGAAACCCTCAAAAAGTCACTTGATATTGATATCTGAACGCTTCGGGTTTCCCGTGCGTTACTCTATGTAACTCGGGGTTCGGTTTGTGAACGCGCCCAATGTTATATAAAAACAGGCAAAGTCTGAAAAACTTTAAGAACGCTAGGCAAAACTTTATAAATACTTGGAAAATGCTGCAAGAATGTTAGGCAAAGCCGTGGAAGTCTCTAAAAAAGCTAAACAAACATAAGACTGTTGGGCAAACACTAGGAACAATGGGCAACACGTGGTAATGATATTATAGCATCACTTTAGTAACGCTGAACAGAACTCTAGACGTTGGACAAAATTCTAGGAATACCGGACAAATCTGAAAACCCTGTCAAACTCTCAATCTGGAATCACCCTCTCCTTCGAAACATACCGCAAATGGGATGCTGATATAACTTTAGGAACTTCGGGAAAAAACGCTTCGAACACTCTAAAAATCCGGGCAACGCTATGGACTTTACCCACGAGTGGCAACAGCTACGTCTCTGCGAGTACATGCTCTCCGGAAAAGACTGTTTATTGAACGAAGGGAAAGTTGTGCTAAAATGTTCTTCACGCCTATTGCTGTTTTTCTGTTATATACCCGCAGATGATCTGGAGGGTCCCTCTTGGTGGTCCTGACTCGGCCCCTTAAGTGGGAAAGATGACCGGAAGCCAAGCATTTTGCGACTCTCCGTCGGGTTGTTCCGACTCGACCTCTTAAGTGGGGAAGAGGACCGGACTCTCGATATAGTGAGATGTTCGTCGACAAAGCAGGGACAGGAGACGGACGGACTACCGCCTCATCGTGGTCCGCCGGTGAAAAAGGGATGTCCGAAAAAGCCGGGATACTCAGAAGACCCGTTGTGGCACCTCAACGAGGTCCCTTAGGACCTGGGGGTCTGGGGGTTCCCCTATCGTAAGCGCAGATTCACCGCGGTGCCAGGACTCCGTCAATGCTCGGAGTCTCTTCCGTAGGTGCTGGAAGGACATCCCATAGATCAATCCCAGTTGCTTGGGCAAGGGGCTCACTAAGGAGACTAGTCCTTCTCTTTTGTGCCGAGGTAGGTGACACTGGGCAAAGGCAAGCAAACGGCAGCTGGACCATCTCCACAAACTTATCCAAGGAATTGACGGCGGCGAGATCGGGTTTCGTAGAGCACGATGCGTGGTGACTCTGTGGTGCGCTGGGAGATACGGCATGTAAAAACTATCTGCACCGTACCAGCGGCAAAGGTGGAATAGCTACCGGCGTGCGTGCGTATGGGGCGTGCATGGCCCGCAGCCACCACGTCATCCACTGCAGCTGAAGCAGTTGGGAGCCAATCTCAATGGTTGGGCAGCGCAGGAGGTTTCCAAAACCAAATGGGGTTTCAATCCAAAGGCGGCCCATCAGGTCGCTGTGGACGAAAACCATATCTTGGTGAGGGGATCACCCACTCCTCGTGTTGTTCGACTACGAGAAACCTGGCCGGAGACTCGTCGACTAACGCGACGGCGATCAAGCCAAAACTCGGTCCCTCGGGTCGAAAACCAATCCAGCGTGTCTTTGCATAATTGGAACTTTCCGTGCCCGATGGTTGGATTAGCGGTAGTCTTCACCTAATTTTTACGCAACTAACCTCGACCGGTACTGCTTCTTTAGCGTTCTAGAAGGAATTTTCCATGCCCACCAGAGTTCGGTAGGGGGTATAAACCTAATTTTCCGTTGTTTCTAACATTTTTGTGATATGTTAAGTTTTGTGTTCGCATGTGTTGTTTTTACATGTGGATGATCCTCTTGACAGAGGCGGATTAACCACCTACCGGGCTCCTAGGCTTAACACATTGGGCCCCCCCTCCTTCTCTATATGTATATACATTGATATACAATACACACACACACATATATATATATATATATATATATATACAAACGTACACACGCGCGCGCACACACACACACACACATACATATATATACATACATATTTTTAGGACAAAAAACAGGTTACAAACTTAGCGCCGGGCCCTTAGTTTGTCGTGCCCCTAGGCTTCAGCCTACTCAGCCTATTTGGTAATCCGCCTCTGCCTCTTGATGGAGTCCATCGGATACCATCTGTGTTCTGACCGTAGGGCTCACCGGAAGCAAAGCCATCGAGAGAGGACAACCTAAGGCGTGTTTATGCGTCAAGGGCAAAATTTCTTTGTGGTCCCGGGTTGGCGAGAAGTTCCTTCTATCGCACAAGCAATAATCGCGGCAGAGGAACTAGTCGTTTCCTCCTTCCCTAGGACTCGATGATCGGACGCCGCGAGAAAGCAAGGGTCGTCGGGGGAACTCGGCATTATGGCTTAGAACCCGGTTCCCCTCATGGGGTTCCGGCGACGAAGCCGTCGGCTGTCTTCGTGGAGGTCTCCTGATTATGGGAGCCTCCACGTAACGACCTATGTCGTCACCACTTCGTAGAATCGGAGTGATGCGTAGGTGGTGGTGCTCCGACGCCGTAGCGCATACGGGGGCGGACCCTGTTCGTGCGCGTTATATGTCCCTCAGGACATGGGTATGGCGGTTGAGACGCTGACGGTCGCGCAGCTCAGTTTTTATACCCGCAGATGATAGACTTGGGGTCTATGTAGGGCTACTGTTATCGCGACCTACGTTACGTTATACACGGCCGGTGCATGACGTTTAAAACGTCACATGGTGTGGATAATTTTGAAACGGCGATTGGTGCAAAATGGGGGGCGCGCCGGTTTGCGCCAATCGCGATATAAAAATGATCCACTCCATGTGACGTTTTAACAGTCATGCACTGGCTGTGTATAACGTAGGTCGCGCTATAATACAGGCTGAATCATCAAGCATTTTGATGCTCACTTAAACCAATCAGCGATTGTTGCCACGCTGCGTGGCCAATCGTTCTCCTCCTGCTCCTATGGGCAATTAAATGACGGTGTGAGTCAGCCCGGATTGTATTGTAGTCCTACTTTACACATGTGAGTGGAAAAATGGAAATTTGTAGGAACGATGAGCAAATTTCCAAGGACACTGAGAAAACCAGTTACTGCTGTAAAAACTTAGGGCAAACCTTTAGGAACGCTGGGTAAAATTCTGGAAATATGGTCAAAAGCTACATATTTGATTATAGCGTTATAAAACTTTTGGCAAAATTATTTCAACTTAATTCGTATTGGAAGTGGGGGGGAGGGGGGGGGGATTGAAAACGTAGTCACACAGGAGTCAACAAATTTCTAAATCGGATAAAAGCGGGAGTGAGACAAAATTGCAGTACATACAAATTTTAAACTTTAAATAAAAGTTTGTAAAAATTTGATAAATATTTTTTTTTGTTTATGTACATATTGAAACTAATAAAATTGTTTTAATATAACTGAACCACCCGGCTTCGCCCGAGGTAACCTTGGTCTTCCGGGTAACATAAGTAAAATTATAATATCCTAAAAACACGCCAATCACAACAACGCACTCGCGTCCATAAACCGTCAAAATGATATTAAGAAAAACTTATCTTATTTTGACGCAATCATACTAAGTCCCTCGGCTTTATAAATAATAATTAAAAAAAAAAAATATTTTACGTAAAATATTTATATACCTTTTAAAAATATCTTACGTAAAATATCTAATCAAAAATCAGCAATAGTTGTCTTATTCGTCTAACTTTCCATGGTCGTGTTCATATCCGATGTTTAACGCCTTTAGTGGGGGAATTTCTAAAATCGCTGACATAAGTGCATAACTATTTTGTTTTTTAGTAGATTTGTCATTCTGAATTTCATTCTACTAACTAACACTTCGGCTGAAATATGACGAAATGACTTAAAACGTTCGACCCTCCATTTAACCCCCTTAGTTGGTGAATTTCTAAAATCGCTGAAATACGTGTTTAACTATTTTTTTTAGTGGACATGATATGCTGAATTTTATGTTCCTACCTAACTTCTGCTAAGATACGACGAAAAAAATGACCTACAACTTTCGACCCCACTTTAACCGTTTTCAAGGAGGAGGGGGGGGGATTTTAAAAAATCTTTTTTTATTGCTTGCCTAGATAATAATAGCAATCTACTTTCCAGATTTCGTGATCCTGACTTTAGTCATTTCAGCTGGGCATTGATGAGTTAGTCAGGCGTTCTCTATTTATATAATAGTATAGATATAGATATTAGATAACCAGGGCTTAATATGCGCCGGAACCCACCGGAAACCAGCTCCAGTACTTCTTTGTTTTTAGTAAATATTTAAATATTGGCCATAAATCAACGGAGCTATAAACACTGCGCTCCGGAGCCCAGTCCAATAACGCTTCCGAAAAACGAATCCTAAATGACCCTTTTCTTTCCCTCCTATCTCAATGATTTGCTTTCTTTTGTATCAAAACACTTATAAGTGACATAATGTGCTGCTCACGTAAGAGATAGAGATGAAACAGGCTCGTTTTTTATATCAGTCTTCGGGTTTGGGCAAGCTCCAGCTCAGGGCTCGGAAGTAGCGCGCTACAAGTAGCGAAACTACAGTAGCCGCTACTTTTTCTAGTAGTTTGTAGTGTAGCGCGCTACATTTAAAAAATTGTAGTGTAGCGAGTAGCGCGATACAAAATATGAGTAGTTTGTAGCGAGCATCGACGCTACTTTTCAGGCTACTTTAGGAGGGAGGAAAAAATGCCAATCTTCAAGTCACGTGATCATAACTCGTTTCTTTTGTGCGAAATATGTTCTCTGCAACAATTTGCGAATGTCAGCGACAAATCTCACTTGCAGTGTCATAGATTTTTCCATAAACGACGGGCACGGTCACAAATAAACTGTAATTTTTATAGTTTGGGTGTCAGAAACTTCGTGTATTGTCATTTAAATCCATAGAAATCTTCTTAATATAATGTATTTTTATACGACTACGATTGTTTTTACCAAAATATAGTCGTCTGGCTATGTTAAGTCTTTATCTAACTCTAATTTCTTCTCCCTTTTGCCTCCAACCCCCAGCAAGCAAAGAAATATAAAATCTTTATTTAAAGGGGGGAAAAAATGGAAAAGAAATAGAACGGATTCATCTAATCATAAATCATCTAAATTATCCCTAACCTCTCAAATTCACGCTTACCCCTTATAACCTGAAGTTGCACATAGCGGTGTTACCATTTTCTTTATTAATAATAATTACTGGATTGCTAACTCGCACCGAATATCTAAATCATTATTCAATTGTAATTACTGTGTAACCGAAAGACCTTTCCTATTATTCTTTATTTTATTTTATTTTATTTCCTGGTAAAGACAGAAGAATTTTCAGAAAACACTGTCAAAGTCGGTGTTTTCAACCGAATTTCCGACGCCGCAGAAGGGGAAAAGGAAAAAACGTGACACGAATCGCTTATAACCCGAACCCGATAAGTAATTTATTTTTCAAAAAACGGAAAACTCATTTCGATTCCAAATCGCTTCCATAGTCAGACCTGCCAATTTTATGCATTTGCGTTTAAAAATGAGTCAGATAATGTGTCAGAAAGTTTTGCGTTGTTGAGCAAGGAATTTGAGAACCACCTTAAACGCTACTGTGCTATATCACTCTCATAAATTTGTAAGATTATTACAATTTTTGTTTTCAAATTTCCTCTATTTAACACTTTCCAACATAATTAAAAAGCGTCTATGAATTCGCTTTGTCTGTCTGTCCGTGCTCTAACTCTTGTAAATATACTCGGATTGCCGTGAAAGTTTTATATGTTATTGAAGTTTACCATTGAATGTTGAGTATTGAAAATGAAGTGTGTAGCATTTATATCTCGCTTACAGGGACATTCAAAAGAATTCTGTTACATTATGGTCTATGGGGAAAAATCGTTTGCGGTGCATTTAATTAGCGATGATAACTAAAGTAGCGAAAAATAGCGAAGTAGTGACTACTTTTAAAAAGTAGTTTGTAGTCGCTACTTTTTAAAGCAAGTAGTTGTAGTTAACTACATTTTTCATAAAGTAGTTGTAATTGTAGTTCGCTACAAATAAAAAGTATTTTTTTCGACCCCTGCTCCAGCTTAATATGTCTTAAATTCAATTTTTATTTATTTCAAATCATTTTAATGCTATTTTGATCAGAATAAAGAGTCAACAGAAATAGTCTTTTTCTATTCTGCATAGCTGCGAACTATTCATTTTTTGTATTAACACTATTTCTGAATCATATAATCCTGAGCTTATTGAATCGCAGAATTCTCCAATTAATTAACATTAAGATTAGGCAAAGGTTTCTATTTGGAAGTAGTAATAACTAAAAAATGGAATAGTGGATTGCTAAGTTATACGCAGATAGATGTATTTAAAAGTTTTATTTTGCTAAATAAAAAAACAATGCTTTGAATTTTGAAAATAATGTATGAAATATAAATATGCAAATTGGAGTGACGGCATAGAGGGGGGGGGGGGTAGGGGGGGGCTGAGGGGTACGCTACGGGTGTTAGTACTGCAGAATATTATGGCTCCGGTACTTTTTTCCTTAGAAATTAAGCCCTGTAGATAACAGTAAAATTTTAGGCTGTATATGCTTTTTTTACTTTAATCTTTACACATTATAATCAATCTTAACACAAGGTTTTGTATACATCTGGTTATCTTTAAATGCTATGGGAAAGGCTTTAACTCAGAAATCACCTTCCATTTAACCCTACACTTCTTCAGTGCATATAGCCTTAACTCTGAGGAAAAATAGATGCTTGATTTATTTTTTTGACTTTCTAAACTTTTTCTATACTACACATAATAACATTTAACTAAATTACATAGAGGAAGACCCTGCAACGTCTAGCCCTTTAAAAAAATTGAAATTTGATAAATTTTAAACTGGAAAGAGATTGATAATATTAGCTTGATGCAGATTGTTGACTGTTAAAATTTTAGACAATTAAGTTTATTTACTTAGAAAAGCAATTTTTGTATATGAAACATGGCCACAATGAATTTTTTCAGTCAAATATACATGCATACTTTTTCACTATGTTGTCTATACTCCTATTAAGCAATTAAAATTTGAATATATGTATACAGAGTGTTTCGCTCCAACCAAACCCTAATTCTTGTTTTGTTAAAATGATGAATCTATTTTAGCGAAAATCTCGAAGAGACTTACCTTGTTTAGTGACAAATGTAACAATATTTACGTATCACGAGAATTGGTCAAAGTTATTATCACCCGCATCCAAACAGTGCTGAATTAGGTGCCCCATATTTCGGAATGTAGTTGACATTACATACTGTGTCATTGACTGAATTACTGTGCACATCCAGCACTTTTCTTGGTATCGCATTCCGCATAAAGCAATGTAAATCTGTTGAACTTTTCGTTAAAATAGCGTCATATTATTAACCTCTAAATAAATATTTGGGTTTGGCTTAAAGTCTATACCCTATATTTTTGACTAAAATGCATTGCGACCTAGTTTACTACGATACAAAAATTGTTAATTGTAGCGTGCTCTACCACCTCTTACAGTTTGTCCCATCTTTTTTGAAGTGCTCTGTATATGCATATATATATATGTTTTTTTAAGAGAGAAAGTATGGTTGCTTTTAATATTTATTTTTCATTTGTAATATTTAATAACAAAATGATGAATAAAAAAATTTAAGAGTATGTTAGCATATAAAACATTGTTATTGACTCTTTACAAATTTTCCCCTAGTGAAAATATTTTACAAAA
Source organism: Maratus michaelseni (assembly GCA_963931845.1). Taxonomy (NCBI): domain Eukaryota; kingdom Metazoa; phylum Arthropoda; class Arachnida; order Araneae; family Salticidae; genus Maratus; species Maratus michaelseni. The sequence continues at coordinate 300,220,478 of OZ007597.1, forward strand.
TCACATAACACTTTTTTAATAATCATAATTTCAATATTTTTAACCTTATTTTATTTTAATACTCATTGAAGTCTTTTTGTAATAATGCATAAGATACACAGATATAAATATCCGGCGATTGTGAGGTACTTTTTAGCGCAGCGTTGTGACATTTTATTACTTTACAATATGATTTCTTTGTGCGCGCCATGCAATTTTTCACGTATGTCATACTGATTTTATTTATTTACCCAATAAAAATTGCCCCACAGTCTCAGTGCTGTTAACATGTTATAATAATACGCGAATAATACTAGAATAGTCACATATTAAGCATAATCACTAAAATTAGATGATTTATTTGGAGTTCCGATTTTCCTTGATACATATTACATAAATTCACTTAAATTTTCTTTAGTACCACGGTGTTCATTAGTCTGCATCGAATGGAACTAAAAAAAAAAAAAAAATCTGTGTAAACAGAACCTGCGTATAACAGAAAACTTTTACGTTCTTTTTTGCCGAAAGGAATATAGTACAAATCTATACCTGCTAAGACGAAAACTTGTCTAAAAACAACATATTTTTCCTGTCACTATCCCTAACGATTCAGTTATTACGCAAATTTAATGCACATGGTTCAATAAAACCTGGGATAACGGAAGCTGTTTATAACGAAATCCTGCATCTTAAACGTTAAAAAAAAAATAATAATAATAATAATAAACTTTCTAGTGCAGGAATAACCATACAATTATAACTTCTCAATAGAAAACCTCTCCAAAACTGAATTTTGTTTCGGGCCGAAGCAATTCCACTATCACATATTTTAACTGTGCAAGATTAATATGTTTATTTAAAATAGTAAAACCTACTAAGAGAAAATCTCAAATAATCATCAGAAAAATATTACGTTTTGGAGAGGTATCCATCTTAGAAAGTATAATTTTGGGGTATTTTTTCGAAAGAGAGTATGCATTTTTTACGTTTAAATCAGAAATCCATTATAGACAGGTTCCGTTCTCGTAGAATTTAGTGTATTTTTATGTGTTGATTTAGAAGCCGCTGTCCCGCCTTATTGTCAAAGTGGAACTGCCAACACTAGCTTTAAAATACAATTGCGAACAGTGTCCATTAATAACTGCTAAATTAGTCGCTCTCACAGGGAAAGAGGGCAGGAGAGGTCCGTAATTTGTTGTATATTACAGCCTTCTCTCTTATTTGGCTCAAAGTCCTCCACTAGTACGAAAGTGCATTCAAATATTAATCTTAAAAAGTAAGTCTTTATGACATAATTATAAGAAAAGTATGATACATCATAAAGCGGTCCTCAAATTCACTGGCAGATGTATTTATAATCGAATACGTTTTTCATTTTTCGATAAAGGCACGGGATTTTCGGAAAATGCAGTCAACGTTGGCATTATGAACTGAATTTCCAGATGCAACAGTCTGAGAAAGGTCGTCATGAGACAACAATTGCTTACAACTTAAAATGCAATACATTTATCGAAAAATGAAAAACCCTATTCGATTTTCCATCATTATAATAGTTCAATTTCATGCTTTTGCGTTTAAATGAATCGGTGAATGTGTCAGAAAGTTTCTTGTTCATTTAAGGCCGTTCTCGAAAAAGAAAAATCTGCACTTAACAAAGTGCAGATTTTTCTTTTTCGAGAACGGCCTTAAATGAAAAATACATTTTATTCAACAATTTAATTGGTTTTTCATAGATTCGTTTGTATTGAAAAGGAAAAAAAAACTCCTATTCAATCAACAGACTTCCATATTTCCGAGGATGTGTTTGCTTTATTTATTTTAGTAACGTATTTTCAACAAACAAAAATAATAGCTAAAAAAAGAAATTTTTATTATATTAAAAATTGTTATTGTTTGAAAATATATTTCCCGAATACAATAAAAAACATATATAAATTAAAATTTAAAGCAATTAAGTGAAAAATGTCTAAAACAGTGAGTAAGCTGGTTTTAAATTATTCCACTAAACGAAATGAAAATCATTTCTGAATATTGATTGTCTGAAATCTTTTAGCACATTTTTATCATAATTACTTTAATATAAACTAACTTTTAAGTGCTTTGTTCATCTAAAAGTCGCATTTCAAAATAAAACGAAATTCTTCTGATAGTAAAAATTGTCGTGCCTAAAAATCTGTTTATTTAAAGGATTGTAAAACATCTCTCTTATTTCTCGCCGTCTATCAATCAAAATCCAACACCCCCTTAGATCTGAAATAACCGCCCTTTCTGTAGAAATTCACTATCACTTCCAACAGATGTTTCCCTTTACCTCCCTCAGACTCCTGGAAACAGAAACACAATGACGTACTTATCAGCTAGCATTATTCAACAACCAGCCAGAGCACGTTATCGCTCTTGACCATCCCCAAGACTTTATCGCTTTCTTAAACCTGTTTTATCGCCATATTTGGCGGGGTCAAGCATAGGTAAAGTCGTCCCAATATTACTATAAAATATTCTTACTATTCGCAAAACATCACCAAAAAAGAGGACAAGTTCCCTGGTATACACAAGGGAAGCTGCTTTTTTTTTTTCAACAGTTAGGCCTAAATATTGCCATGAGGTTATCACTACATTTTAGATCTTTATAGTAAATTTTATACTTAAATACAATACCTTTAAAGTAATACCTCTCAAGTAAAAGTTTGTTTCTCCAAATCCTACTGGGATAGAAAAACACAGAACGAAATATACATGGAATTAAAATATACTAGGCACAGGAGACGCCTAACTCTAATTCGATTAGCGATGACGATGATTAGAAAAGTTCGATTTTTATCTTGAATTTTAATTTTGATTATTCGATTAAATCTGATTAATCAAGGGCCATGTTCACTGCAGTTTACCCAAGGAGATAACTGGACCAAAACCTAGAGATTAGTTAGTTACCAAGACATATTAGTTCGGCTAAGCATCAGTGAACGAATATTTTTACAGAATTCCTTAATCAAAATTTAAATACATAATAATAATCGAACTTTTCTATTTATCGTCGTTGTTAATCACATCGATAGTCGTATGTCTGCTTTGCCCATGAGTAGTATATTTGATTTTCGTTTTTCCATTCATGTAGGTCATATAAGATCAGCTTTTATTTTTCACAGTGTTTTCGTCTTTAAAGGTATTTATTGCATGTAATTATTTCTGTGTCTAGTCCCTTGGGTGCATTTATGCCGAATTTTAGAAAACATTTAATTTATTTGTAAAACCATTTATTACCCAAACCTGATTTTACTAGCAATAAGTTAAGATCGTAAAAATTCATACTATATCGCATAAACATGTAAATTAATTCAAAGAGAAATATTAAGTGGATACAGTACTGTAATTCCAGATTTTGCTTGAATGGGGCAAATGAACATAGTATTTCCGAAGTTTCCATTTATTTGATATGAGTCCTTTCTTATGCATTCATTTTTTATAGATAATTCCAAAAGGATAATTTTACGGTTTAGTTTATTATCTATTTATCGGTAAAAACAAGTGAAAACATTAAAGTAATAATAAGAAAAGTAAATAAGCAGATAATGTTAAAAGAATTTTTTTTTAAAATTCAGACTTTTTAATACAGTTGATAAAATAAACTATCAAAAACATTTATATTACAATATAAGAGGCATTTTATCCGTATTACTATTTACTATAGCTATCATACATACCTATAAACAGTAACAAAATATTTTTCAGCAATTTCAACCATTTTTTTTTCAACATGCATCAAATTTTCAGATTCAAAACAGGTTAAGAAAAATTGAGCAATTTATTCAGTTATTAATTTTAAAGTTTGAAAAACTTAACTAATTTTCCAATTTTGTTTTTATTTCTATTGTATTTTAAATTTTGATTCTAATTACAATTTTGAAGCTAAATATCAACCCTCTTGTAAATCTACTTACTTACCTTCAATTAAGTTTTCATTTAAGTTAACTAAAATAAACGTTTCATGCCGCATCACAACACCTCATCAGCACAAACATCTGCTGTCAAACAACACTGAAAAGACTCAGAAAACAATCATAAACAGTTACAATAGACAGTTAAACATTTAGTAAAATAGTGCATTCACAATGTATATTACAATATTTATTTCGTGTGAAATACTCTATGCATGAAAACCAAACTTTAAGAAAAACTGTTTCATAATAATTCCTGCATCCCATTTTGACAATACCTGCACTCGCAAATTGCAGAATATGGTCTGTCTCGAGAGCATGTGGTACAATTTTTAAATTCAATTTTCCATTCAGAAATGCAGATATGTGCTCACCAATTCTCATCTCAAAAAATTTTAGAATGGAAAATTGAATTAAAAAATTGTATTAGGGAAATTTGTATTTAGGCTAACAGAAGGGTATATAATTTCCTCTATTGTATCAAATTTAAGTGATACTATTAAACACCTGTCTTTAAAAGTACTAGCAATTTTTACAATATACGTAGTATATTTAATAATTAAATAAACATTTTTTATTAACAAAATTCAGATAGTTGCTAGCAAAATATCAGAGCAAAAGCTGAGTATCTCTTGGAAAACTGTCACAACTTTCACAGATCATATAAGACGTTGGCAAAACAATAGAAATTTAATTAACCAAAAATATATATTCTGGCGATACAGGAGTCTGAACAGACAGGTGTGGTTTTATCTGTTAATGTAAAGGAATGAAATTAAGTCAAACGGAAATTATGAATTTTAATGCCAGCTTGATTAAAACCGCATAATGGAGCCTTGTGAATTTTTGCAAGAAACCACCCTAAAATATTACTATGTAAAAAGCGGAAGGTGAGAGCTAAAAATATGACAAATGGGCACCGATGTACCATAATATGGCAAGTAAAAGGCTGTGTGAATAAGAAACAAAAGAAATAATTTTTATATGCCATGAGAATTGACAGCAGATGCACTAACCATCGAAATATAGATGTACTACATCTGTGAACAAAGATTTCTCATTGTTGCTAGGTGCAAAATATCTTTTTTTTTTTTTAAATTGATGAAAATGAAGTCCGGGGGGTAATAACGAGGAAAATAAAATGAAAGACTAATTTTTAGGAAAAGAAACTGGAAATAAATAATTTGTAAGCGGACAAATAAATTTCTCCTTAAGATAAAATTTAGAAACCTTATACTTTCAGGGGGTGGGGTGGGGGGGCAATCCAAATACATAAATTACATTGTAATATATCAAGTTAAATCTCTCTCCTTCATATCCTTAAGCTCACTTCATGTGCACACCAGTGATTCTTTCATGTACACAACTACTCATTATATGGCTGAGTACTCAATATTTGGCTAATGTACTACTCTATACACCACTAGTAAAAACAGCAGTGTTGATAAAAATCATGATTTTTTTTAAATCAAAAAATCTGATTTATTTGATTTAAAATCCAATTTTTTTAAATTAAAATCCGATTTTTTAAAAATTAATATTATTTGTGCAGTGTGCATTGTATTTATCTATTTTCTCTGTATAGATTTGCACATTTCTATTACTTTCATTACAGTTCCCAAATAAAAAATCAAAATAACTTACATTAAAAAAAAATTGTTCCAAACAAATTCAGACTTAAAACCATATTATTTTACTATATTAAATTGTTACAGATATACCTATGTGTGTGCATAATTTTTTAGTTAATTTAAGTTATTACATTTTTCATTAATGTATTTCCCCAATAATATACTGATTATTGATTTATCAGATCTAAAATCTGATTTATTTGATTTAAAATCTAATTTTTTTAAATTAAAATCCGATTTTTTTTATTAATATTATTTGTGCAGTGTGCATTGTATTTATTTATTTTCTCTGTATAGATTTGCACATTTCTATTAATTTCATTACAATTCCCAGATAAAAATTCAAAATAATTTACATAAAAAAAAATTGTTCCAAACAAATTCAGACTTAAAACCATATTATTTTACTATATTAAATTGTTACAGATATACCTATGTGTGTGTGCATAAATTTTTAGTTAATTTAAGTTATTACATTTTTCATTAATGTATTTCCCCAATAATATACTGATTAGTGATTTATTTTATCTAAAATCTGATTTATTTGATTTAAAATCCAATTTTTTTAAATTAAAATCCGATTTTTTAAAAATTAATATTATTTGTGCAGCGTGCATTGTATTTATCTATTTTCTCTGTATAGATTTGCACATTTCTATTACTTTCATTACAGTTCCCAAATAAAAATTCAAAATAATTTACATTAAAAAAAAATTGTTCCAAACAAATTCAGACTTAAAACCATATTATTTTACTATATTAAATTGTTACAGATATACCTATGTGTGTGCATAAATTTTTAGTTAATTTAAGTTATTACATTTTTCATTAATGTATTTCCCCAATAATATACTGATTATTGATTTATTTGATCTAAAATCTGATTTATTTGATTTAAAATCTAATTTTTTTAAATTAAAATCCGATTTTTTTTATTAATATTATTTGTGCAGTGTGCATTGTATTTATTTATTTTCTCTGTATAGATTTGCACATTTCTATTAATTTCATTACAATTCCCAGATAAAAATTCAAAATAATTTACATAAAAAAAAATTGTTCCAAACAAATTCAGACTTAAAACCATATTATTTTACTATATTAAATTGTTACAGATATACCTATGTGTGTGTGCATAAATTTTTAGTTAATTTAAGTTATTACATTTTTCATTAATGTATTTGCCCAATAATATATATAATCAGGTCTTTAAAAATTTGATAAAATCTGGTAACCAACAAAAAACTCTAGTCGCCAGCAAAAGATATTTACAAAGCAGTACCCAGACACTTTTCTTCAAATCAGGGAGGCACGGGTCTATTTTGCAGTATGCGCAGTGCCATGATAATAAATCACCAAGCATTTTAAGAGAGGTAGAAATATTAAAAAAAATACATACAATATTATTCATGTATATACATGTATTATTCTTTAATATAACTAAAATTAATTATTTAAATTTTAATTAAGTTTTATAGACCTACTTCAAATGAATTACTTATAATCACTTATTAATCTTTAATATGAATGCAATAGAATAATCAATTTTAATTCTGGACACAAAAATATGATTTGAAACATAATTTTTTAGCACTATATCCAGCTTTAGATACCACAGAATCTGAATTGACAATATTTCTTACTGTTGTATTGAAACATACCTTCTCCCTTCCCTCCCCCCAATATTCTAATCATGTGACATGCTAGCTGGCTAGAGTCACATGATGGCATGGAGTTTTCTGTACATGAGTTTGAAAATGTCCTTTAAACTTGGTTCTTCCAATAAAAGTACGAGAGAGGAAGATTACTGCTTGCAGTGCACAAGTAAGGGTAGGGGAGAGAAAAAATGTTGTTTGTGCTTATTTCTTAGGTCAATTTTTATACAAAAAAAATAATTAAATAACTTAGTTGCCAGATAAGAAAACTTCGTCACCAGCTGTGGTCTGGCAACCACATTTATCAAGCCCTGTATATAATATATAATCACATAATGAATGTTAAATATATATGTGTATTTCAACTGATTCAGATTCAATAATGTCATCTTTATCACAGAGATTACAAGTTTCTTTTGTGTTTTTTTATTGCTGCCACAATCTTCACTATTTCTATACTACATGATTTACAAATTGCTTTCAGTTTTCCAAAAAAGTTTTTTTTTTTTTCCGTAAAATAAAGTCACATTGGATCTTTCTTTCTGCCAGCCATTTTTCTTATGTATCAATATATCCAAAAGCTCTCTGTACCGTACCACCTAGTATTAGTAAATGATGAAGTTGTCCCAACTTGTGTTTCACACTATACTATATCAATGATTACAAAATAGCTACAAGAGATGCAAGGTAATCACATAATTAAAAATATGAAGCTATCAATTGTCAGTGATATCCAGCCCTCAGCCATTGACAATTTCAACAATCAATCCTGTTTACTGTACAGTAGAAATGACTGCTTAGCTCAGAAATAAGGTACATATCTTATATTTTCCATTGCAATTAGCAATGAATTCTAGGAAAGGAAAGGGATCAGTCATACGGCCTAAATAATTTTCAGTTATAAAGAACATGAAATTGGAATTCTATAATTCTATGTTAGACAAACTGTCCAAATATTTATTATGATACAATTAGTCCATTATATGATCATATATTATGAATTAATATGTGATCAGCCATCAACATATGGGATATTGTAATTGCATGTCTAGTCTAAGAACTAAACATAAAACAAACTTGTGAATCATGTATAATCTACTTTAGAGGAAGTAACTCCTCAGTGAAAATACTATTATATTAAATACTTTTGTATTAAACAGATTTAAATTTAGCATCAGCATTCATTTAACATGCATAAATGAAGTGATCATCTAGGAAAGAAACAAGTTTAAAAATGAGAGATCATTTATCAGTATTTATTTTGGGATGCACTATGGACAAATAATATTTTGAATGCAGTGTTCCATTTACTTCATAAAAAAGTAGTATTTTCAATTTATAAAAGTTTTATTTAACATTATTGAAAGGTAATTTTTAATCTGACATGAATGATTAACACAGATGATTAATTTGATCCTTATTCAGATTGTAAATATCAATGTTAAAATATTGATTTAAATCAAAGATTAAAAAAAAATCATTTGATTTAAATCCAATAACCCTCAAAAACAGCCAAGTGCAAAAAAGAGGAAAATCTGCTCTCTCCCTCTCCCCATTCCCAGAATTCAACTTAACTAACTATACTTCTCTGGGTATCGGAAGCGGAAATGAGAATTTCAGGGCTGGGGGGGGGGGGAGAATTTTGATGATCAATTATGTTTTGTTACAATAAAGCAGAAAAATTTAAAAAATGTTTTTTTTAGGATTTTAAATTTTGTGTGCTCGGGAAGAAAGAAGGATTTAGATGAATTTTATTTTATTAAAGTAGAAATTCACTAAAATGTGGAAGAAGCTTTTTCCCCCTGTATTTACCTTTTTTACTTCTAAATTAATGATAAAACAGTGTTTTAATGAATTTTTGGTACTTATCTATTATCCCGTCGACCACTTTTCATAACAAAAAACTATCGCCAAACTGTAACGCCAAATAAACGGGAGAACATTGCCATTGGAATATCAAAATAAATAAATAAATAAAATATAAGAATTTAAGGACACAATTGTTATTTTAATGAATGAAATAACTAATAAATCAGTAAAACATAATGAAAAATATACGCAAATGTCGAATTAAAAACCACTTGATGACATAACAAACACGTATATTGCTTCTGACATCAAGTAAATGGGACTGCATTTTTGGCGTTTAATCTTACAGTTTGGCGATAGTTTTTGTTATGAAAAGTTTTCGACGGGATAATAGAGAAGTACCGAATTTTTTAAAAATCTCAATTATAAGCCCTTACCATCAGCCGCTAAACTGGTTTTGCTTTTGAAAACGGGGGAGGGGGGAATTACATTTGGGTTTTACAGTAATTATTAAAAATAATACAGTATGGAACCATTTATCCAGAATCCAGTTAACCGGAAAACCAGTTATCCAGAATGATATTTCCAACTGACTGATTTCAGAATCTTTTCAGAAAAAAGTGTCATGCAGTGCCAGTTTGACATGTGCATTGCTTGATACATTACTATGCTTATATGTATTGTACAACTTGATCAATATCTAGGATTTGAAATGAAAGCATTTCTAGTTAGATATTGAGCATTTTAAGTTTTATGCAGAATTATTGCTTCCAATGCATTGCCTTCTTTCAAACTCTGATTAATCTTTGATCTTGATAGCATCTGAGCCTTAATCAGAGTAATCTAATAATTTAAAATCAGTAACACTGTTACAGCCACATATATTCTACAAACCTCATCAAATGGATGTTACTTTAATGTCCAACCAGTTATCCAGAAAAACCAGTTATCCGGAATACATCTGGCCCCAACCATTCTGGATAAATAGTTCTATACTGTAATTGAAATTTCAGTAAACCCTGTTTAAGTTTGATTTTGTGTAATACAAAAATCTGCTTAACATGGAAAGATTTTCAAGCCCTGGGAAACGAGACTAGAGAGGGGATCCAGCCGTCTATCCCCCATATCGAGGTCAAAATTTAATTGTCATTTGGAAAAAATATTTTGATGGAAGTAGAGTCCTAAACTGGTCAGGTAACCCAATTTCACTTGAATCCGTTCTAACCGATGGGTCAGGTTTATAAAACAATTTTGGAAAAACAAACACAGGCATAAGAAATGGTACTTCTCCATCATCCTGTCGACCACTTTTCATAACAAAAGACTATCGCCAAACTATAGGATTTAAGGTTAAAAATTAATGACCATGGTGTCACATTCACTTGACGTCAGAAGCGTTACATGTGTTTGTTATGTCATCAAGCAGTTTTTAATTCGCCATTTACTTGTACTTTTCATTATATTTTACTGATTTATTAGTTATTTTGTTAATTAAAATAACAATTGCATATTGCATCCTTAAATGGAAGTATCATGATATTAAACGAGAAAAAGCATTGGAAAACTGTTACGATGCATAGTTAGGTACAATAGATCAGTTTCAATTGACGTCACAAACATTTATTCCCAGCTGAGAGGGATAATAAAAAAAATAATGTAAATAAATATCCAAGATTCTTTTTCTCTTTTCATTAATATACTCTAATTTTTATTGTTTAAGCTTACTAAGTTGACACATTGGTGAGTTGGGCTTTTCCAACTTTCTTGTATTTATTTATTTTTATTTATTTTTTTTTTGAGATTCCAATGGCAACATTCATCCATTTGTTTGTTTGGCGATAGTTTTTTGGGTACTTCTCCATTATCCCGTCGACCATTTTTCATTAAAAAAAATTATCGCCAAATAAACAAATGGAAGAATGTTGTCATAGAAATCTCAAACAAAAGAATAAATAAATAAATACAAGAAATTTGCCCAAATACCCCACTTAGCTTAAACAATAAAATTTACGTTATATTAATGAAAACAGAACAAAAAATCTTTGAAAAATCTATTTATTTATAATATTTTTCTTAGTTATATCCCTCTTGGCTGGTGAATAAATGTTTGTGACGTCAGTTGAAGCTGATCTATTTCACATAACTATACATCGCAACATCTTTTTCTCTTTTTTAATGTCATGACACCACCGTTTAAGGACACAATTGTTATTTTAATTAACGAAACAACTAATAAATCAGTAAAACATAATGAAAAATACAGATAAATGTCGAATTAATAATCACTTGATGACATAGCAAATACGTGTATCGTTTCTGACGTCATTTGAATGTGATGCCACAGTCATGCATTTCTGGCCTTAAATCATATAGTTTGGTGATAATTTTTTGTTATGAAAAGTGATCGACGGGATAATGGAGAAGTACTGTTTTTTGTTATGGAAAGTGGTCGACGGGATAATGGAGAAGCACCCAAGAAAATATTTGAGACAAACTTCTTACTATTTATAATTAAATGCAAAAAAATGCACGAGGATTTCTGGGAAAAATGTATGACACATTTATAAATATCGTTAAAAACTAGAGTAAAAAGTTAACATTAAAAATCAACTAATAAATGTAGAACAGAATCATTACATAGAACCATAATTAGAGTACTGAAGCGAGCATAAATTCATATTAACGTACCTCAATTGAACAGTGTGGTTTTCCTTCAAATGTATACTTTGTCATTTCCACCTCCATTCATGATTTTGACTCCTGCATCAAAACACTTTGATTTTGAGAGCCTTATTTAAAGGAAATTTAGCTGGAGCAATGTTACCAAGGAATATGAAGTGAAAAACACACATATTCACTTGATAACATTTCTACAGCCTATGTGTCTTCATCTTGATTATCGAGTTTCATTCATTCCAGGAAAAATCTTAAGATTCTGAAAAGAAAAGACATCTTATGTACTTAAAGGTCAACAGAAATGTATTAACATATCAATATAAGTATAAAAGAGGGCCAAAACTAGCTTTTTTTACAGGGGGCAAACATGGATTTTTGTTTCTACTCCCCCCCCCCATCACCTCACTTACTTGCAAAGTAAATTTACAAAGAGAATTTTACAAAGTTAATAATAACCGATTTATTTTAAAATTAAAAATATGCAATCACAGTTCTGTCCAATATTTATAAAACTTGTGAAACTGGAATCAAAATTAACTAGAAAAATTCTGGTTTATACAGGTTTTCATATTAGCAAATAAAATTGCTGGTATTCTTTCTGTTGAAACCATGTAAAGTTTTCATTTAGGACAAGATTCTTTTATACACAGATTTTACTGTAATTGCAATTAAGCAGGCGTTTAAAGTCATATGAGTCACAATGTCTTAAGAACTGAAAACCAGGATTTTCTGTAGGTATAACAATGAATTCCATTTCAACACCGTAAACTATATGCGTGCTATACACAGCCAATTTCACAGAAGTATCACTTCCTATTAATAGACTGTTACATCTAGATTATTTCCTAAACCTAACGTAAATTATCAAAATTATAATAGTGACCTAGAACTAAAACAAAAACTTATAATTTTTAACTAAGTATTATATTTTGTGAATTTTCTAATCCATAGTGTTTAGTGTCCCAATCATCTCTTCTTCTTTTGGATTTTCCAACTGAAAAACATTTTTATCCAAATATCATATATATTTTTTTTGTATCAAACAACAAACCAAATGTTCATTTGGCGTCCTCAGCACATCCCCCTCTGTCCACCCCCTTAGTTTCGGCTCCGGTATAAAATGAGATATTAGTGAGTTAGTTCTTTACCGAAGGGCCTGATTATCAAAAGGGGTAACAGGGCGGCCTTGTATTTTTCTGAAAGTGAGTACAAATAGTGGTTAAAAACATGTTACAAGGGCCCCAAACTGGATCTTTTTACTAAGTAACCTCATGTAAGGTTAGTCAGGCCGTACTTTAGATCATGTATTCATAAAAATTATGCATTTATTTTTATAATAAACAAATCATGCTTGTTACTCTAAAGACACTCAATCTGAACAACAATTTAGTTAAATTAAGCTTTAAATTGAAATTAAAATATAAAATAATATAAGAATCCTACATCCTCAAACACTGCAAATCAAACAATAAAATCGGCAAGTCATTATTGAGAAAATAAATATTCCCTTTATGGTACTGCCCTATAAAATATTAAAATTAATAAAAGCATATAAACTGCACGACTGCGATGACAAAGATTAATAAATAAAAAATATCGATTTTGAATAGAACGCGTATAACTTATACGATAGCATTTAATTGCAAGACAAAAATAATAATGATAATAAAGGGTACAGATTGTACTAATTGTTAAAAAAGGGATTGTTAAGAGATATAGCCGCTCAGTTACAATGACTTTAAATAAAAGTGCATGAATACATACTTTCCCAGTTGCGTGTATAAAATCTATAAAATTAGACAAATCTTATTTTTACCGAGCAATTTTTTTTTTTGCCTAAGATACGAACTTTTCATCCCCACCCACTTAATTATTATATTAAATTCGTAAAATAACACCGATCAAAAATAGTTGAAATAACATGATCAGATCCTAACACTACAGAAATTGTAACACTGACATAACCAAAAAAGACAGAAAACAACACACAAAACACTTACCTGATATATTTTTTTCCAGTTTACATAAATTTTTTCTGCATGCTAGATGTTTTAAACACAACACGTCTTGATTTTCATCAAAACAAATTTTAAAATATAACAGAAAAGAAGTACTTGGCAATCAAATAAAGTGAGATAAAGAAGCCAATGTGGTAAACATGAACTCGCTCTAAGCCTGTGGCGAGTATGTGCAGTAGATTGCGCAGATTGAAGATTCTGGGTTCCATGTTTTTGACGTCATACTGGAATGATCTATTGGAAATGATGTGCGGATTTTAGGGTGGCAGATTGGAAGGAGTCTACTGTATATATATATATATATATATATATATATATATATATATATATATATATATATATATATATATATATACATACAGGGTGAAGTATACAGAGAAGTAGTAGCGTGTAATGTGAACACTGCAGGAGAAATCCAGGAAACTCCTGGAATCTTCGAGCGTGTCTGCTAGTTGTTGCTCCGTAGATGTACTCTGTGTAATAATGTCTGCAGTCGACACTTTGAGCAATTGTTGTAAGATATTTGTTTTCTCTGAACATCACGAGCTGTGTTGCACCTATTCTGTGCAATAAATAATTTTCTGGAGTGTTTCTTTCTTGTCTCAGTTTGTCCATTTCCAGACGCATTTTCTCGATTTTCATCCTTTAAACGTCATTTGCGATCCCATGTTCCATTGCATTTTTTGTTCTTCTTCATGAGTACTATCATCCCTCTAAGTTTGTTGAAGCATTTCAGATACACCCTGTATATATATTTGAGGACTGAACATTATCCCTTAAACTTTCTATCAAATCTTCCCTTTCCTTCATTCAAATACATAATTGTTAATTAATTATTTTCATGTTGCAGTTACAAAATTATTTTCATTCCTACATGTGGTGTTTCAGGTATGTTCAATTGCCAATAAATCAAGCAGCTTTTTCTATTTCTCTTCAAAAATTTAATATCTTTGCTTAAAGTCTTGCTTTCTGATGATGTTATTTTCATGATTTCTATGTCCTGAAAATTAATTTTAAAAGCACCATTCTTGACTATTTTCACAGGAAAAAAAAACTCTACTCATTTCTTTAGAATTTAAATCTGAAATTATTATATACAATAAGATGAAAATGGTTGTGTCAAAAAGGTATTTAAACTTGAAAACAGATCATAATTTTTTTTTATGAAGTGGGAGATCTTTATATAGAACAGGTAATATTTAATTTATACACACACATCATATATATATATATATGTCACATTTTAACTTCACAATCACTCCACATTCCGTAACTCAAATCAAGGCCAGGGGTCTCCACCCAGAAAGTTTTCAGTCGTACGCCGATTGTGATAATTCATTGGTGCTTATTGGAAAAAAATAACTAGGCAGTCAAGTCCACTTCAAATTTTATTATGATCCCAAGAGCTCTGGTTATACTTTTAGCTCTCATGATAATTCACATGCAGTAGAGCCAAGGAGCAGCGTCGTATTCCAAATACCATTTGAAGAAATCAAATTGTTAAGTGGCGGCATCTTCGCTTACATCGGCAGCTACGGGGATTTTTATTCCATGATGGCAAGCCATACGTCGCATTTTCACCTACATCCTACTCCTAACAACATCTCTCTCCCTTCAAGGCGGGAAACCCAGAGTATATCTATTCTCTAACGCTCATGAATACAGAGCCAATAAAACAGTCTTTCGACCAATCAGCGCTACGGAACTCAATTTTCTGGTGCTATGATTTTGAAGAGATCAAGCTGAAAAGCGCAGGAGAATATTCTAGAATGTTTCGGAAAAATCTGATTCCTTCGAACAAATAAGAAAGAAAAAATAATACGTAGGTTTTACCGAGTGTGGGCAGGATGCCAAGATAAAAGTTTTATTTTGAAACTGAGATTAGCTTTTATATTTTGAGAAATAAATACTTTTTTGCCAGAAAACATAGGGAAATAAAAATAAAAAGATATAGGTTGTTATTTATAGAGAATTAAAATATTTAGCTGGGAGATTGATATTTAAAAGACTTAAATTCTAGGATGCGTTTATTTAATGAAACAAAAAGTGTGTAATTTTAACAGAACAGCGCTTAGAGCCATTTGTTTAAGAGAATGAATTTAGAATAAAGCATTTTTAGCTTGGCAGAATTTTGACAATCTAAATACTAGAACGAGAAAATAATTTAGAATAATGCGATTTAAACAGAATTATAGCTTTGATGAGGCCAACGGCAAAAAAAAATAAAAATTTGTTTCATATATATATATGAAACAAAGTCTTTTATTTCGCTTAGTAATGAATTTAAAACTTAATTCTGGGTCATGAAACTCACCAAAAATGTTTCCAGAAATTTAACCCTTCACTAAGTTTAAAGAGATGGAACATTCACACAGGAATGAAAATACTAATTTTTGAAGTGAAAACTTCTTTAGGCGCGCTGGGCATTTTTGAGATGGGAAAAAACCACTGAATTCGCGACACTGTTACCGACACCACTGTATATGTTGCCAATTCATACAATGAAGCGAAAGTATCAAAAGGAAATAGTTCACGTGCAGAAAACGAAATGATTGGTATTATGAATAAAATAATTCAGAAAATAATTTCAAGATAAATTTAGCGCGCGCGGTGAAAACAGATAAAAGTGACTCAACTCGCGAGACCAAACCAAAAGATGGAAATGAAATAACAAAACACAGAAAATATTATAATTTAACTAGCACGAGAAAAGAAATAGATGGAAGTAATATAAAAAGTAAAAATTAAAATAAGGAAATATTTCACGAAAGTTTTAAGAAACGTGGTTGCTGATACTGAAATGAAGTGAAATCATTTTATAGAAAAGAAAAGTTTGTTGATAGAAATTATAGATACCGCAAACAATACGTGCAGTATGAAGATAGAAAAAAAGCATAATGTTCACGAATACCGTAAACAAGACAGGCAGCAAAGAAGTAATAATTTTTGGAGTGACAAGAAGCGGGAACCCAATTTTGCAGATAAATGTTATTACAAAAGATATGAAACTACATCTCATGGAAGAAATGATGAATGTATTGAGAGTTGTTGAAATTGTGGATGAAAATTCATAAGTTTCATTGGTATTCATTTCAAAGAATACCAATTAATTAAATTTCATATTTTATGTATTTGTAAATTTACGTTTTAAGCAATAGTTTGCAATTTTTGTATGTAAAATAATATGCATTATTTTTCATGTACAATAGTGCATTAAATGAAAATTGTAATATAATTTTTGTAGTAGTAGTTTATAATAATGAATTAAAAAAACCACTTCATTTAAAAGTATTTCCTGCACAATAAAACATTTCCTGACGATTTAAATAATACACCCGTAATTGTTCAAGTTTTCACTTCTGTCAGCACTCCCGGAGTGCCATTTTTTTTAAACAATTGAATGCCTAAAAAATCCAAGGTTTAAGAATCATTTTATTAAAGAGTAAAGAAAATTTGCATTGTAGAATAAGTTTAGAAACAAGCATTAAGAAAATACATTAATTTAGATCTGGTTATTACATAGGTGCTTAGTAATCAAATTTACTGCATCCCAAAGAAAATTCTTTTTTTAAATTTAAAACTAGTGTATATGCTTGTATCGTGGGTCCCTTTCTTGAAGAATTATATGTATGGCATTCAGGTTCTAAAAAAAAAAAGTCTTTTATTTCGCATCCAAAGTAATGCATTCTTCAAAAAATGTCAAATGTTGTGTTCCCTGCATATTTTTAGTCTATCTCAATTATTTATATGTCATAAATTAGAAGTCAACTGTATTAAAAGAAGTATAGCATTAATTTGAAAATAAGAAACTGCTCTTGGATTCTTTGTTATCTATGAATGTGTAAAAATTTCATGGATGTAAAAATTAACTAAAATTTTAATGAGGACAGATTGTCTATGAGACAATGAGAAACATTCCATAAATAAATGCTTCTGAAATGTCAATTTTCTGCCTTTAAAAAAATTTTCTTTCTTCTGATCTATTCTGTGCATAAATTTAAATTTAAAAATAGAGTTACCTTTTCTTTATTTATTTTCTATGAGATGTGTTAATGAAATCAATGCATCAATTATAAATATCATATATTTCTGAGATTTTCTTATTGATTTAAAAGCTCAAATTACAGTATCAAATAGGCTTTTACAGTTTTATCTTTTCTTGTTACAGAATGTGCAGAAGATGGAACGAGTTGACAAGGAGCCCAGTCCTGTGGAAGAAAGTGGATGTGAAATTGCACCACAATCGTGCATCTCCAAATGATGTAGCCACAAAATTTATTAATAAGCTATCACCGTGTGTTACTCATATGAGATTACATTTTAGGCCTCGTAGATCTTATATTGAGACACTGTATTTTGAGGAACTTTGTGCAAGGCTGCAAGAAAAGTGTCCCCAACTTGAAATGTTATTTTTGCAGCAAATTCAATTATCAGATGATCTTCCAACAGTTATGGAATTATGCACTCAGCTTTTGCAAAATGTTAAAATACTAGTATTCAATCATTCTATATTTTCTGTCTGTCCTGCAAGAGGAGAATTTGATGGTGTTTCTAAAATTGAAATTTTAGATGTCACTTGGTGTCACTTTGAACACTTCAATAAGCCTCCATTTTCAAGAATGCCCTACTTGAAAAAATTATATTTAAGGAATGCAGATGAAAACTACTCCTGGTTTGAAAATGACCTTTCTTTTTTGAATCAATTAGAAGTGTTGACTGTGAGAAATGCAAGAATTGGTTTCAAAATATTTCAGACAATATGTAATCAAGGACATCACTTACAAGAATTGTACTTGTGTTATACAGATTTAGAAGACAATGATTTAAATTTTAGTGATGGTGTGTTTCCTCACCTTAAAACAATCTGCCTTAACCTTTGTTACAGAGTAACTTGTCAGGGCATTGTTTCCCTCATCCAGTCATGCCAGTCTTTAGAGAATGTTTACGTAGGGGGAGAAGTTGCTAAATCTTATGCAGAACATCCTTTTGTTGCTCTCAATGCATGTAAATTTGGAATTGTAAAAGTTATTTCTTGTAGCAACCATGAAAAAGCAGATTATTTTTGTGAGTAAAGTAGGATTGCAAATTTTTACTATGTGTAGAGCTAGTACTTTATATATTTTTTAATTTTGTGTTTTCTTTTACAGTCTTAAGTTTGTCTTAGATTGTCTTTGTCATATCTCTAATAGAGGATATCCGAAATAAAGTCGATATGAATTTTTTTCAATAAAACAATATTCATTCATGCATGTGTAGATTTTTAATGTTTTCTCATTTAAATGTAATAAAAAATATATATTTTTTAAATTCTTATATGACATATTCAATTATAAATGATTGCTTGCTCCTGAACAACTTCATGTAGTTTTCATGGCTCCAACATTAGACCACTGCTGTAATTGATATATAAGAAAGCGAAAAGTTAAATTTTTGTGTCAATCTTAATAAGAATATCTGCAAATTTTATGTATGCACTAATAAAAATGAACTATAAATATCACAGAAATGTAGACTTTTTTTCCCCCGTAGAATAATGGAAACTTAATAAAATTTTTATTTAGTTCTTTTTTTAATCTGAATGCAGAAATATAACAAAATATATGTCAATTCGCGTGTTAGAATCATTTAGATTTCACAAATGATTCTAACATATACTCCTAGTTCCTTTTTATGCTAAGAAACTGTATAACTAATGCTGTTGCTACCATAATTGAATTTATTGTGACTGAGGCTTTTTCTTGGCTTATACTTAAAAAACTATATGAAAACTGGTAATTTTCTAGAGAAATGTATGATAAACTTGCTGAAGCAGACAGTTTTTAAATTAAAGAATTATTTTTAGCTCTGTTTAATGCTGAAATTCGTCAAGATAGTTCAGTTACATAAGTTTTAAAGGATAAAAAACTATACATAGCAATATAAACATTCTTTGCAGGCACCTACTTCACTAGATTAGGGTGTACATGTCCAATCTTTTTTAAAATTTGGTCTGCTTTTTTCAAGTTTTTTACTTTTTTGTTTTTATTAAAAATTTCATTATCTAAATAGAGAGTTAATTTGCAGTTTGAAATAACTGCTTTTTATCTACTGTTGTCAGACTTTAAATGCAAAATAATAAAATTTACAAACACTTTACAATTGAAAAATATATTTACTCTTGAATATTATACGAAAACAAAATTTAAAATTATTAAATTATTACATGTAAAAAGCATTTAATGGTGAAAATTATATCATATTTAAAACTTTTAAAAGATTTTCTTACAATATCGTTATAAAAGTCTGACTGAGCAGTAACAATTTTTACATAAACACTTTATACAATCTTATTTTCAAATGTGTGATTGATCTTATTTAATCAATCATAAAATCAGCCATTAGTTGTCACAACAGTGGTTCATTTAGCCTTAAGAACAAAAATATTCCTCAGTCAAATGAAAATGAATGGCAACCTTATTACAGAAGATCGCCACAAGTCATGTTAAATCATTCAACATTCGTAATTGAGTAATCTTTTTAAAACACAGCAAATTAGTGTATTTTTAGAGCCTGTGCTATCTGAATGGTGGTTGGAGGATGTAACTCGTAGAAGCCAGGGCCTCCTAGTTTAAAAAAATATGTGCATAAATTATCTTATTTCTTAGTGGACTTTTACTTGGATAGAACTATTGATGTTTTAATGTAGATCTCTTTTCAGCATTTAAGGGTAATTTCTTTCTCGTCTCTACAGTATGTGTAAATTCATAAACATTCTTACATACAAGTAATTTTCATGATTCAAGTTAATCATACTTTTTTTTAAATTTCATGTGATACATATTTGATGAGTGTAGACTGCTATAGTCATGAGAGAAAAGGCACAACCCAATGTTATTTTATCACCAACTGTCCGAGAGAGATGTAACAGGTACCATTCAACATGTAATTTTCTGTACTTTCCAAATACAAATACAGTTTTCAAATTAGGGATAATCTATATATTAAAAGTTGTACCAACTTTCACTTTTCAAAATATATCAGCCAGTTTGAGTTTCTTGTGTAATGTATTTAATATCTAAGTTGAAACTAGATGACAGCACATACTGAGTGCGACTCCATAAATAAATATTCTTGCTTAGAATCCTGCAGAGGCAGACTGATGCTAGAAGCCATGCTGCTAACATGTAGCTAATATGTCTCATATATTTATCTTATTTAATCTACTAGAATTAAACATAAAACAGTTATATTCATTTATTAGTAATATTTATCACATTTAACCTTCTTTAAACTAACTTAAAAAAATTATACTTTATGTACATTTTCTTAAATTTGCATGGAGTTGGGTCAAGGTTTGTAGACTCTAATATTAAATACATATGACAAATGTTAATTTATATCTTCCAACAAGTTATCTGATTGCAATATTTCTTTTTTTTAATGAGACACCCTGAGTAGACACTTCAAACATCTTTTCACTCAAAAACATATTTTAAATTGTGAAAATTATAAGTGATTAATCATGATTAGTTAATTCGTATTAGAAAAATATGAATTAAACTTTAAATAAAAAGAATTGTTTTTGTCCAACATGTTCTTTTACTACTCATTTCTATCATTACTTTTAAATATATAGAGAAATTTTACTTTTCATGGTCTAAGGCAGTGGTTCTGTAACTTTCTCTCACGTACTCCTTGCTTAGACTTCTCATTTATGTGTACCTCTTTTCACATAAACCCATTTCTAATAATTTTGTTTTCGTTCCTTATTAATGTTCTTATGCTAGTTACCAATGTTCAAGGGTGGATCTAGAGAGTCTTCAAGGGGGGGGGGGGGCGATATCATAAATTTGGAGGTTAATATCTGACCCGCAATCTTGGTTGGGTGGGGCATAATGTTTTTTAATTACGGGCATGGTTTACTTCTACTTTTTTGCTAAGGGTCGGGTTGACTCCTATTTGTTTACTGCGGGTCGGGGTTTGGGTCAGGTTAACTTGTTATTTAGTACGAAATGGGTTTGGGTTGGGTTAATTTTTACTTTTTCTGCTGCGTGTTGGGTTGAATTCTACATATTTCCTTCAGGTTGGGTTGACTTACATTATCGGGTTGGGTTTTATCACTATTGAGTGTGGTGTTCGGGATGACCCGATTTTTAAAAGAATGTCTAAAATATTTTTTCCGATAAAATCTATATGCAGTAAAAATTTCATAACGGACAGTCCCAAATAGCAGAAAGCTTCATGTAGGGAATACTTTTTAAATCTTTTATTTAGTAAAACCTCCGAATTACGGACACCTTGGAGCCGTCGAGTTTATGCGTAAATTCAGAAGTAATAGCATGTACAGTAAGACATCCGTACAGTCACTCCTGAAGAGTAGAGACAGTCTCCAATACAAATATTTGCATATATTTGTGCTGTGTATTCCTCCGAATAAGAAATAAATTCAATGGCACTAAGGTGTCCGTTATTTAAATGTTTTACAGTATTTGAATATTAATGAGTATATATTTACTATATGTTTATATTTCTATATAAAATAAAATTGAAATTAGAGATATAATTGCATACTACATTTTAGTTCTATTAAAATAGGGATTAATTTTCTTTCATTTCGGTTTCGGGAGGACGAAGAATTTTTTTCGGTTTGGGATGACCCGATCCGCGCAGGTCTCTAGGTAGAATTTTAAGTTGTATGTTCAAAAGGTGGAGTTATTTTAAATGGGATTTTTGAAATATCTTAAAACTTGCCCAGTACGCTAAAATTTTTAGGAACTTTAAAACCTCGCTGTGTTAAAAATTATGGTATAAGAAACTACAGTGGTCTCTAGGGAGCAAAAGCAAATATTTGAATTGCTACAGGTGCTTAAAACACAGCATTTGCTACTGACATTGTATTCTTATATGTGTATGAATAGCACAGGATAAAATGTCTCATTGTTTCAGATTCTCTCTTATATTTGATTGTAAAATTTATGAAGGAATATTCTGTTATGTGTCACAATTGTACATTTTATATGTCTAAAAAAATCACTATCACAAGCACATTGTTTCTATGAGGATCTTATTTTTGAAGATGTAAAACTTTAATTACTACTTTGTAACAGACTTTTGTTTTTCAATTATTATAATTCTGTGCACTAAAACCACATATGCATCAAATTAAAATAATTTTCTAGTGCAGGCTCAAACCAAAAATAAAAAAAGAAACTTTTGCACTTGCAAAATGGTATATGTTAACACTTTCAATTAATTACACTTGAAACTATTCTCTTTTCTTATGTACAAATGCTGTCATAAACACTTACAAATTGAGACAAAATAACTTAATTTTTCTGAACAAACTCAAATTATTTTCTAAGAAGCATGGCACAAGTAACATCGGTAGGATATACTCTACTATTTATTTTTAAAAAATTAAATGTTAAATAAAGTAGGTTAAAGACAGAATCAAATAAGATTATTTTTATATTGTAACATTTTACAGTATCCAATTATGAAATAAAGATTTAAATGACACTGTACAGATAATACTTATTTTTAAAGCAAATCGCAACTAAATCTTAAAAGCATTCGTTAAATTCTGTAAAAAAGTGAATTTTTCCCTTAGCATCATTCTTTCAGAAAAATATTTTAAGAATGCTTTTTAAAAGAATATGTATAAAAGCATTATTTCTGTCTATATAAATGTGAAATAAGATTTTTTTAAATCTTATGTTTTACAAACAAATTCTTTTATTTTACATGAACTTTACTATGTTTGTTTAGATTTGCATGCTTAGAAAAGGCTTTGCAGCATACATCACAAATGAATGTTGTTTCATTTGTATGAGAGTGATATGGTGTTTTTAAATTAATATTTTAAGAAAATCTTGGAAGCGTATATCACAAGTGAATGGCTTTTCATTTGTATGAGTAAGATAATGGTCATTTACCTCCCTTTCTCAAAAACATTTGAAAACACATTTCACAATGAAATGGCCTTTCACATGTGTGAATGCGATAATGAATCTTCAGTTGACAGGTATCACAGTGTTCTGTGAAATATATATATATATATATATATATATATATATATAACCACCACAGCATTCATGGAGTGTGGCGTTTCACGTGATGCTCCTTTGCTAGGTTCCTTTTATACTGAGACACTTGCTGAAACCAGGAAGAAAGGGAAAAAAATCTGAAAATTGAAACCGGAAATATTTAAAAGGAAAAATGAATAAATTAAACACCTTGAAATGCGGGAACGGTCGGGCCCGGTGCTCTGAAGCTATCGACAAAATCCTACGGCTTCGAACTCTATGTTCGTCTTGGGTGGCAGTCAGGTGGGTGACCTGAGAGACAACTGCAGAAAAAGTGTTTATTAAAATACTGGTATGAAGGTTAAATTAAATTTCATTAAAAATGGCAACTTTGACATCCATTAATAGATTTTTCAAAAATATTTAACATACATTTTTCTGTTTTTAAATCCGATGTATATTTTTCGAGTTATTCGACAATTTGCAGACAATTCAATGGAAACTATTCTCACTACATTTTACTGGATTACAATGTCATCTGCAATTTTCAAAAGGAAATGTTAATTACAAGAGTTACGTATTTTTTCCCATAGAGTCCGAATCTGGAATAAAAAAGGGGGGTTTATAATTTAAGATTTGAAAGTAGCCCCTCTTTCCACCCCGGGGGCAACTTTCATACCCCTAAATAGATTTTTCAAAAATATTGAACATGCATTTTTCTGTTTTATAATCTGATGTATATTTCTCGAGTTATTCGACAATTTCCAGACAATTCAATGGAAACTATTCTCACTGCATTTTACTTGATTACAATGTCATCTGCAATTTTCCAAAGGAAATGTTAATTACAAGAGTTACATATTTTTTCCCATAGAATCCGAATCTGTAATGAAAAAAGGGGGTTATCATTTAAGATTTCAAAGTAGCTCCCCTTTCCCCCCTAGAGGGACCGCGTTGAGGGGATAACTTTAATATCCCTAAATAATTTTTTCAAAACTAATGAACATGAATTTTTCTGTTTTTCAATCGGTTGTATATTTCTCGAGTTATTCGAACATTTCCAGACTTTTCAATGGAAACGATTCTCACTGCAATTTATTCAATTACAGTACCATCTACGATTTTCTGAAGAAAATGTTAAATACAAAAGTTACCTATTTTTCCTGTAGAATCCAAATCTGTAATAAAAAAGGGAGGTTATCATTTAAGATTTCAAAGTTGCCTTTTTTTCGCCCCCCTCCCTCCCTAAGAGGGGCAGAGTTGGGGGCAACTTTAATATCCCTAAATAGATTTTTCAAAAATATTGAACAAGCATTTTTCTGTTTTTCAATCTGATGTATATTTCTCAAGTTATTTGACCGTTTCCAGACTTTTCGGACGCCCTGTATATAATTTGTAGTAAAAGCGATTTCATTTGAAACATACATTATGCCTAATTTTTATTAAATGAAAGTTATTTTTGGAATTTTATTTTCACAACATAAAATATTTTGATGATTACTCCAATTCTTGATTACCCGGATTACTTCCAGAACTCAATTCAGATAGTTGGAGTTTGAGTATATTAACTTAATATTAGTCATCTAGTCATTATCATCGGTATCATTATGAATATTACCAGAATGGAGTTTGTAATGCTCACATGTGCAATATTTGTAATTATTGAAATACAATTTATCTTATACAATATTTGGTACTTTTACATAAAGTCCGAAATGATTTTCTTTCCGCATACACATACCGAATATTCCAGTGTATGACGTGCACTTTTGATTGTAAAAAAAAATCTGATCAAAAATCTGATGGTTACAATAATGAAATATTAAAAATTAAGAAAATTAAAAGATTATTATAATTGCAATGATTTTGAATTTAATGAAGATGCTACTTCTTTACAAAAAAAAAATCATGTTCGTTATCAGATTACATGAAAAGTAAAAGTTACTTTACTTTACAACAATCATTCATTTATTTTGATTATGTATCTGATGAAGGTTTTTTTTTACAAAGCAAGGGATATACGATGACTATATCTAAATATTCAAAAACAAAGTCTGAAATTTTAGGTGCTCATTAAGTTTAAACTCATTAAGATAAATAGCTAAATTTTCAAGAAAGTCCAATTCTTAAGGACTATTGGCATTAAAGATAATTTTAGCATTTTGAAAATTAAAACTATGCCCAGTATCCCAAGAATGCTTGGCAATAGAAGATTTAGAAATTTCTTGGTTAAAGACATATCCGAATGTATACTTATAAGCAGGCTTCTAAATTTCTTTTACTTTGATCTATATAAGATAAATGCTATTGCAAGGAACATTATAGATTCCCCATTTGGAAAGATGAGGAACGAGAGACTTGGTGGAGGGGAACTTAAATTTATTGACAGATTTAAAGATAACACTAAAGTTGAAACCTTTCAAGACTTCAGCTAATTTGAAACATAAATGACGATAAAAAGGCAGATAAATAAAATTATCATGTTTGTTTTTAACAGATTTAGAAAGAGTAGATTTACTAGCGACACTAATGAATGTATTCACAACATTATCGATAACAGAAGGGTTGAGACCTCTTTTCTCAGCAACAGATTTTAAGTAATTAAGTTCATCATTAACGGAAGCAGCATATGAACAAATTTTGAAGGCACGGTTTATATAAGTGTAAAATACATCGATTTTCTGGTTTGTTGGGGGATTTGAGAGAGCATGAGAGGAGTAGAGTTAGAAAAAGTTTTTTTGTAAACACATGTTTTGAAAAAAGAATCAAATCTGGTAACTAAAACATCAAGGAAAGTGTATTACAATTTTCTAACTCAAAAATAAATTGAACATGTCGGTTGATAGAATTGATAGTTTAAAAAATGGTAGAAATATCAAAAGGATTATCAACTAAGACAAAAGTACCATCCACACACTGCATCCAACATTTGTAATTTAACAGATTCTATAATTTTTCTTCAAAATATTGCATAAAAATGTCCCAGAGAATTCTTGATAAAGGATTTCTCATGCTTAAGCCGTCCGTTTGTTTGTAAAATTTACTATGAAATTCAAAATTAGTATGAGTAATGCAAAGTTTAGTATAGCTAATAAAATATATGACTTCAGTATCAGAATAATGAAATTCACATTATCTAGTTTCTAAACATGAAAGAGCACCTTCAACGGTAACATTAGTAAATAACGATTTGACATCAAGCGATAACATAGAACAAATAACAGATTTGATATTTTATAATGTACGGACAAAATCATAAGTATTTTTATGATATATGTGTATAAGTAATGCATAAAGGAGAGAAAATGGAACTTAAAAAGTTGACAAGAGGGTGGGTAGCGGTACTAATATTAGAAACAATAGATCTTGCAGAAATATTGTTTTTATGAACTTTAGATAGAGCATAAAAATGAGCACGGATGGCTGAAGAAGGAATAACACAATCTTTAGTGTAATCATATAATACAACAATAATCTTAACACTTTTTTCACACAGGAAACATGCAAATTAGTAGGATCTTTTTTACTTCAATGTAAAAACTTTTGTGCAAAGGGACATAAACTTTATCAGACTAATTTTGTTTATTCATCAGAACTATTTGTCCAAGTTTATCTGCTTTAGTTATAGTTAGGTTATCATTGGGCTTATGTTCATTTAGAGCAACATTTTGAGTACATGAAAGATTATGTTTATAATTTAAATTATAAGAAGAAATAATATCATCAAGGATGTGACGAAGAAATGCATTTTAAAAGAGGGAGGGAGGAGCATTTAAAATTATTTAAGGATTTCTCCGTTTCTTTTTGCGGAGTGGCAATATATTTAAAAGAAGACTCAATAGCAGCAATCAGTTTGGAGAGAGAAGGTTTGCAAGACTGAGAAAATTTTTTAAAAAGTTCTAAAATGCTTTTTTGCTTAGGTATAAGTAGAGACATCCCTCCTGAGCAAAACAGAATTTTAGAACTTTGTTTAAATTTTCTCACTCTTGCAAACCTTCTTTCTCTAAATTGTTTGCTCCTATTGAGTCTTACTTTAAATAGTATAGTAAAGTCACTCATTTTCAAAGGAAACTGAGAAATCATTAAATAATTTTAAATGCTCCCCTTCCTTCTTTCAAAATGCAAATATGATAAACTTGCAAGAAGCATTTCCTGCACAACACAATTGATATCTGGGAAGGTACTGAGAAGAAAAAAAGCTGGTGAATTCGCAAAAGCACTTCCAGATTTTTTTTATACTGTAAATATTAATATGCTTTTTAAACAATTACAACATTAGAATCGGAAAACACCAGCAATAAGTGGGTAGTTTTCCTTGTTTTTTAATCAGAAAACATTTTTGTTGATATAGTAAATATTCATATATTTTTTCAACAAAGAGATTGTTAGAATCTGAAAGGAGTAAGTGGTTATGTTTAATTTTTTTTATATTTCGATCCGAAAAGCAAATGCAAATTTTTAATTCTGCATACAAAAAATAAAACACACAATCTGCATTCATAATTTTTTTAATGATAAATATAAATATACATACATATATTAACCAAAGAAGTCATTAGAAAAAAAGGTGTGCATATTAAGATTTTCATTTTGTGTTATATATTTTACTTTGAAAAGCAGGGGCAGATTTTTAAAAATAGCAGTAAAAACAAAAAACACCAATTCCACACAGGTATCGTTGGTTCATGGCTCAGCATTTACGGGACTCACAACCGTAATGTTAGGACTTTTCCTATCAGACCAACTATACAACATTCTTGAAGGTTCAAATATTATAAAAATAGTATCAAATATTACAATTTTTCATCCCTTCAAACTTTTTTGTATCCTTAACTTACACCTGAAAAAGGAAATTGACCAGATGTTGTATGTTGCTCCTTGGAGAGAAAGTTTTACTTTATTATTGACGTACACAATTCTTTTTCTCAAATAAATTTTTAAAGAATTACAGTATTTTTTACCGTTGTTTTTTGAAGGAGTATCTTCCAGTATCGGATTTCCTCAGTCTGATCCTACAAATTAACTGGCAGAAAAAGAAAAAGTATCTAAGATTTGTTTAGCAAGCAATTTATAGCCTGCTTTGCAAATAAAAAGTTGTACTTCTCCCTATATGATAGTAGAATGGTGTTTTTAAAGCCACTTCATGAGAAATAAATTACTTTTGTATTGTTTCAGAATGTCTCCATTGTGCACTATTATCACAAAATCACTTCAAGCATACTTCACAAAGGAATGTTTTTCACTCGTATGTGTACATTGATATACATTTAAACTTGATTCACAAATAAATTTCTTTTCTTATGCATGAGTTTTGAAATGTCTGTTTAGTGCACCATTATGAGAAAATCCTTTTGAGCATACTTCACAAATGAATGGTTTTTCACCTGTATGTGTACGGAGGTGTATATCTAGACCAGATTTACGAGAAAATCCTTTAAAACACACTTCACAAATGAATGGTTTTTCACCTGTATGTGTACGGAGGTGTACATTTAGATCTGATTTATGAGAATATACTCTAGAGCACACTTCACAACGAAATGGCTTTTCCTTAGTATGAATGCGAAAATGTTCAGTTAGATGAGATTTTTGAGAAAATCCTCTAGAACACACTTCACAACTAAATGGCTTTTCCTTAGTATGAATGCGATAATGTTCAGTTAGATAACATTTTTGAGAAAATCCTCTAGAACATATTTCACAACTAAATGGCTTTTCCTTAGTATGGATGCGATAATGTACATTTAGATGTGATTTATCAGAAAATCCTTTACAACACACTTCGCAAGTAAATGGTTTTTCCCCGGTATGGGTGCGTAGGTGTCTCTTTAGATCACAACTATCGGTAAATCCTTTGGAGCATGAATCACAAACAAATGGTTTTTCACCTGTATGGATGCGAAGATGTACCTTTAGATATCCCTTTTGAGAAAATCTTTTATAACACACTTCACAAATGAATGGTTTTTCTCCTGTATGGATACAAAGGTGCTGTATTAGAAGTTCTTTTCGAGAAAACCCTTTAAAACACACTTCACAAAAAAATTGTTTTTCTCCTGTATGGATTTTAAGATGTCTCTTTAGATGATTGCTAATAGAAAACGCTTTGGAGCATGTTTCACAAATGAATGTCTTTCCTTTTGTATGATTTGGCAGATCACCATCATGAAAATATTTTAAAGAGCCAATATTACTAATAACTGGCTTTTCTTCACTATAAGAAGAGACGTTTTCTTTTGTCAGGCACTCTGCTTTTGCACTTTTTACAGACATGCTACAGAAAAATTTCTACTATATATATATATATATATATATATATATTTGTATAAGAATGAAGTATTAGTTTTTTAGTGTTGTATTAATAGTTGGAGAAGATCTTGGAAGAGGTGCAGAAGAAATACTGAATAGAAAAAAATATTCACCAGTTTCGATGTGAAATAAATCAGAGAAATTTAAAAAGAAAGTAAAATGATTTAGTCCGAAGTTACTTTTTCACAGGTATATTTACTTTTTACTAGCATATATACAGTGAAATATTTCTGTACCTTGCTTCTAAAAAATATTTTGTAACCTTCAATGATGACTGAGTCCTCCTTTTCCTTTTGTATCTGAAATTTAAAAAATATTTTTTAATAAGGTTTTGTAATGTAATTATGAATTTACTTTAATTCCACATTTGATTAATTTTATAGAAAAATTTAAAATAATAAAAAAATACATCTAACTGTATGCACAGTCAGTGTAATAACAATATAAAAAATTTACAATATAAATATTCAAACTATTGCAAAGATGGGAATTATGTTTTCTAATAATATATGTTAATAAAATATGCTTTGGGGATCTCTATATTGAAATTGAAACAAACGTGAAAAATTTCGGCACATGTTTACTTTCTCATCTACCATTTACAGTCAAGAAATTTGCTGCCAGACATTGTGATTAATATTGTTATGAATTTTGTAAATATTTCATTTTTTTTAATTTAATTTATTTTATTATTGTGAAAATTGCAGTATTATTAATGTATTTCCTATTGAGCATCATGTAACTCAATGCTAAAGCCCTCAGATGCTTTGCAAGAAAAACAACCTTACACCCTCATTTTTATAATGGAGTTCTACGGGAATATCGCCAAGGAATGGGTTTATTGCCAAGTTGGCGATGGTTTTGGCGACTTATTTTTGTCGCCAAATTTGGCGATATATCGCCAAATGTCGCCAAGTTGGCGACTTTTTGTACAACCACCACCCCCCCTTATACCTGTACATTGGGATCCTTTCTCGCTTGTGTTCTCTATCGAAAGTTGAAGTAATTTCTGGTAAATTCTGGACATCCGAAGCTCTCAAAAATTCTAGAATGATCTCTAAAGCCTATATAAGGGACCTCCACCAGTTCAGTTCAGTTCAGTCTATCAGCTGCGATTGAATACGCACGAGAGGCTTTTGCTTTGAGACTGTGTTGTCTATAAGCGATTTCGTATTGAACAATACGCTATATCGTTCTGTGTGAAATTTTGCTGTGCTGTTATTAGATTTGAAGATTACTGAATTTCTGTGTTTTGAGAACATATTTGTCTTCTTATTGAACTGTTTAGAGCAAGTAAAGCTTGCTGATTGTTTTTATATATTGGCATTCATCCTTTCGTACCCCGAGCTCACAACATTCGGTGTCAGAAGTGGGATTTTGAATGCGGATTACCAGAGCAATGGAGGATCAACTGAGACAATTATTGGAGAAATTAGGAGCGATGGATGAAAAAATGACTGCCAACCTTGGCGAGTTAAAAGATGAAATAAAGAAGGAAATGACTGCGTATCAGGCTGAAATGAAGAAGGATATGTCAGCCAACCTTGGCGAGTTGAAAGAAGAAATGAAGAAGGAAATGTCAGCGATGGATGAGAAAATGACTGCAAACCAGGCTGAAATGAAGAAAATGTCGGAAGAAATGAAGCAGGAAATGTCAGCGATAGATGAGAAAATGACCGCAAACCAGGCTGAAATGAAGGAGATGTCGGAAGAAATGAAGAAGGATGTGTCAATCAACCTTGGTGAATTGAAAGAATTAATAGATAATAAAATAACATCTTTAAATGAAAGAATTGACAGCGTGGAAAACAAATTTGAAGGAAGATTTCAGGAAATAAAAGAAAAAGTTCAAAAGACAGCCAATACCGTAGAAGAAAGGATAGAGAGTGTAGAAAAGGAGTTGGAAAATGTGAAGAAACAAAAGATAACTGCCGAAAACTATCCCGAAGACGTCAAGTATCAAGCTATGCTTCCTCGGGCCTGTATTAAACTCTCGACCTATGACGGAAAATCCTCATGGTCAGTTTTCAAGACACAATTTGGGATCGTAGCGGACGCCAATGGATGGGATTCCCAGACAAAGGCTTGCCAGTTAGCTGCTTCTCTACGAGCTGATGCTGCCGACGTTCTACAGACTTTGCCTGCAAATGAACCGCTGGATTTTGAAATTCTCGTCAGTGCCTTAGAATTGCGCTTCAGCGAGAAATGCATGAAAGAATATAGTCTCCAGCTCAAATCTCGACAGCAGAAATCCACTGAATCCCTGCAAGAACTTCCTACAGATGTCGAGAGACTTTCACATCTTGCTTATCCTGACTGTCCGACTGAAATTAGAGAAAGTTTAGCTCTGCAACATTTTATCGATGGTGTGCGTGACGCTGAGATCCAGAAACAACTCCGGATTGCAGATCTCACTGACTTAAAAGGGGCTTTAGTTTATGCCCTGAAATTCGAGGCAGCCCAGCAAGCTACAAGGAAAGATCGACACTTTGTGCGAGCAGCCAACATGTCTGAGGCGTCGGATAGAGCTGTGGAGCGTTTACAGCAGCAGATGAAGGACATGATGAGACAGGTGAACTCCTTGATGGACAACAAGCCTGGCAGAAAGATCAAGTGCTGGAAATGCGGTGGTGAAGGCCATATTCAAAGAAACTGCCTAAAACGACCCAGCACAGAAGGTAATAGCTCCCCACGAACGGCGGAGCAGGAAAACTAATTAATGGCCATTTCGCGGAGCGGAGGTTGCCAGATTTTAAGAAGCCCCATTATCAAGTGTGTCAAATTTCTGCAAGAAGTTGCGGCGAGAACGGAGTTTTTATAGTCGGGCGTGTGAATGATTTGCCCTGTAATATGATCATCGATACAGGAGCCAATGTGACCACCGTTCGGAAAGATCTAGCTCTGCGGCTGAAAGAAAAACTCCTTTGGACCCCTCCCCGTGTTATCCTTCAAACCGTGACCGGGGATAAGATCGACATACATGGAAGAATGAAATTGAAAATAAAGTTTGGGAACGCCGCTTACCATCATACAGTTTATGTGGCCGATATTTCAGACCCTTTCATACTCGGACTGGACTTTTTAAAAGAGCATGGATTTACACTGGATTTTAAGAATAATGAGTTACGCTCTGCTCAAGAAGATGTCACTATTTTCAAACTAGGAAATGAGTTCAGGTCTATTCAACGGATCACAGCCAAGGCAGATGTTATCATCCCTCCTCGGACCGAAATGATAATACCTGGATTAACTGGAAACGAAAGAATTTTCCAGTATGGCTTGACTGGATATCCTGAGAAGAGCCCAAAGGGAGTGCTAATAGCATCAGCGCTGATGGATCTGTCGAGAGATATGATCCCTGTGAGGATTGCGAACGTAAGTGAAAAGTCTAAAATTATCCAAAAGGGTGAAGTGCTTGCAACCTGTGCTCCAGTCACCTGCGTTTGCAAAGACCCGAGCTTGACGTTGTCGGAGCCGCCTACAAGTTTAACACCTGAAATTGGACGAAATGAAAATTTATCTCCTGAACAAAGACATGCCGCAGAAAGACTGTTCCAGGAATTTAAGGATGTGTTTTCACAAAACGAGAGTGATATAGGTCGCACTTCTCTGACACGTCATAGAATTGATACTGCCGACCATCCACCGATTAAACAGCATCCAAGACGCTTGCCGTTCGCAAAACAAGAAGAGGTTTCTAAGCTCTTACAAGAGATGCAGGATAGTGACATCATCGAACCGTCATCAAGTCCGTGGGCCTCTCCCATCGTGTTGGTCCGAAAGAAAGATGGCTCCACAAGATTTTGTGTGGATTATCGTAAACTTAACGACAACA
This sequence comes from Maratus michaelseni, assembly GCA_963931845.1. NCBI lineage: Eukaryota > Metazoa > Arthropoda > Arachnida > Araneae > Salticidae > Maratus > Maratus michaelseni. Next base: position 300,254,329 of record OZ007597.1, read on the forward strand.
CGAAGAAGGACAGCTATCCTCTACCAAGAATAGACGACACGCTAGATACTCTTTCAGGACATAAATGGTTTTCCACACTGGATTTGAAGAGTGGATATTGGCAAGTAGAGAACCATCCTGATGACAAAGAGAAGACTGCATTTACTACTGGACAAGGACTTTGGTAATTTAAAGTTATGCCGTTCGGGCTCTGCAATGCCCCAGCAACGTTCAAGCGCCTCATGGAGACAGTGTTAAAAGGCCTGACTTTTGAAGCTTGTCTCATCTACCTAGATGATGTCATCATTGGTGGCCGCATGTTTGAAGACCATCTAGAAAATATCCGAAAAGTGTTAACGAAGTAAAGAGCGGCGAATTCAAAGCTGAACCCTCTGAAATGCAAGTTCTTCTAATGCGAAGTAAATTATTTAGGACACATCATCTCAGCTGAAGGTGTTCGAACAGATCCTGAAAAAGTGTCTGCAGTAAAGAACTGGAAGCGTCCGGAAAATGTCCATCAGCTGCGAAGCTTTCTGGGACTATGCACTTATTGCAGAAAGTTTGTCCAGGGGTTCTCCAACATCGCAAGACCATTGCATAGGCTCACTGAAGGCAAGCAGAAGTTTCTATGGACACAAGAATGCGAGGATTCCTTCCAGCGGCTGAAAGAAGCTCTCACAACCTCTCCAGTCCTTACCTACCCGCACCCCGAGAAACAATTCATTGTGGACACGGATGCCAGTCATGAAAGTGTCGGCGCTGTACTTTCCCAAGAAATAGATGGCCAAGAACGAGTCGTAGCATACTGGAGCAAATGTTTATCGAAACCAGAGCGGAATTATTGCGTCACTCGTAAGGAGTTATTAGCTATAGTGAAAGCCATAGAACACTTCCATCACTATCTCTATGGCAGGAAATTTCTCCTTTGTACTGATCACGCATCGCTAACATGGCTGATGAATTTTAAGAACCCAGAGGGCCAAGTAGCCAGATGGATACAAAGACTCCAGGAATACGATTTTGACATCAGGCATCGTAAAGGCTCATCACATGGAAATACTGATGCCCTATCAAGAAGACCGTGTCCCGAAAGTTTTCGCTTGTTCAATAGCGGAGAACAAATATAATCCCGAACATGTCATACGCCAGACAAAGACTTCACTATCAACGCCACCAGATCCCTGGAGTCATGAGAAAATTCGAGAAGATCAAATGGCAGACTCTGACATCAAACCAATCTTGGAGTTATTAGAATCTTCTAGCACGAAGCCCAGTTGGAAAGACATCTCGACTTACAGTCCTATGACGAAGCAATATTGGGCTCTTTGGAACTCCCTCCACGTCAGGAATGTTGTCCTGTTCCGAAAATTCGAATCGGAAGATGGGAAGACATCTCGGTGGCAGTTGGTACTTCCTCGATCCCGAATCCCCGAGGTCCTCATGGAATTACATGGCAGTCCCACTGGTGGCCATTTTGGAGTCATGAAAAGATTACACAGAGTCCGAGAGCGCTTCTTCTGGGGAAAAGCGAGAGCCGACATCGAACAATGGTGCAAATCTTGCGATGCATGTGCAGCTCGGAAAGGACCAAAGAAACGTAGCCGAGGAAGACTACATCTCTACAATGTAGGAGCACCTTTCGAACGCATCGCCCTTGACATCCTAGGTCCTCTGCCAAGAAGTGCTGATGGAAACAAATACCTCCTTGTTTTCATGGACTATTTCACGAAATGGCCTGAAGGTTATGCCATCCCTGATCAAGAAGCTTCTATGGTTGCTGATGCCTTGGTACACCAGTGGATGTCAAGGTATGGAGTCCCCCTTCAAATGCATTCTGACTAGGGGAGAAATTTCATCTCTGCTGTGATTGAGGGTCTCTGTCAACGTCTCGGAATGGACAAAACTAGGACGATGCTTTTAGATTCACAGTCAGATGCCATGGTTGAGAGGTTTAATCGTACCATTCTGAACAACCTCTCACTGCTAGTCTCAAGAAACCAACAAGACTGGGACCAAAAACTTCCCTTGTTTCTTCTCGCCTATCGCAGCGCCGTCCATAAAACAACCGGCTATTCCCCGTCTCAGATGCTTTTCAGTCTTGATCTTCGTCTACCTTGTGATCTGCTTTTTGGTCGCCCACCAGATGCGCCTTCATCGCCAGAGGGATACGTGCAGAATCTCCAGGCACGATTTGTAGACGTCCACAACTTGGCTCGCGAGCGGATCAATTTACAGATGGAGAAGATGAAGACCAGGTACGACACGAAAGCCACAGGACATCAATTTAAAGAAGGTGACAAAGTTTGGTTTTATAATCCGACTCGACGCAAAGAACTTTCTCCCAAACTGCAATCGCACTGGGACGCTCCTTATACAGTCCTAAACAGACTGAACGATGTCATAAATCGGATCCGAAAGTCACCAAGTTCGAAGCCTAGAGTCGTTCATTATGACAGGCTGGCTCCATACTATGACCATAGTACTTAGTTCATTGATTGTAAATAGTGTAATGTAAATAATGTAAATTAGTATGACCATGGTCTTGTATATAAGTTAATGTAATAATTTCTTTTGCTTAGCATTATCATTATTAATGTTATTATTATTTAAATACTTGTATGTAATAATGTCTGCTTTAATTTAATTTATTTTTAAATAAGTGTATATTTTGTATAATTCAGCATTATGAATGTGTTTAATTGTTATTTTCCAAGTTTGCTTTAAGTGTTTTGAATAGTATAGCATTTGTTGGTAACGGGTTTGCTTTCCGATCAAAGGTTGAACTGCCCGGGACGTGCAGTCCTTGAGAGGGGGGCAATGTTATGAATTTTGTAAATATTTCATTTTTTTTAAAATTTAATTTATTTTATTATTTTGAAAATTGCAGTATTATTAATGTATTTCCTATTGAGCATCATGTAACTCAATGCTAAAGCCCTCAGGTGCTTTGCAAGAAAAACAACCTTACACCCTCATTTTTATAATGGTTTTGGTGACTTATTTTGTCGCCAAATGTTGCCAAGTTTGCGACTTTTTGTACAACCCTCCCCCCTTATACCTGTACATTGGGATCCTTTCTTGCTTGTGTTCTCTATCGAAAGTTGAAGTAATTTCTGGTAAATTCTGGACATCCGAAGCTCTCAAAAATTCTAGAATGATCTCTAAAGCCTATATAAGGGACCTCCACCAGTTCAGTTCAGTTCAGTCTATCAGCTGCGATTGAATATGCACGAGAGGCTTTTGCTTTGAGACTGTGTTGTCTATAAGCGATTTCATATTGAACAATACGCTATATTGTTCTGTGTGAAATTTTGCTGTGCTGTTATTAGATTTGAAGATTACTGAATTTCTGTGTTTTAAGAAGATATTTGTCTTCTTATTGAACTGTTTAGAGCAAATAAAGCTTGCTGATTGTTTTTATATATTGGCATTCATCCTTTCGTACCCCGAGCTCACAACAATATCAACAATGAATAAGAACGATGGTATTCACTGGTGTTTTACTGTGACGCTGCACATAATATAAAGTATACAGTCGTTAAAAAAAGAAAGAGAGAGACCATCGTATATACACATTTTAATCAAAAGAAATGTATCGTGAATAACAAAAAATAACCGGTACTTTTCGGTTAGCCGGGCGCCAGTGATATATGTACATATATAAATATATATGTATATACATACATATATATATTCACACATATATGTGCATATATATGTCTATGTATACATATGCATATGTGTAGATATATGTGTATATGTATATGTGTGTATATATACATGTATATATATCACTGGCGCCCGGCTAACCGAAAAGTACCAAATAACCATATAACTGGACATTATGTCTTTTTCCAAATTGTGTTAAAAAAGGCTTAATTGGTCATCTTCCCATTGAAATTGCACCAAATTCAGAAATTTTTTGCTTGAACACTTAATTCTGACATCATATCTGCTTTCATCTTGTTAAATTTTACCTTGGAGTATCAAACAGGAACTGATTCAATCAAGCAGTTTAGAATTATGCTGGTATAAAGTTTGAAATTCCTAATCATAATTTCACTATTTATCATGGAATAACAGATTGTAATAGAGTAATTGTTTTAAGCATAACTAAAAACTACTTGTGGAATGAACTGAAATAACTGATTTGCAAAGTTGAAGCTTTTAGAAATTGATTTATGTTAAATAAAATTCATTTCGATTTTATTTATATTTTGAAGTTAATTTTCCAAAAAAGTATGAATTGTAACCTATAAATTATTTAACAGAAATCTATTCTAAAAGTATCAAATATGCAAATCAAGTATAACAGGTCTGTCAAATACTTTTTGAGATCTGCATAAAATACTAATCACTTTTAAATTTTTTTTGCAACGATTGCATATTAATTTAACATTAGAAGTTTCAAAATTTCAACCTCTATGATTCCTAAGCTTCTCGATCAAATGACTCCATTTTTATATCTAATCTAAGATAAAATTTACTACAAAATCCAAATATGAAGACAAAATTATGTGTACTTACTGAAAATTTCAGAGTTTGAAACAATTTCAGTATGAAGATGAACCCTAAGTTTTTTTTTAAACACAAATTGAATGAAAACTTAATTTCAAGTTGAATGGCTATTTTTGTTTTGTTTTTGTGACCTTTTTTGGTCAGTTGTATATATTCTTTTTTATTTATTTAAAAAAAAATCAGTTTAGATTTTGTAATGAAGGATTTTAAATAATTAATTAACACAATTCAAACAAAAAAAGTCCTCCAGCACTTTTCCTATGAAAATATGATTAGAAAAAAAAATGAAATTTTTTTTCACAAACATAGCTTTACTAAGACGGTTTCAATCTCCTAACAAGAACATAAAAAACAAATGTTCATTTGCAGTCTACCAAACTAATTCTCTGGAAAAATTAACACCTTTCACATTCTTGATCAAAATTGAGAAACCACATTGCTTCATTTACAGTGTCAGTTCATCCAGGTTAAGTGTCTATAGACCTTTCCAAGAACCACTACATTAAAAAAACCTGGAAAACTTTTGTCAAAGATAAAAATCAAAGCCTAGAAAAAAATACAGTTGTACACAGCAAAGATTTTATTACACTTTCTTTACTAACACAATTTAGGTTTAATTAGAAGGAAAATTACTAAAAACAGACTTTAAAATTATTTATAATATTTTCACATGTTGTTAAAAGATCTTTAAATTTATTAAAACCTATGAGTTCCACGAGAGGATGATAAGAATGCCATATCTTGATCTAAACTACAATAACAATCTTCTCGAATGACATTTTGAATGAAACTTCTGTGCATGTCCAATCCACTTTCCTTTTGGTTTCTAGAACACAGTATGCAGATGTGAAGCACAGATACAAATCACAGAATGAACCACGATTGCATCAAACAGTAACACCATCTCGTAGTATCTATGAGAGCTATTGAGAAAAAATAGGACTTGCAATCAAACATGCATGAACAAAATATGACCAACAGATGGCATGAATTGATAATATCAACCTATAGTAAACAAAAGACTGGAAAAGTAAAATGCAGATTTTTCAGGAGACAAAAGAAAAATAAACTTCTGGGCCACTACTTCATGGAAAATGCAGCATGCATGTGTCTGTCATAGGTCTCTTCCCTTTCAATATTGTCTGCAACAGTAATATACTATATACATAACAGTGGACGTAGAGCGAAGAGAAACATAACTAAAACTGTATATACTAAATCTAAATGAAGAATTTAAGATAATAAACAAAGAAATTGTTTAAAATATAGGAAAGTTAGATAAAAAATATCCCTAATGACTCTGCCTACAGGCATAGGTAGATTTCGAAGATGCAGACTGTGGGGCACCTGTTTATTGGGAATTTCAGAAGAAATGATGTTTTTGCTACAATGCGGCAGTTGGGACTGCCCAGTTCAAAATCTACCTGTGTTTGCAGGCTGAGCCAGCAAGGTTTTTTTTAATTTGTTTTGCTGCAAGAGATGGTTTTTTTAAAAACTTGTAGATAATATTACGACGATTTACAATAAATTTAAGCAGATTTGATATCTTCAGAATTGACAAAATTATGATTTTTTTTCTTCTTAAATCTCTATTTCCCGCACTCCCTGGAGATCATTTTTTTAACTATATCAAGAAATTGTTATACATAAATTTTCGGAACTTTCCTCAGAAGTAATAATAACTTTAAACAGATTCGATATGTATCATAATGAAGGAGTTATGGGTTTTTGTGTGTTTTCCCAAAAAGCCCCTCCACCCCCCCCCCCCCTGGATCGGTTTTGCCCATTAACAAACCTGACTAAGAATTTATCCCCTTGATTTTATGTATCCGTTTGGAAGAGATTTGTGCAGAATTATAGAATTTATCATGTCCATAAAAAAGTGATATAGATAGATAGATAAAGTTTTGAACTGGGGGTGGTTTTATATTTTAGAAGTCATGATCGGCATAGATCTGCAAAAAATTTCAGTAATTCTAACATAGGGAGAATGTATTAGGTAGTATTTCTTACAAAATCTACCTAAAAACACTTTATAGCGCCAAATCATGTTTGTAATTTAGTGAATTGGCAGTGGGCAGTTTCTTATGAAATCTACTTAAAAACAGGAGATTCATAATTATAAGGACTTACTGAAATTAGCTTTAAAATTTTTCTGGTAGGATCTTGCATGATCAGGTTTGCTATTATTATCTCAGGCAGTGGGGAAGTGACCTCTGAAGGGAAAAAAGGAAAGGGACCTCCGATGGGTGCATGACACACTTTTTAGTGAAGTAGTAGAAGTCAGTGTTTATCTGTGGTTAGGCATTATACACCGAGAATACAGGCAGTTAGTCACTATAAAATTGTGTTTACAATTGCGGAAGTAAGGAGAAGAGAAAAGCAGCTATAATTCCATATAGTAACCTTAAATGAAGAATTTAGGATAATAATAAAAGAAATTGATTAAAAAACTAGAAAGTTAGATAAATAAAAGAGGCTATTATTAAAAGGAATATTCAAATTAACAAATATTTTTAATTAATAAGAAATTAACAAATTTATTTAATTAAATTTTAGGTATTTCTTTGTGATTGGGACCTAGAAAGAACTCAATTTTTAAGTAAGTGTGATTTGCATCAAATATTATAAACAATCACAAAAGTAAAACAGCGACTAATGAAACAATTTCTAAGCTTATATCATTTATGTTATATATTTTGTATTACATTATTATGTGGCTTATTTATGTATAAATTAAACAAATGGCTTCTCAATGTATCCATTAAATGATGTAAGTACAATACAAATTGTTTATACATTTTAATACACTTTGTAATAATTTCATAAAGAATCTGATGATGTTTTTAAAATGTAAATAAACGTTGCCAAAAAATGTTTTAAAAAAATTTTGCTTTTCTTGAGAAAGTGAACCTTTTTATTTTCTCTCTCACACCAATACCTTTATAACAAAAAAGTGCTAAATTTTATATTCCTATTTTTATTTATTTATATTGATACATCTCACATAAAAATATTGGAATGTTTTCAACAATAATATTAAAGAAAGAGTTTGTTAGTGTTTACTTACCTTCATGGACATATACTTCCTGCTAAACATAAATGGCTCAATTTGGCAAATCTAATAAGAGGTAAGAAAATAAATATATTAAAAACACATATTTGATAAATAAAAATTTATTAAATTAACACTGTCAGGAAATTTCAAAATAAATGCATGAGTTTTAAGTAGGATGTAAATAATTTTAATCCATGATTAAATTGTGATTTTAATCATAAATTTTCTAAATGTTTAAAATTATATAAAAATAAATTAAAATCTAAGATGGACATAATTTCTAAATATTTTGCTTTATCAATAAATAAAATAAAAGCTTTAAATAATTGTTTCTAAGCTTAACTCTTTCAGCTTGTAAGAAATTAAGTAAAGTATGTTTGTGAAAAGCAAGATTTTATCTGGCATAAAAGCATTTAATTTAAAAATGAAATTTAAATCTAATTTAATTCCTTTAAGTAATCAAATTATTCATTATTTTATATAAAATAAACATAGCAAATATAATAAATTTCTGCTAGTAAAAGAATAAATAGCCACTACCTTATTTTCTCATTCTAGTTCTGCAATGATAAATTTATAATAAATTAGAGCTAAAGAACAATGAAAGAATGAGATCAGCTGAACAATAATTGTAAAAGAATATAAAAGAGGAAAAGAACTTAACTGATATAAAAATATTAAGCACAGAAAGAACTTCTTCAATAGACTTTAAATAAATGTTTTTTTTTTTTTTTTTTTTAACTCATATACACCAAATTAAAAAAATAGTTAGAAATTGAAAAGGAAGAAAACTTTTTTCTTAAACAAAAATAAATAAATTATAAATATAAACACTGAATGTTAATAATCCCCACTGAGTGGTAATAATGCTAATATTTAATATTTTGAGGATTTGAGATATAACTGGCTATTCTTTATATATTTACTCTCTATATGTGTACAAATGGGTTAACTCATTTTCATATTTTTTACTGGTTAGCAAACACATACATGTGCATAAGATTAGATTTAGGTGATTAACAGTCTTTTTTTTTTAGTGCAAATGCAAAACGAGTTGTAAATGATATTTGTTTTGTTTTTTGCGCTACTCACTAATGAAATTACTTATCTGAAAAATTTATTAATTCTGCAATTACTCAAAGTAGTATTCCCTCTAGACCATTTTTTATGGGCATTGCACCTGTCCTTTTTAAAATTGGCAAAATGTACCATGCTTTTTTAAAAAATAGTGAAATTCATCTTTAGTTATAACCACAGATTTCTTGTAAAAAACTTCCCCATATCACAGTATTTTTAAATATGTGTGTCTAAGACCGAACAAAAATTATATAACTTTATTTCTTTAGTAAAAATAGGATAATATTAAATGATGTTAAGTAATTTAATTGTATTTTTCAACTTGTAATTCATAAAATCATTTAAAAATTAATGTTACTTTATTTATCACATTCAGAAAATGTTTTTTTTTTCTGATATCATTACTAAACATATTACTAATATATTTCCTCATGAAATAGTGGTATTTTCAACTGAACTAGTGCCCTTTATTGGAACTAGCCCCTGACCTTTTTTAGGGTTTAAAAGAATTACTAAATTACTAATTATCATTTTAATAATTAAAGCATAAAAATTTATATTATTTTCTTGATTATACAGTGAATTGTTTAATAATTATTAATTTTAAGCAATGTTAACAATTTAATATTATTTGCAGTTATTAATAATTTTATTAAATGTAAATATTAATAGCATTTAATGTAGTTTTATATAATTATTTACAAAATATTAATGTACATAATGCTATTGTATGCCACTTACAAATGAAATTACTCAATTGCATTTTTATAATTTCTATAATTACTAACTAATAATTATATTTTTATTAATTAAAGCTTAAAAACATAGATTATGTTAGAAATGAGAGATTTAATTGTTTTGGAAACATAAAATTATTGGCAGCTATTCACTATTTTAATTCAGGGGAAAAATCATAAAAATCTTATTCTAATTTTTTTTAAATCATTTTTTTTACAGCCTAGATTTAAATCATAATTATAATGAACTTGATTTAAATCAGCACATCCTGCCAATGGCCTACAAACCTCTAATGAAATTTGTAAGCAGTTTTCGTAAAACTGATATTTTAATTTATTATTTTTTTACTTTGTGTTTGTTATAATCAACATTTTGTACTTTTAGAGTAGGATAAAAAAGAAAAATAAAAGCGAACAACTTATTTAACTAAATATGTATATATATCATATGTTTTCTCAGTCATCAAAAAATGTTTAACTTTTTGTGACACAATATCAAATAAGGTCCCCAAATGAATAGCTGGCTTTGGCTCATCTTTGGATTGACTGGGCCCCGATTATTATTTACATATGCCATTATTTAAAGAGTGTGGTTAATGTGGAGCTTTTGGTTACTTTTTTTTTCCTTAATGGAAGACACAGAAATTAATTAATTATACCGAATGACTGATTTGGGCATGATAAAACATGGTATTTGAAGTCTGTTCAAGATTTTTAACTTTCTAACTAGCTATCCCATATTTTTCTGTTTCCTGAAAACACTTTTAATTAGCTCTAAACAAAAACATTATCAACAAAATTAAGTTGTAATATATATAAAATATAAAGTATATGAGAGGCCTGTTAGCAGAAAACAGTACTAAAAAATTTTAAAACCAAGTTTAATGAGCATTTTAAAGCACATGCAAGAAAGTCCTTTTTATGCTAAAGGGTTAAGTGCAACCTTTCTTCAATATATTGCATCATTTATACAGTATAGCAAATCGATGGAAATGTTGAAATATCTAACAATTTATAGTAGTAAAATCCTATATCAGTCACATTTTTTTTATAATCCATGAAACTGAAGCAGGAGGAAAATAATAACTGTATTTAGAAAACGAACAGCTTTAGTATTAAACTAAAGAAAATATAAAAATTACAAGAAGTAGTACTGTTATATGTACTGCAATTATCATAATTTTAGGAAGCCATTGATTTGAAATAATAAGTGCTATTCTTATATAATTTTAATGCACGGAAATGGAAAACCACTTTTATTTTGGCAGATTCAATCTTTTCTGTAATAATAAGTAATAAATAATCAAAATTGTCTATGTACTAAAAAAATGTAAACAAAACAATGACCAGAAATCTGCAAAATTCTAAAATCCACACAACCCCTGGTCCCAAGTGGTGCGGATTTGAGGCAGTCTAATGTAGTTCATTATTATTTTTAGAAAGTGGTGTGGGTACAGAGAGCAGAACCTCACTCCCTTCCTAAATTTGTAAAACGTAAGAATTTTGGTCACTTTTGGCAAATTTTAACCATTTTGACCCTCTTAACAAAAATCTTGATTAGTCCTAAGGGGGCTCCTCAAATGGTAGGCCTGGGGCAAATGCCCCACATGCAACAACATTACTCAGGCTCTGTAAATTATAATATCTATAAATTACTTTTGACAAAAGTATATGTAATATTGCAGTTTCACTGTGACCATTCTATATATCATTCGGCCTAAATATTTACACAGAAAAACTTCTGCTTTTGAATGCCCCATTTGTCGAATGATTCTGTTCTCAAACAAAGAACTCGAGTGAAATTTGATTAAGTTCTTGGAGAAATATGAAGTTCTCAAACAGTGTCACCATTAAATGGACTGAATGAAAAAATGTAGCAAAAGTAATCAAATTATTTTTTTTTTCTTTGTTGATGCAAAGCAACATGTCAGATAAAATGATCATGCTTCTAATAAATTTCATGCATTTTCTTATTGAAAACTGGCAAGTGAAATTAGTAGTCCTAATAATCTTGAAAAATAGCAATGATCCCCCAGACACCCTTCCGTTTCTTTTTAATATTTTAATATCATCTAAAATTTTCCCAATTAATACGTATTGCTTAAACTTTTCATAAAATTCTACAAAATTGTCATTGTTTCATGTAATGTATGGTACAGTGATACATTGCTATCTTTTACTGTAATGTACAGTTCCAAGTTTGTAACATGTAAATACAAGGAGTAACTTGGGAGGCGAGTACCAATAAACTAAATTTTATTATTTCTTACAGTAAAATTAATTCAGTTCGAACAATTCTTTCGAACGATTTTATAATTTTTAGGCATGATTTAACAATGTGTTCAATTTATTATCTATAACATAAATACATTCTGAAATAATTAAACACTTTCTGGCAAGTACAAATGTTTCAAAACTAGGTTAATTTAATCAATAAATGGATAATAAATACCAGTAGATAAATTCCATTAATACAACGTCTAAAATACTGCATAATTAGCACAAATACTTTATGTTTAGGGAAGAAAAGAAATTTAGTTTTTGCATAAAAAATATCCCAATTACTACAATACATACCAATTTACTTTTTAAAGTAAAAATGAATTTTATGCACATAGAATTAAATTTTTAAAATTTCTTTTACTACAAATATACCACTAAAATAGATGACTATTGCATTAAAACAGTAATAATTAAATCATACCTTTAAATAACTTAATTTAAAACTAAACGTTTAAATGATGATCAATAGGCTTAAAACAACTACATTATAACCCTCAACTTAAACAAAATCATACATTTAACTAACTTACCTTAAAACGAAATGTTTAAATGGTGATTTATAGGCCTAACCCAACTACATTATAACTCTCAACTTTCCTTTATTTATTAATATTTCTCTACTTCGGTGGGAATCAAAAGAGAAAGAAAGTAAATCAAATAAAGGAATACTCTTTTAAAAGTAAAAATCGTAAAAATACTATATGAAAGTTCTGATATAATACGCTGATAGAAATTAATGTAAGGAACCAGACATTATTTTACTATTAAATTCCCGATAGACGCGATGATATCAGGAAACTTTTCGATTTGAAGATCCATATGTGATTATTAATAAACTATGCAACTGTCTATTGTCCTATCAAAATTTCAGAAATTTGATTTTTGTGTGTTGCACAATAAGTTTTACCATGAATGTAGAAAGATTGTTCTTTCTATATTACTGACCGAAGCATAAAATAAGAAAATGGCATAGTGGACTTTTATTTCAATTACTGATTCTATTCAGTTAAAACTCATTATTCGTTTGATTATACATGAAGCTAGGTGGATAGGAATGATTTATTGGATGGATACTACTTGAGATAGAGCTTTATTGAAGTGTTTCAGCAACTTGGTTTTTATGTAATGCAAATTATATCAAGTTATTTGATTAGTTCGAAAAGAAGTTAACAGGAAAAAGTAATTTGATAAAATGCTTTACTGACAGCAGATGGCAGCATGAAGAACTATCAATTCAACAAGGATTTTTAATCGAAGTATATTCTGGATTTTGGAGTCGTTTCGCCATTTTGCTAAGTGTAAAAAGTAAGGGTGTGGTAAGTTCTGTTCTTCAATCTACATATTGCCTTAGTTGTATTTTGTTATTGGTTGATATGCACACGAACAGATGAGATTTTCATTATTTATTAAGTGTTATTATTGTGAATATGAGTTATTTCGGCCCAATTATAAAAATGAGTCCGTCTTTACATTGTTTGCAATTTAGATTAGCATTTGTAATAATTCAAATCCGTAGATTTCTGTATTTAAGAAGTCTGTATTTCAGACTAAATTAATAAAATACAGATCCTTAGAGAATTCCTTGAAAGTTTAACGTGCGAAATCTGCTTTAACATTTCCTACATTTTACATTTTATGATTACAAAATGTATTTCGGTTTTGCCGTAGTTATGCTTAGATTTTATTTTTACAGATTCTACAGTTAAAAGGTATTTCAGTTCCCAAAAAACCAGGACTGCGGAGTAGCTGGTGTTTGAGATCCTAGTGGATATGAATATATAGTTATATGTATATGACTGGGAAAATAGTGACAACATTGAAAGATAATTTGAGAGACACTGTGCTCACTAAAACACATAATTTAATCCCTTAAAAAAAAAAATTATCTTGTTTCAAAATGTCAGCCATCCTAGTGTTGTGTATTGACTCTATGAACATATTAATTGACTTATACTGTTCTGTATTGCCTCCATGGGCTAATGTAAAAAGCTCTTGGGTTTGAGAGTTCTCTAAAAAGTTTCGGTTTGACTTCTGTATCTTGCTATGTAATGTTATTGTTCTGTCCGTACAACTTAGTTAAATTAAAATGATGTGATTAATTCTTATTCTGTGTGACTCCATTTGAGAGTATTTAATACTGGCGACGAGCGTGAACAAAAGGATTCATTTTTATGAAGTAATGCTTTCTTATTTAGTTTATCTGAACTGAACTATTTTAGTTTCGATTCGTTCTTTCAATCTCAAGAGCATAATAATGTCTCTCGGTAAACTCGAAGAATTTCATATAGGAAAGACTAACTGGACTGAATACAAGGAGCGCTTAGGATTCTATTTTGCAGCAAATGGAATTGAAGACGACGTTAAAAAGCGTAACCGACCCGACATTGTATTCTTTGATACGTTCGTTGGTACTCCGAATGCCCCGGATGCTGTGACTTTTCCGAATTTGTTATTGACTTTGGATGGACATTTTTCGCCGAAGCCATCTGAAATTCTGTGCCGATTCAAGTTTCATAAAAGGGACCAGCGACAAAACGAAAATATCGCGGATTTCATTGCAGAACTCTGGAAACTGTCCGAGAATTGTAATTTCGGGACTCAGTTGGATTCCATGCTCCGTGACAGACTGGTCTGCGGAATTCGAAATGAAGACATTCAGCGTAAGTTATTGGCCGATCCAGCATTAACCCTCGCTACAGCCATGGATATCGCTCTGGCAGGAGAAGCAGCGTTACGACAAGCATCTGAAATTCGAGGAAATTACAATGATTCTAATTACAAGCCTGTGAATTTGATTAAAACGAGAGTGCACAATAGGTGTTCAAAGGAAAAGCTGAATGCACAAAGCAAAAAACCATGTCATAGGTGTGGGGTGCATCACCCTTTCGAGGAATGTAAATTTATAAAAGCTACCTGTAATTATTGCAAAAAAATCGGTCACATAGCCAAGATGTGTAATTTGAAAAATTCCAAGAAAGGGATATTAAATAATAATTCTAAAGTTCACGATATAGATTCAGGTAAGTCAGTTATTGAGGATTGTTATGATTGTTTAAATAATATTAATGCTTTAAGTTCCGTAAATGACTACCCTCCTAATGATATAAGTGTAAAATTAAATGGCATCAGCCATAAAATGGAGATAAACTCTGGTTCTTTACATTCCATAATTAGTTCTAGCACTTATGCTAGATTATGGCCAGTAAATCCTCCTTCTTCACTGCCAATTTCAGATCAATATCTGAGAACTTGGAATTCTGAAAGATTAAATGTAAACGGCTATTTTGACATAAATGTTCAATATAATTCACAAGATGTTACCTTGCCTTTATTAGTTCTTGAGGGTAAGGGTAAATCCTTAATTGGTCGTAGTTGGTTTGATTCTTTGAAAATAAATATTAACGTTGAGGATTCTAATGTTCATAAAATTTGTGCTCCAACTTTAAATTCCATTCTATTAGAATTCAATGATATTTTCAGTGAAACTATAGGTAATTTTAAGGGACCCCCCATTTCAATTAAGATTGATGAAAATTGTACTCCTAAATATCTTAAAGCGTGTAATGTACCTTTCGCTTTAAGAAATAAAATAATTGATGAAATTCAAAATATGGTAAATAAAGGAATTCTTGAGCCAATTTCTTATTCAGACTGGGCTACACCTGTGGTTCCAGTTGTCAAAAAAGATGGTAGCATTCATTTATGTGGTGATTATCGCAGTACTGTGAATCAGGCTGTGAAACAATTCAGCTACCCGCTGCCTACAGTTAAGGAGGTTTTAGCTACTATGACAAGTGGTACTGTTTTTTCCAAATTGGATCTGTCTGAAGCTTATTTACAACATCCTGTGGATGAGCCTACTTCTAAAATTTTAACTTTAAATACAATTAAAGGTCTTTTTAGGGTAACTAGACTTCCATTTGGTATCTCAGTTGCTGTTTCAATTTTCCAGAAAAAAATTGAGGAAGTTCTGGCGGGAATAAACGGAGTATTACCTTACTTGGATGATATTTTTATTAAGGGTAAAACTATGGATGATCACAATTTGAAATAAAAACAAGTTTTGGAACGTTTAAAATTATCAGGCATTCACCTTAAACGTGAAAAATGTGTCTTTGCGGTTTCCACAATAGAGTTATTGGGATTTCAGGTTACTAAAGATGGTATTAAACCCAGTTTAAATAAAGTTAAGGCCATCCATGAAGCTCCTAGTCCAAAAGATAAGACTGAACTTCAAGCTTTCTTAGGGTTATTAAATTTTTATTGTAGTTTTCTAAAAAATAGATCTTCTATTTTAGAACCTTTGCATAGATTGCTAAGAAAAGATACAGTTTGGCGTTGGACGCCTACACACCAGAAAGCTTACATCGCGGCTAAGAACTTATTAACAGAAGATACCATTTTGGCACATTATGATGAAAGCCTTCCCTTGATTGTCACTTGTGACACTTCGTCTTATGGGGTAGGTGGTGTGTTAAGCCACATTTTACCCAACGGTAAGGAAACTCCCATAGCTTATCATTCCCGAACTCTAACAACAGCTGAAAGAAACTACAGCCAAACAGATCGCGAAGCTCTTTCAATAATTTCAGCGGTAAAGAAATTCAATCAATATTTGCAGGGTCGTAAGTTAAAAATTATTACAGACCATAAACCTCTGTTAGGCCTATTTAATCCAAATAAGCCTTTGGCCCAAATGATTTCTCCGCGAGTTCTTAGATGGGGTTTAATACTAGCAGCTTATAATTATGATTTAGAATATAGGAAGGGTAAGGACATAGCGAATGCAGATGCACTTAGTCGCTTACCTTTGAACACTCCTGATTTTGAAATTCCTGCTCAGGCTGATGTGCTATTATTAGAATTTTCCCCTGTCACTCAGCTCAATTCTAAAGTGATTTCAGCGGCAACTAAAAAAGACCCAATACTTTCTAGAGTAGCTCTGATGATTATGAATGGTTGGCCTCCGAAAATAAAAGACGAGGAATTCAAACTACATTTCTACCGACGGAATGAATTGAGCGTTCATCAGAACTGTGTGCTGTGGGGTAGTAGGGTTGTTATCCCTAGCATTCTTCGAAAAGACGTTTTAAATCTTCTTCTTAATGGCCATCCCGGAATAGTCAGAATGAAGGGACTGTCTCGAAGTTATGTCTGGTGGCCACGCATGGACAGTGAAATCGAAGTGACTGTAAAATCCTGTACTTTGTGCCAAGAGAACCAAAGAGCTCCTGTGAAAGCACCCATCCATCCATGGGAATGGACAGATAGGCTCTGGTCTCGCCTGCATATTGATTTTGCTGGACCTTATCAAGGAAAAAACCTTTTTAATTGTGGTAGAC
The DNA here is from genome assembly GCA_963931845.1 of Maratus michaelseni. Taxonomy (NCBI): domain Eukaryota; kingdom Metazoa; phylum Arthropoda; class Arachnida; order Araneae; family Salticidae; genus Maratus; species Maratus michaelseni. Next base: position 300,271,323 of record OZ007597.1, read on the forward strand.
TCTCATTCTAAGTAGTTAGAAGTATTTCCTGTGTCATCAATGTCTTCTTCTGCAGCTATAGACTTCCTTAGATTACTTTTTGCTACACATGGTCTTCCTGATAGTGTCGTGTCAGACAATGCCCAAGCCTTTAAGTCTTCTGAATTTATCGAATTTCTCGTTAAAAATCAAATTCGTCCAGTAAAGTCAGCGCCTTATCACCCTTCTTCAAACGGTTAGGCCGAACGTATGGTTGCCACCACCAAGCAAGTTTTAAAGTGAATAATCCAAGGAAATTGGAAAGCCCGCTTAGCACGATTTCTGTTTTCACAACACATTTTACCTTGTACAACTACAGGTAAATCACCAGCTGAAATCCTAATGAATAGACAGTTAACGTCACTATTGGATAGGTTGCATCCCGATTTAAACACAGAAATGAGGCACAAAAGCGAGAAGAAAATGGAAGAGGAAGGAAATAAAAGATTAAGAATTTTCAATGAAGATGATCCTGTTTACATTAGGAACTATTCTGACAGAACTCCATGGATTCCAGCTAAAATCCTGGAGCATACCGGTCCTGTTTCTTACAAGGCTGAAAGCTTAATTGACGGTAATATATCCAAACGTCATGTGGATCAGATTCGTGATCGTATGCCTGTTTCAAACACTCCTGTGGACACTGCTAAGACATCTACTTGCGTTCCCCCCCATCACCGATGATTCCTTTGAGAATTCGTCTGTAGTTGTTCCCGAATCAACAACCTTGTGTGATGAACTAAGTCAACCTATGGCTTTGGTTCCTAATGGTGAAAGATCTGAACCTGAAGATCTACAGCCACCTGTTCGACGATCTCAACGGAATCAGAACATTCCCAAACATCTCAAGGACTTTGTGCTCAATTCTTAGAGGGGAGGAGTGTTGTGTATTGACTCTATGGACATATTAATTGACTTCTACTGTTCTGTATTGCCTCCATGGGCTAATGTAAAAAAGCTCTTGGGTTGGAGAGTTCTTTAAAAGTTTCAGTTTGACTTCTGTGTCTTGCCATGTAATGTTATTGTTCTGTCCGTGCAACTTAGTTAAATTAAAATGATGTTGCAACCGATTCATTCTTATTCTGTGTGACTCCATTATTGAGAGTATTTAATAGATATCTTACCTATTAAATATATATTCATAGTTTTAATAATAATGAAATTATTTGAACCTGACAGAAGGCACACACCCAGCACTGATGTTGAAGATCACACAGGGTGCCTGGGCCACCATAATCAGTTTTATACAAATATTGTCCTATAAACAAGAAAAATATCATTTGATTTTAACAATAAGTTCATTAAATCATTAAGAATACGTCTTTAGTTAAAAAAACTTTTGCAATGTTTAAGAAAACTTTATAGTCAAAATAACTACATACCTTTATCAGGAGTTTTAAATCTACATACATTTCTGGTAAACATAACAAGAATGATTTTTACAGGTAAAATTATCATACTTTATGCAAGAAATTGTAGTTTTATTGTGTTTAAATCTGTTTAGTTCTGTTATATTGAGTGCAATAATTTTTACTCCGGCTAAATGACTTATTATATTTTAAGATCACGTTTTCACTTTTTTATTTATTTATTTATTTTTTACCAAAACTGTTTTATTTTTGCTAACAAAAATACTTTCTTCTGAATCAGAATTTTCGTAATCTTTATCCTTTTGCTCAAACACACTTTCACTGTTGTGAGAACTGTATATTTCCTCATCAGGTTCATTTTCACCAATTTGATCAATTTCTTCTTCAGAAGACTCAACTTCATGTAATAAATTTCTCAAAAGTTCCATTTATTTTTAATAGTCTCTAAGTTTATGTTTGCACACCATTATTTATTAAATAATTCAATGCAAATACAACATAAACACTTTGGAACAGAAAACTACGCTGCTGAGAATGAAAAATTTCGAAGCAATAACGGTCATGTGGAGACTGATTCACCCCTTTTTTACATGGATTCCAAAAAACTATTGTTTAACTTGCAGAAAGGAAAGGAATGTAAAAATAACATTACACTTAGCAAGGGGAGAGTCAGACAGGAGGATACTGAAAGGATGATTGATTACAGATAAACATTTTTTGCAGGAGACTGATGTTTTCCTAAGACTGGGGTGACTCTGTGCCTCGCACTAACTCTCTTAGGTTAATGAAATTTTCAAGAAACATTGCTTTGTTTGAAAAACCATAACATTATAAAAAATGCTGGAAGAACCAGTAATTTGTTTGGTGGCACCCTAAGTAATGTGAACTACATTCTGAAACACTGCGAGTCCAGTTCAGCACTATTTGTGTGCGGAATGGTAACCAGAGGTAACCACTACTTCTCATGATATCATTTTACTTTTTAAGCCTGGAAAAAATGCACGTGGAAATTTCATACATGTATTAACAAAAATAAATTAAGAAATATGCCAGGAAGAGGATAATTTGAAACTTAAAAGAGTGGAAATAAATAAATGAAAATTTATTTTAAAACTCATCTTTTGGATTTTTGTGAATGGATTGTTTTTAAATGAACTGTAAATCAAGTGAAACTTGTTTTGTAGTTGTCTGGTTTGGTATATACATATATTTCTTTAAATGGACAACAAAAATAATCATGATGTTCTGTCACTGTAACGAAGTATTTAGCTCACTAACTGCATAGAAAAAGAAAAGAAAAGAATAAATATAAGAAAAGGAAAATGATAATTTCTGTACATAGGTCTCATTTTATTACCAGGTGCATTATTATGTCAAAATTGCATTATTATGTTATTATTGGAAAAAATGAAATTTTAAATAAAAAATTAAATTAAAAAAAAATTAGACATATTTTTTAAAATATTAGATAGTACACATTACAATTTCATCAAGTATGTGCTGTGAAAAATGGTTAAATTGCTAAGTATAGTTTTTTATCTTTATTGATTCTAACTTTAAACAGAACTTAAAATAATTTATCAGTTTAAAAACAGTCATTTTTCAGACAAATTTTATATAAAAAGAGGAGTCATAAAATAAAATTTCTAGTTGTGATATTTAAGATATAGTTTAGCTTCTTCAACTAAGTTTTGAAATAAAATATCTGTTCAGTATTTTAAAAGCTTATCAATTTCATAAATGTAAATAATGTAAGCATAATCGAATAAACTTAGCAATAATAAAATCTGAGCTATTTAAATATATAAATCTAAATGCACATTCATCTCTGATTAATTTAAATTTTCTGGTTTATTTGTAGTTTGTTTCAATAGGCTTAGTTAAGGAAATTTTAATTTGCAACTTATGCGAAAATGTAACTTTCAGTTCAGAAATAAAAGATTATTCTGATAAAACTAATATAATTTTAAAAAAATAATAATTTTTGTTGAATTTATGGTTCAGAGAAAAAAAAAGAATTAAACTGAAAATTCGATTCAATTAAAGCTAAAAAAAAGTAACGCTCTGCAAAAATATGAAAAATAAGAAAGCTTCTGCTATTGAATTTTGAATCTTAGCAATAAATTTCAGTTTTTACATCCAATTATATATAACACATAAAAGGTTTTGCAAATTATAAGTAGTTGACTGTATTTACAATACTGATGAAGATATATTTTTTTATAAAGCTTCTTCTAATGAAAATAACATTCCCAAAGACAAATGTTACAATATCAGTATAATGGCAAAATAATATTTCGATCTTTTACAGTTAACAGGATTGGGGAAAGCTGCTAACCTTTAGGTAATTGGACAAATTGTCACTGTTATAAAGATTTACCTGTAATTATAAACAATCATGTTATGAATATTTGATAAAATTATGCAAGAATTTTGAAAAAAAAATTCAAATTCAAAAAGACTGTATACAAAAAACTTCTGAAAGTCTGAAATATCTTAAAATGAATAGCATAAAGATGAGGAGTCTAACCAAGTTTGAAAGAAAATGCTAGATACATGTCCATGAGAGATGTACATGAAATTATAATTTTCTATCTTTTTTTTTAACTGGAAATATTTTTCATTAAGTTATAAGTTACATTGTTAGCTGATGCTGAGATGGACTTTACAATATGGTGGTTATCTGCTGATGAGGAAGCTGCAATAACGCTGTTTTAGCACTATGGAAATATACATAAAGAAAGTTTTGTTACAAAAAATCAAATGAAATTATAGATGAGTTAGGAATTTTATCCGCAATGAAGATTTAGTAGACAATCATGCTGAGACAGCATGATATTTTTAAAAACATGGTTTGAAGCATCCCAATTACCTTTTTTTAATACCTTGAGAATTATATGTTTGTGGTGTTAACAGCTGCTTTCGATGGAGTTTCGTCAACTTCAACTCCAGAGTCTAACCAAGTTTGAAAGAAAATGCTAGATAGAGTAAATGCTAGATGGAGTTTCGTCAACTTCAACTCCAGAGTCTAACCAAGTTTGAAAGAAAATGCTAGATAGAGTAAATGCTAGATGGAGTTTCGTCAACTTCAACTCCAGAGTCTAACCAAGTTTGAAAGAAAATGCTAGATACATGTCCATGAGAGATGTACATGAAATTATAATTTTCTATCTTTTTTTTTTTAACTGGAAATATTTTTCATTAAGTTATAAGTTACATTGTTAGCTGATGCTGAGATGGACTTTACAATATGGTGGTTATCTGCTGATGAGGAAGCTGCAATAACGCTGTTTTAGCACTATGGAAATATACATAAAGAAAGTTTTGTTACAAAAAATCAAATGAAATTATAGATGAGTTAGGAATTTTATCCGCAATGAAGATTTAGTAGACAATCATGCTGAGACAGCATGATATTTTTAAAAACATGGTTTGAAGCATCCCAATTACCTTTTTTTAATACCTTGAGAATTATATGTTTGTGGTGTTAACAGCTGCTTTCGATGGAGTTTCGTCAACTTCAACTCCAGAGTCTAACCAAGTTTGAAAGAAAATGCTAGATAGAGTAAATGCTAGATGGAGTTTCGTCAACTTCAACTCCAGAGTCTAACCAAGTTTGAAAGAAAATGCTAGATACATGTCCATGAGAGATGTACATGAAATTATAATTTTCTATCTTTTTTTTTTTTTAACTGGAAATATTTTTCATTAAGTTATAAGTTACATTGTTAGCTGATGCTGAGATGGACTTTACAATATGGTGGTTATCTGCTGATGAGGAAGCTGCAATAACGCTGTTTTAGCACTATGGAAATATACATAAAGAAAGTTTTGTTACAAAAAATCAAATGAAATTATAGATGAGTTAGGAATTTTATCCGCAATGGAGATTTAGTAGACAATCATGCTGAGAAAGCATAATATTTTTAAAAACATGGTTTGAAGCATCCCAATTACCTTTTTTTAATACCTTGAGAATTATATGTTTGTGGTGTTAAGAGCTGCTTTCGATGGAGTTTCGTGAACTTCAACTCCAAATGAACCACAATACGACAGTAGACTGGAACAGCGAAATGAGTTAAGTTTGAGCCAATTTCATTTGTTCATGATCAAATGATAAAAATTAATGGCCATTTGGTTTTAACTATTATGTTTGGTGACATTGGTGTTGGCATAACAGAAAACTACCAACTATTTTATAAAATTTAGAAGGCACATACTAATGAATTAAATAAAATATTATTGAATTATTTTTCATATATTAACAAAGTATTAAAAAGGGATATGAAACAGAAAACACTTCATTCTTCCCTAGGAACTGAAATACCATTAAATGTAAGTTATGTTAGGTAACAATTAAAACTAAGCATACCTACAGAAAACAGAAAAGTAGTTGGTCATCATTTGAATTATAATATTTATTAGATGTAACATGCAAGAAAGATTAAAATAAATTTCGCACATTAAACTTTAATAGAATTCCTTAAAAATCTTTGCTTTGCTAATTTAATCTGACATGCAAGTCACTTAAATTGCTAAAGGCTAGTCTAAAATGCAAACAATGTAAGGATGGACCCATTTTATATTTGGGTAAAAAAAAATCATATTCACAATAATAATACTTAATGAATAATCAAAATCTTATCTGTTCGTCACCATATCAATCAATACCAAGGTACAGCTAACGTAATATTTATATGGATGGGAGAAATTCTTACCACACCCTACTTTATGCTCAGCAAAATGGCAAAAAGACGCCAGAAAATACTTCAATTAACAATTCCTTTTCGATTGATAAGGATTCATGCTGCTATCTGTTATCCGAACTGGCGTTTATCAACTTGTTTTAAGCTTCTTTTTGAACTGATCCAATATGTTGATATAACTTACAACACATCAAAATCAAGTTTCTGAAATACTTATTGCTCTCTGTATAATCAGAGGTACTTTAATGATTTTTAACTCGGTAGAATTTATAATCGATATACAAGTTTACAATGCCATTTTCTTTTATGTAGTATAGTGTAGTTTTTCATATTTCGGTCATACACAAAGAAAGATTGTCCTTTCTCCTTAAAGTAAAACTTGGTGTGCAACATACTAAAAACAAATTTATGAAATTTTGTTAGAATGATAGACGGTAGCATAGCACATTATTAATCAAACTAGGTTTTTTGAATCGAAAAGTTTCCTGGTATCATCGCATCATCTGGGAATTTCATCGTAAAATGGTGCAGCCTGGCTTGGTACATAATTTTCTATCTTTGTTTTATACCGCAACTTCAAAGTGGTATTTTTATGATTTTCACTGTTAAAAGAATATTTCTTTATGTGATTTACTAGATTTCTGTTTTGATTCCCAACAATGCAGAGAACATAATGTAGTTGGGTTAGGGCTATTAATCACCATTTAAACATTTCGTTTAATATAAGTTATTTAAATCTCAAGTATAATGTTCATTTTATTACCTATGTTGTTTCTTAAAGCTATTTATTATTTATAATAAAACAGTCATGGAGATGCTAAGGTTTCTTACATGCACAGAATAATGTGTAACATGGAGGTTTAAATCATGATTTGCTATACAATTGGCTAATAAATGGTAATATGAAATTTATTGAATATATTAAATGAAAGGAATACTGAGTTTATAATCAGAACAATAGATTGCAGCATAAAAATATTGGATTTATTAATCGAAATCAGTGATGAGTATATAATCGAAATATTCATTGTCCAGCCTTAGAAAATCTGCAAAATGGCCTTATGTAATACGCTAGGATATTACATTATATCTTCCTCTCGAAATTTTTAATATTTTCGATATTACATAATTTATATTTCTGTATCTAATTTACTTGATTTTGTTCTGACTCCTGATAAACAAAGAGATAAGAATAGTAAAAAAAAAATAATTTTCATGTTAAGCCTACTTGAGATCCCAATATGAAAAAACTTTTTAAAAACAATGTGACTATCACTTATTAAAAGGTATGTTTCTGTGGTACTTTTCGATTATCTATAATTGTTTTATTACCAGACAGCCGATTATATGCACTTAAAAACTGCCAAAATATGCACTAAAAAAATTAAATATGCTGTTAAAATCTAAAATATGCAAGTAACTTGAATTATTTACCTGTAAATGCGTTTCTGATTTTAAGCTTGAAGACCCCTATTTTATATAGTCGAATTGTACAAGTTTTTCTCTTTGAAAATGATTAAAAAATATCTATGTACTGTGCCAAAATCCAGGCTTGCCCTCTGTGAAAAAAAACCTAGTTCGGCCCTGATCATGGGTAACAAGGTGATTATGGAAATTTCTGAATTACAGAAATTTTCAAACTAGAGTGAATTTAGATAAATCACTGTAGACTCCCTCAAATTCACGACCATAAAACCTGCAAAAGCCTAAAATCTACTCATCGTTTCAGATGTAAACAATGAAGCTTGCACTATAAGATGTAGGTGAAAAATTAAAGTTTTTTAGGGTTTCGTTCATCTCACGAAACCCTATTGCTCCCGCTCCGTTGTCTGTCTGTCACAGAGCCATTCTCGAAAACTATGTAACTTACAGAGTTGAAACTTTATGTATAAATCAGAATATCAGCTGTAAAGAGCTGAAAATATTAAAATTTGAAAAATTCGTATTATTTTATAGAGATAAAAACCCAAAATTCTAACAGCCTTTTCCTTTTAAATTTAAACATTTTTCATTATAGCAGATGCCAAAAATTAAAAATCCACGATGAAAATCTTTCCACAATAATTAATTTTCTATCAGACGATTTCCACGTAAAAAAAGGAAAATGAAATAAAAAGTTTCACCAATTGAAAAAAAGATAAATATGAAATAAAATTGATTGACGTCATAGTCGTAATAAAACAGAAAATGTCTAAGATTTCTCAATAATACAAGGAGTATGAGTATGAGTAAGTAAACAAAGCAGATTAATATCACGTCATTAGAGAATTAAAAAGAAAATCTGACGTCATATGGGAAGTTTAGCTAATTTTTCAGATGTTTGAGAATAATACAAAGCGAGTATCAATATAAATAATAGAGAATGGTAAATATATGAGTTTGAGAAACATATTGCATCGTGATAAAAATCCAATTATGGAAATATTCTCATATTTTAACATTTTCAAGGTATACAATTTGTTTAATTTTGAAATTATTTTTTTAAATATTGCATTTAGTCCGTATGACAGATATTTTTATGACAGAATATAATAGCGGGCTTGGCCCGCTATCTGGCTGGTTTAGATATTCGAAAAAACAAAAAAATAGACCGGTAAATTTTTACTTTATAAAAAACATGACTTTTTTTTTGTTGTTGCTAAATGAAATTTGTTTGGATTTATTAAAGAAAGGATAAAGTGTTTTGAAAGGAATATTAAACGAAACCCTTTGAGCGATCTTTGATCACACTTACCCACTTGTTTTTATATATTTCTGTAAACATTTTAATGTGGAATTCTGGTTAATATGATTAAACTTATGTTTTCTCATGAAGGATATTGTTCAAGCTTTTTTGGTATGTATATATATGTATGTACATATATATGTATATATATTTATATACATTTCACTGGCGCCCGACTAACCGAAAAGTACCAAAAAAAATATTGTTTCAATATTAAACTTTTTATTTCCTTTGGAAGAAGAAAAATTATAAAATTAGTATTAATTCATAATTTATTACATAAAATCTTAATAAATGATGTAATACAATGCAATAAATGTTATGAATTTCTTTATCTGTATAAATTACAAATAAAACACAAATTATTATTAAAATCAATTTTTAAATCAGGAAAATGCAGTAGAATGAAATAAAATGTAATAATCAATCGAGATTTTATTGTTACTATTACTTTAATTCAACAATGATAATATACAGGGCTAATGTTATAGAAAATGATAAATTAAGTACAAAACAGAAAATTATTACAATTAATTTTAAAATTGCTAAATTGTAGTAAAATTAAATATAATAGTAAATTAGAGATTATTTTATTACGGTAATTTTGGGAATAAACTGCCCCATCCATCGTAAGTGCTGAACCAATGAAAAACTATTTAAAAAAATGTATTTCCATGTAAGCTGCTGCACCATCGTAAGTGCTGCACCTATGAAAATCAATTTTTTAAAAAATATATCCACATAAGTGCTGTACCCAAGAAACTCAAATTTATTTATAATAAATATTTTCATTTAAATGCCACAAAAAAAAAATTTAAACTAGTAATTAAATATAAATAAATATCATAATATTATTAATATATACATATAAATATTTTCACTTAAGTGCCGGAAAAAAAATATAAAACAATATCATACAGAGATTAACGAAACTACTTTACCATAATTAGCAGCTTTCCTGTTTTTCTTTTCTCTTTTTAAAGGCAGGGAGGGCGGGGGGATCCCATTTGATTAATAACATGAGATTAGATTTAACGTGTGCAAATGCTGAAAAAACATAAACAAGTGAAATATTACAGAAAAATATTATGTAATAAACCATATAGTTATGTGAAAACATTTTTAAAAAACAAACAACAGATAATTCTCTCCTTTTTCTTTGAAGTTGCTTTTAGTAGGAGTGCTCTAATTTTCTAATAACTGATCATTTTTTAATAAAAGTTTGTTCTACAGCCTAATTTACGATTATTGCAACTTGCTGAAAATTTCAACAAATTCCATCAATTAACAATGGAGATATAATTTTTTTTTAATAGTAAGAAAAAAATGGGTTTTGCTTTTCGTTCTTTTCTTTTAATTGTTTTTTCTGTTTGCTTGAAGCTCATTTTCTTTTCCTCGCATGTCAGGCTCCGGCCAAACTTTTATCTTTTATGAACGGGCTAATAAAATTATTGTATGGAGCCAGGCCAAAATTTTAACTTTTATACCGTGCCAGGCCAAACAAATGTTTGTATGGTTTAGGCCAGGCTCGGGTCAAACTTTTTGCTTTTATGCCAATAAATTTCTTTAAAAATATAGAAAATACAAGAAATACAATTTTCTTTAATCCTTCTAAGTAGAAAATGATCAAAACTGTAGTGTTTCTTCTTAACTTATGCATTTTCTAGACACATGCTTATACAAAGAAAATACAGGGATTTTTTTTTCAGATTTGAATATCCTGAAATGACATTTAAAATTCTTTTATTTTGTAAAAAAGTATATTAGGGTCATGCCAAACGTCGAAATCAGTTAATGATTAGATCATATAATATTTTAATTTATTTTATTTTTTCAGTAACGTCATAGAAATACATTTTCTTGGCACGACTTGGCAACCAATTTTCTTGGCAACCAGTTTTCTGAACTTTAAAGAGTTTGGACTTTCATTTCTCACAACCTGCTGTGGATTTTCCGGAACTCTTTATTTTGTTGAATAACAAATTGTAGGTCTTGTTCTTAGTGTACTTTTATACTTTTCTGATACTTGTACAGTTATAGATTAAATAAAATATACTTAAATACTAGTATATATAAAACTAAGATTTCTGATTTTGTTAAAGAATAGCTGCAGTATTTAATATTTTTAAATTCTGAAGAATTGTAAAAAAGTTCGCTAGTCAATGTTTAAAATGTCTGCATACATTCATTTGATATTTAAAAAATGTTTTGTGGAGCTCCCGGATGTAACTCTCTGGTGTTGTAAATTTCCTTGTGGCTATCTCGTCCCTGTATATTGACAATGACTTATAAGCGGGCACTTGATGTCAAGCACACAAGTCAGATGTGTGTTCTCAATAAACAATAAAAAATGTGTTTTTTTTTAAATATTGTGCCATATCTTGTTATAATATTAAAATAGCTATGATGATAAAATTGTATTTCATTCTTGTGCTATATTATTTCAGGATTATTTAATTGCATGGTTATTTTTAATTTATATTCCTTTACTTGTTAGAGCAAAGAAAAAGTTTTACTAAATATAATTTATAGCACACAAAAACTTTATAAAAAAAAATTCTTTTGATAGATTTTCAGATGATAAAGAACAGCATTAGAAATATTTTTATAATTAGAACTATAGCTGAGTTAGAACTTAAACTAATGGTTTAGGAATTAGATATTGTTTAACGATAAAAAGGCACACCCCATTTATTAGTTAAGTTAAAAATGTGTTATTAAGGTTTAACATTTTAAGTGTTTTAAAAATTTTAAACAAATAGAACATAGATGAACATGCCTGGAATGTATATTTCTGAGAACTGAAGTCAATAATCTTAACTTTTACTAATTATTAATGAATGTCTTAATAGCTGTTAGTTTACCCATAACATAAAAAACGAATTTCAACATTTCTAAATGCTCGTTTTAAATTTATATATTTTGCTATAAAACTCTACTATCTAACTGAGATTGTGATAATAATGGTTCTTGAATGTTTAAACCAGTATTATATTTTTGTTATGTCAAAAACTGCCTTTTGATATCAAAAATCGGAACCTCGACAAATGGAAGAAGAAATTGATATGTGAGTAGGTGAGGTTAAAATAAATGTATTGTTCACATGCATGATTCATAGCTTATTTCACTCTGTTGAACTATGTCTTTTCTCCAAGCAAAAAAAAAGAAGCAAGTAAGTTTCTGTTATGATCCATAGAAATAATTTTGAATGCATTAATATTATATTTAAAAAACAGTGATCTAAAGAATTCAAAATTCTAAAATCTGACAAACATTTGGTTCCAAGCTGTGCGGGTTTCAGAAAGTAAAAATACATTGTACTACAAAAAACTACTTTTAATAAATTAAAAAAAAAATCAAGGAGCCAAGCTTTATAAAGCAAACAAACAATTTAACAAAACTTTAGATAAGGTGAAAATTTTGTCTAAAGAATAATGTTATATCAAATTTTGTAGTTTATATTCACCTGAATATAAACTATGAAATACTTATTTAAATTTTTTCTATTTACTAAATTACCATATAAGTCAAATATCTATAGAAGATATGGTGATAGAAATCTTTCTCTCTTGTACTAAATTTTGAAAATTAAGGTTTTTAATAATTATATATAATGGCCTTGGCAGCCATCGTTCCACAATTTACATAACTTTCTATGCACCCAAATATTTAGTTAAAATCCAAAAGTTTAAATTTGTTTCTCAAACAAATATTTTATGCTTTTTATATACATATATTTTATTTTTAAACTACTGCCAAGCCCATCATGAATAGTTTAAACAAAAATAATAATTTTCATAAACATGTTATGATGTATTTAATACAGGAGAGAAGGATTTCTATCCACATATTATACATAGGCACTTGACTTACATATGGTAACTTAGTTAGTAGAAAATATTAAAGAAGTACCAGAATATAAGCTTGTAAATTCAATGTTGCCTCATTTTTTTTAGACACAACATTTACCATTTTTTTTTTTAAGTTTGGCAATTTTTTTCTTTTTAATTTTTTTTTTTTTTGTATGGGTAAATTGTTTTTCTTAAAAAAAAAAGTTTATATAATTTAAATAATTTGCTTGCTGAAATTAACATGAGCTCTCATTTTTTAAATGAATGAATTTATGTTTCATGTTGTAACTTTAACATTTTAAAAAGTTTATTTCAGTATTATTTCTATCTCTTCTAAAGTCTTGCATCTTTTTGTTGTTACGGAGAATGCAAGTATGTATCTGTGCTTCCCTCCTCTCATAATCTTATACTTTTATTTCTAGGCTATGGGATCAAACAATGCAACTTTGAATATTCATTCCCTTCCAGAAGAAATTTTGATAAAAATTTTTGGTTTCTTAAAACAGAACCAATTGGGTCAAATTGCACGGTATGTAAAGTTCATGCCTGGCTTTCATAATGTGTCATATTAAAATGTTTGATATAGAATGTGTGCTTAGAAAAGTATTTCTTTATTAATTAAAGTAGAAAATTTCGTCCATAGTAAATATCCATCTACAGTCCTGGAGGAAAAGGGATCACCCCTACTAATTTTCTTGAAAATAATCACATGAAAAAGGATATAGATACAATTGACTGGGAATACAGTAAAAGCTCAACTAACTGGCATGCTCAGAAAGCGCCAATTGCCAGATACTTGAAAAGTCTCGATAGTTGAGTGCTACAAAATCTGTCTTAAAAGAAGGGGGTTGCATTGATGTAACAGTGAAACAGGAAAATGATATTTTGGTTTATTTTCCTGTCATCGGGAAGTCAATCAAATAATTGTTTTATTATTGTTAAATTTGCATTTGATAAAGTTATTTTTGCCGAATAAAAGTAAACAATATTTTATGTTAGGATGTATTTTCTAAATTTATTTATTAATATTCTACAACGTTACATTATTTATAATTAGACATCTCATAAAGGTTTCAATTTAGGCCTAAGATGAATAACAGATGCTGCTACTACTTCACGTGCTAATTAAAATAAACATCAACATGGGAAGTAACAAAACTAATGAGTCAACTGACCAACTAGTGTTCCTGTTAAACGTTTTAAAACTCTTTTTAAAAGTGAAAAATGCACTCTGCATTTTTCCTAAAACATCATCTTTGCACCCCATTTTTTAAAAATGTTGCCCTTTTTTATCTCCTTTCTGGAAAAAGGACGTAAAAGCTTGGAAAATTAATTTCTGTATGATTCACTTGTGTTGCCTGCTCTACACATGTAATAATGAATCCTTTCTGCATAGCTAAGAACATTATTATCAGATGCAAGCTGATAACTCTTGACTTCTCCAATCATGATAAAAACAAACTACAAACAGTTGTCAGCATTTTTTCTTTGGAGTGGCTCAGATAGTGAGCTTTTTTTTAGAAAGTGATAAAATGCTGCCAAATTCTTTATTATCTATGTGAGAATGCATGCAACTCTTAAAGAGTTGAATAGAATTTTTAAAGTACATATTCACATTCTCAAGAAGTTATATTCTCAAGTGTTATATTCACATTCTCAAGAAGGAAAAAAATAAAGATTTTTTAAATAAATTCTCGGCATTTATCAACAAGTTCATCGTTCTTATGAGACTCATTTCCATAGATTTAAAAGTAATTACACCTATTTTATTTACATTTTAGTGTGAAATAGCTTAATGAAATTCATATATGAAATATAATAAATGTATATTTTGAAGATTTCCAAGATAATGCAATCTATCAATTAAAATTTCACTGTTAAATATAGGTACACATACTAAAATTTATGTTAAATATGTGTACACACATTCATTTTTTCTCCTTATTTCAGTGTGTGCAGAGAATGGAATATATTGACAAAACGTCCAGTTTTGTGGAAAAAAGTGAATATAGAGTTTTCGCCATCCCATGGATCCCAAAGTATTGTGGCTGAAGGTTTTGTTAACATGTTACCACCTTGTGTCACTGGCATCAGATTGGATTTTACATATTGTGAGGATTGGACTAAACCATTGAAGCTTGAAGAACTTTCTGTGAGACTTCAAGAAAAATGTCCTGATCTTAAAATGTTAAGTTTGAAGTATGCTGTATCATCAGAAACTCTTCCGTCAGTTATAGATTTGTGCTCTGTTTTTCTACAAAAAGTTAAAGTATTAGTATTTCATTGTTCCCTGTTTCCTGACAATCCTGCAAGAAGAGAAGTTGGTTGTGCTTCTAAAATTGAAGTTTTGGATATCAGTTGTTGTCACCTTGGACCTTTTAATAAGCCTCCATTCTTAAGAATGCCATACTTAAAACAATTACGTTTATCTTATACAAATGCAAACGATTCCTGGTTTGAAAATGATGCTTCTTTTTTAAGTCTGCTAGAAGTATTGGATCTTGGAAGCACAAAGATTAAATCCAGTACGTTTCAAGCAATACAGAATCATGCACATAATTTAGAACAATTATATCTGTGTTATGCAGATTTAGAGGATGAATTAAATTTTAATAATTCAGTTTTTCCTCACCTGAAGACAATCTGTCTCAGAGGTTGTGATGTGAATTGTGAGGGAATAGTTTCCCTCATCCAGTCATGCCAATCTTTGCAGAATGTTTATATTAGACAATGTGTGGCTCAGTCTTATGCAAAACATCCTTTCATTGTTTTTAATAGATGTAAATTAGAAATTGTAAAAGTTATTACCTGTGCAGACCACCGAATTGTAGATTATTTATGAAAGACATAAATCATAGACATAAATCTTTATCTGTAAAACTGTACATAAAGCATTTTTTTTATGAATGTTTTTATGCTTTATATAATTCTTTGTTTTTATTTTATTACATTTACATTCAAAATAAGAATGAACTTTTCTGGTAAAATAACTTTCCTCTGAACATGCATGCATTTCTCGGGTATTCTCTTATTCATACCCAGGTAGCACAGAGATATCGGCCAATACCCACGGCAATATTGGCCAATATTTTCAATGTCGCTGAATGTCGAACGTCAAATTTACAACATTTGCCGATATTCACAGACATAACTTAAAATTAGTTTTAAAAAGAAAGCATTCAAAAGAGCTTTTTGCATTACTTATGACTTTATAGTACAGAAATAGTATTCTAAACAATAAAATTTAATAATTTTACAATTTTTAAAAAACTTGACTTTTTAATGTCTTATTTTTAATATTTGGTTACATTGGCCAATGTTGTAAAAATGATATTACTATTACAACATTCAGGGATATCTATCGACATTCGTAAAAAACAATATAATTTTCGGACATTTCAAGATATTTGTCGACATTCAGCATATCAGACAAAATTTGTAATCTTGATGGAAGTGAACGGAAAGTTCTAAAGGACCGCCCATTTGTGTAATTTTCGTCAATGTGCATTTGATGGAGGCGTCGGGCGTGAAATTTGTACAGAAAGAAAAAGCCAATATTTTCTGTAGGAATCTATAGTTATTTTTATATATAAGAAAAGCATGTGAAAATTTGTGCTTTATAAAAAAACTAAAGATGTTTTTATACTATTTTTATACTATGTATTTTATACTATTTTTAAAAATGTCTTTACAAGAAAAAAAAATCAATTTATGTAATTTTTAAATGGATGCTTGTTTATCTTTTTTTAAATGTTTCGAATTTCCGACTTTTATAAGAATTTTATTTTTTATTATTGTAAGAAAATTTGTTTTCGTTTCAAAAGTTTAGTTTCAAAAGTAGGTCACTGATTTTTTAATTAGACACAATTAATAATAAATATTTTATATAATGCATCTAATTAATTATTAATATTATTATTATATAAGAAGCTTTTAGGGCTATCTTATGTGGTGTTAACTTTTCTGTAGTGTATTTTTGAAAAAATGTACACATATTTCTGACTCAAAATTAATAAAATATATATATTTAATTTCTCACAAAGCAAAATTCAAAGTAATGGGGTTGTTAAAACTTTCTTTATAGTTTTGTGCAAGGGGAACACATGATTTTTAACACAGCAAGCTTTAAAATTTCGTATTTCGTTTAAATTTCTAAGTTTTTAATTTCTTACTTATTTTAGAATATTTTTTTTAAAACTCAGTAATAAAAAGTAATATTTAAATAAATCTTAGCAGAGATCTCTCGTTTTACAATGAGGGATTTCTGTCCACCACATCTGCGGTGCAAAAAACAGATTCTTATTCCGTAATGAAAAAATAAGTCATTTAATATCCAAAAATGTTATTCAGGAATGTTAGAAAAATATATCGCTCAATATCAAATGATGATATTCAGCAATGACAGAAAAAAATATCACTTAATGTCAAAAAATGATATTCAGAGATGTTGGAAAATATTGGCCAACATTCACACATGTCAGAAACTAATATTCACAAATATTATTTTAGGGGGGGTCATTTAACGTTGGCCAATATCAAATTTTGATATTGGCCGATATTACATTTTGATATTGGCCAATATCTTTGTGCTACCTGGGTATGGCAAAACAGTGAACATGAGTTTTGTCTTTATTCAAATACACAATCAAATTATAGATGACTGTTTATTGATGATCTCTTTATTTACCTGCCATGTTTTAAAAATTAATTTAAAACACAATTTTTTGTACATAATTTTCTATATATTCTATAATTCTTCTATATATTTCATATATATATCTGTTATAGTAACTTTCAATTGTTGGAACATTGATAAAAAGATCTGCAAATTTTATACATGTTTGTATGCAAAGAAGTTCATGAATTATACTTTATATTTGCTGCACTGAATTAAATTTTACTCCATAAAATATTCTTACATATTATTTTTTTCCCATATTATCTACATTTAAAAATTGCCTGATCTTAATAAATACAATAAACAGAATATGTATAAGACATGTTTAAATCCTTAATGTATCAGATAAATTGACTAATAAATTTAATGTTGATCTTTTTTCATCATCTAAAAGCTTCTGGATTTTTTTTTATTATCTCTAGTCTATAACATGTACAAATTCACTGTCATTCATACCTGCAGCTAATTTTTGGATAGCCTTTTATATGGGACAAAAAATCGGTCACTTTTTATTTTATATTTTAGGAACTGTATATTTCATTACAGTAGACTGGTACCTTAAAGCACTTTTTCATGACTTTTGCTTAAAAATGTAAAACCAAGTTTGTCTTTTGGATGTTTTAGCTTTCTAAGAAATTAAAAAACTCTAGTTCCTTTTGCGATCTGAAAATTCCATGCATTAATAGAAAGATGTTATATAAATGTGCAAGAAAAAATTAAGTTTGGGTTTGAAAACTGCTTTAACGACCTTCGAGACAATATCTTGTATACTGGGTGTTTCACTACCAGACCGACAAATTTGCAGCAGGCGTAGAGGGCACAGAGACGACTCGGAATCACATAGCAATGCAGGTAAAAAATGCTGTAGTTGTGATCTATAGTTCAAAGATGTTCGAAATTACAGCCAGAAGTTGTCTTCTTCTGGTGTCAAATGAAGATTTTGGTGTATGAGATCCCCATTAATTCAGTTGAAGACCTCGCTGATCGAATATCTGTAGCTGCTGGGAGGATGCGCGACATGCCAGGAATTTTCCAGAACATAAAGGAATCCATGCAGTACCACTGTCAAGTCTGCCTGACGACTTCTGGTTGTAATTTCAAACATCTTCTGCATTACAACCTTTCAATAAAATGTTTTCTCTCCCATTAATGTGTTTCTGCTTCTGTTCTTTTTCTCTGCTTCTTTGAACCATAGCTCGCAACTACAGCATTATCGACCCTGCATTGCTATGTGATTCCGAGTGTCCCTGTGCCCCCTACACCTGTAAGTTTGTCGGTCTGGTAGTGAAACACCCTGCATGGCTTTTTACTTTTGAGCATCACAATTTCAGAATAGTAATCTTTTCATTATTAATTTTTTAAAACTCTGTGATTAGGTAAGAAATATTCAGAAATATGGATACTCAAAAATAAATATTTATATGGCATGCATATGTGAAATTCATCCTGAAGTTTGAATGATAATAAAGTGTCACATACCAAAATTACCTAATTTTAAGTCAATCAGTGAGTGCCCACTTTGTTTTAGGTTTCTTAGTAATAAAGTTAATATTTTAGAAATGTGTTTCATGCAAAGATAATGTATAACCAGTATTGAAATGATTAGTCCAAAGGCTCTAATAATATTTTTTTAAGTTAAAAAGGAAAAACAAATGCATGGCAAAGTTTGGTAAGGAAAAACAATGGCAATAATTTTCACCAATGTGTGAAGAAAAGGAAAGCTACTAAAATGGGGATTTATTTTTGAAGAAATCGTAATCGGTTTCCTACAAAAGAAAAGGTTAAGAATTTCTAGTAATTTCATACATTAACTCTACATGGTAAAAAAGTAACCTGTAACCTATAAGGATGCACCTAATAGCGATTTTGGCTGAATACTGAATATTCAGCATGCAGATAAACTGGATACAGAATATTCAGCAGCTTAATACTCCCATATTTCAGGGTTTAAAATATTTAAAAAGTTTAAATTTAAAATAATTCATATTTAACAAAAATGCTTCATCGTTATATTTAATTTTTAGAAGTGTATAATTCAATATATAATATAAGATATAGGATATAGTAATTCAAGCCAAAATTATGATGGTGAAAAAATATAATATAAATCTAAAGTTTGTAAAATTTGTTAAATACGCTTTATCTAGATTGAATCTATAACCAGTTCGAACATCTAAAATCCATTTTTTCTTAAAAATGTATTTTTTCTCTAAAAATATTAACTTAATCTTGTGAGAATATTTTTATGTTTTTCCCACATGTTCTTTTAAATAGTACACAAATGCTGATATAAATTTCTAAAAAATTCAGCTTTATGATACTAAACATCAGTACAAAGTAAATCCCATAATATAGGATGCCAAATGTTTAAGTACCGTATTTTCCGGAATATACGCCGCACCCATCGTAAGCGCCGCATCATTGAAAAATCTGTACAAAAAACAACTATACACGTATGCGCCGCATCATTGAAAAATAGGTAAAAATGAAATAGTCACGATAAAAAACGATTGGATTAAAAGTAACAAGAATAGCGATAAAATCTTACAAGATATATGAATTAACAATAAAACACAGGTTATCTTAAAATACAATGGGAAAAAAAATACGTACGCCAATAAGCGTACTACGCCAATCGATTATTCGATTATCATTTTAATCGAACATCGCCGTATGCCATGAACTTATGAAATAAATATAATTTATCAACTATTGTAAAGTATACAATAAATACTTTTAAAGAGTGAGCAATTAATATTGAACAGAAAATAGAGAAATATGGGTAAGTTAAATATATTTTGAAATCGGTATTTACGTTTTTATAATAAAGATATATTGTGATATGTACTGTTTATGAACTTTATACTGAGATTAAATGAATGTAAATAAAGGTGAAATATGAATGAATGAATGTTAATGAACGCATGTGTTTAAAAGTGTATTTGAGGCAGTAAGACTAAAAAAAACATGAAATGAAGGCTTGTTTTTCACAATATCCAGATTTTGCCATGTTGAGGAATAAAAAATCATTGTACCCGCCGCCCTTGCGTATGCGCCGCTTCGCCGATATTTTGAATTTTTAAACATGTATGCGCCGCAGCGCTTACTCCCGAAAATACGGTACATTGAATGTAACTCATTTGAAGATCCCCTTAGAAGCATTGCAGACAGATCACACTTCAAAGACCACTGATTTAGAACATGAAGTTATTTTTAGTTATTAGCAAAAGTATTCACTCTTTGTAAAATTAAAATCTAACTTTTTGTTTATTTTTATCTTTCTACTTAATGGGATGCATAGAACTCGGTAAAGTGTTCGGAATGTCTATTGGAGCCACTCCAGATTTCTTTTATACAGGGTAGTTATAATATAAGTTAAGTATCTCTACTTGGAGCTGTCTGTAGCTTGAAGAAATAACCCGAATGAAACCAAAATCGGTACACTTACTAGTCGAGAAGGGGGAAGAAGAATGGAAGAATAAAAAAAATAATCGCAAAAATCGCGGTGCAAACGCCCGCCGTTGTGAACCGTGGAGGTAAACCTCAATGACTTAAAAGATCGCATATCACAACATGTGGGAAATATCCCTCCTGATGCATTACATTTCGCAGTTGAGCATGTCTTGCACCACCTGGATTGTGTCCTCCAGCACAATGGCCATGTGGAACTTGAACTTGATTGGCACTACCATGCGAAAGCCTAATCACATCCATTGTGATATTTTCCAATAAATTTTGTTTGCCTTCCGGTTTTACGCCTTAATTCTTTGTCTCATTATATTTCACACTCAAAAGCGCCATCTGTCGACGATTATTGTAATTATTTTTTGTATTGTCCCATTCTTCTTCCCCCTTCTCCACTAGTAAGTGTACCGGTTTTGGTGTAATTTGCGTTATTCCTTCAAGCTACAGACAGCTCCAAATAGAGATACTTATATTATAACCACCCGGTATTTTGCAGCTAAACATCTCCGTCACAGTTATATTTCCTTATTTGCATTTCATGTGATTATGATATTAGTT
The DNA here is from genome assembly GCA_963931845.1 of Maratus michaelseni. Lineage (NCBI taxonomy): Eukaryota > Metazoa > Arthropoda > Arachnida > Araneae > Salticidae > Maratus > Maratus michaelseni. The sequence goes on from OZ007597.1 coordinate 300,292,694, forward strand.
TTGATAAAAATTTGATTTTAATAATGTATTTAAGTAATCATAATTGAATAGAAAATAACTTCAGCAGTCTTAAAATATAAGAATATTACTTTAATATTTAAGCTGCATGCTGCCAGTATAGACAGGCAAGATAACAACAACTGAACTGGCTAACAACTGTTGCCACAAGATAGAAAACGAACTTACTTTGATATTTTTCTTTAACATACAATGAATGAATCAACTGTGAATGAATCTTAACACTTTCCCTTGTTAAAGAAAATATAATAACAATAATAATTTTTAAAAAAATCGTTAAAGTTCTCAGAATAAATATTTACAAAAATCCTATTTTAGAACAAAGAGTCATCAGTCTAGGTTTAAAAAGAGGCTTGGTCATCATATCAGCTATTTGATCTTCTGTAGAAACCTGTTGCACTACTAATTGTTTTTCTAGGACCTTTTCTCTAATAAAAAAGTGTTTAATGCTGATATGTTTGGTACAATGATGAAATTCTGGATTTTGTGCTAATCTAATTGCAGTTGTATTATCAATTTGAAGCACTGGTATCCTATCTAATTTTGTAACACCAGAAAAAAGACACTTCAAGCAAATTACTTCTCTTGTACATTCATTCGCAGCAATTATTTCTGCTTCAGTTGTAGAGGTTGCAACTACAGACTGCCTTTGGCTAAGCCATGATATAGCACCACCACTATATAAAATCATAATAACACTAGTTGATCACCCTGATGTTTTACATCCGCCAAAATCTGCATCACTAAAACATTCTAGTAATCCTAGCTTGTAATTATGTTTATAGATAATACCTTTATCATATGAACCTGCAATGTATCTAAATACACGTTTCACTTTCATCCAGTCTTCTCTAGAAGGATTTTCTAAATGACGAGAGAGAACACTAACAGAATAAGCTAAGTCTGGCCTTGTGCCAATCATTAAATACATTAAAGTACCCACAGCTTCTCTATAAGGGAAGACTTCACTGCTATGCTCATCACTCTTTTCTGCATTTATGTTTTCTTTAATCATGGGAGTAGATACTGTTTTACAATTTTCCATATGAAATTTTTGAAGATCTTTTTTCGCATAAGCTTGTTGATTAATTTTGATACACTTTTGATACTTTATACCATCCTCAAAATGATGAATTTCAAGACCAAGAAAAAAGGTTGCCTGTTTGGTTGTGATTTTGAATCTTGACTTCAAATCATTTATGAATTTTTCAAATTCTTTTAAATCAGTTGCTGCTACTAAACCATCATCAACATACAAACAAACAATCAGTTTCTTTTCATCTGTTTCTCTTATGTACAAGCATGGATCACCTTCACTTATTTTAAATCCAAGTTTTGATAAAAATTTACCAAAGTATCTGTTCCAATAGCGAGAAGCTTGTTTGAGTCCATACAAACTGCGTTTCAATCTACACACTTGATTAGTACCATTACTGTATCCCTCAGGCTGCTGCATATATGATGCTACCTTCATCAAGTTTGCCATACAAAAAAGCTGAACAAACATCAAACTGAGTAAGATTCATTTTTTCACTAGCTGCTATGCTGAGAATTGAGCGAACAGTACCCATCCTTGTCACAGGGCTGTAAGTTTGTTCATAATCCACTTTATAATGCTGAGTGAATCCTTTGGCAACTAACCTGGCTTTGTATTTATCGATTGAACCATCAGGATTTTTCTTAATCTTGTAGACCCACTTGCATGGAATGGTTTTAGAATTCTTTGGTAATTCTTCTAAAGTGCATGTTTCATTTTCAATTAATGAAGACTTCTCTAAATCCATAGCTTCTTTCCAATTCTTCTTCTGTTGACATCTAATAGCTTCTTCGAAAGTAACAGGTTCTTCAAAATCTGCAATAAAAGCTTCAGCTACCATTATATAGTCCTCGTAGTGCTTTGGTTTACTTAAATCTTTTCTATCTCTGAGCTTTCTGTTCTCTGATTCATTGCTTGAGTCAGTGTTAATACTGTCATCTTCGCCGGATTCATTTTCAAACTCTTCTTCATCTGGTTTTTCTTCTAACTTTCCCTGATTTTTAGATTTGGAAGCCATTTCATTTTCATCCATGATGGGAAAAAAAACAGTTTTTCCACAATTTAATATCTTCTCATTAAATTTTACATCTCTTGAACATATCACCGTGTTTGATTCTTGAACCCAAAGACGATATCTTTCATCTCCATCATATCCTATCAGAAAAGCTTTGGTAGCTTTATTATCCCTTTTTCTTCTTTTCTGTCTTGGTATGTGGGCATAACAAACAGATCCAATAATTCTTAAGTGTTTTAATCTTGGTTTCTTACCTGTCCATATATCATAAGGACTTACACTTTTAACTGATGACTTTCCAGTTCTATTGAGTATATATGCTGAAGTATTGATAAGTTCAGCCCATAATGCTGCAGGAAATTCTACATCAGGATTAGAATATTTAGTGTTCTGGCCATTTCCACAAGAGTTCTGTTTTCTCTTTCACTTCCACCATTTTGCTCTGGAGTATACGGTGCTGTGAGTTTTGGAATAATGCCTTTCTTTCTCAGAATTAATTTTGCTTCTGTATTATCAAACTCTCCTCCATTATCGGTGATTAATTCTTTTACAGTATGACCCATATTTTTGGTATAAGCTAAATATTCTTCAAGTGCATTAGCAACATCAGATTTCTGTTTAAGGAAAAAAACACAACGAAACTTTGTAAACTGATCCTTGAAAAGAACAAAATATTGAAAACCCCTAAAAGATTTGTCGAAGGGACCACATACATCTGCAGAAATTAATTCTGATGCTGAAGAACAATTATTTCTTGATCCAAAGTTTAATCTATGAGCTTTCCCGTATATGCATGCCTCACATTATTCATCTTGAACATTAACCATGATGTTCAGTTCAACATTTAACAGAGATTTCACATGACGTTTATCTTGATGACCAAAATGCTCATGGTAGAGTTGAAGCATTGAATTATCTGATGTGGCTAAATTTACTTCAATAGATTTTTTTGGAGTAATGACTTTCATATCAGCTTTGAAGAGTCCTCTTCCTAAATTTCTAGTGCCATGTAGAACACAAATGTTATTTATCTTCAGCCAACACTCTGTTGCAGTAGATTCAAAAAGACTGTTAACATATCTATCATGAGTGGCTAACACAGAAAATAGGTTTTATACTTATTTGAGGGACATACCATACATCTTTCAGTTCTTTGAACTGCTTCTTATTGTTGACTATAGTGGCAATCTGAAGTGTACCTTTACCAAGAGCTGGAAGAACTTTTCCATTTGCTGTTGTAATACCATGAGGTGACTCAAATTTTTCAAAATCAATAAAGTTCTTGTCATCGATGGTTATACGTTTGGAGGCACCATTGTCAATGTACCAGCTATCTGAATGGATTTCTGAAGCAAATACCTCTTCTTCAACAGATATTAGACCTAAGGTAGTAGCTGTGCAGGAAGTCCCAACATTTCTTGAATCAGACTTAGGTGGCTTACCATCTGCAATCCATTTGGGGCAAGATTTAACCCAATGACCTTTCTTGTGACAATATTTGCACTGGCTTGTCTTTCTGTTAGAAAAAGGACCTTTACTTTTCTTGTCTTTTACTAAAAGAGCTTCTTGTTCAAATGTATCTTTTTCATGATTGTTAAATTCCCTTTCATATGAACATAACTGAGTTGTCAACTAATCAACTGTTCTTTTGTCTTCATCTAGCAGCAACCAACTAGATTTGAATGATTTAAATTCTTTTGGTAGAATATCTAGGATTTTGCAATTTAGCAGCAATTCAGGTGATGTGGGCTCATCCTTATTCTGTAATCCTGAGTTTAACTCGTTCCATAATTTTTTTAATTTAGAGAGATGAGCTGCTATATTTTCATTCTCATTCCACTTGAATTGGAAAAAGTGCATGCAAATATTATACAGCTGATTTTCTGAAGATGCTTCATATAATTTGTGTAATTCTATCCATATTTCACGAGCTGTTTCAAAACGCATTACCTTTTGAAGAGTATCTTCTGTCATAGAACTAGTTAAGACAACCATAGCACTTGTATTGGCTTTCTGATAATCTTTCAGATCTTTCTCATACTTCGTACGATCTGCATCTGAAACAACCGTATCGAGATCATCAGGCTTAACTAAAGTTCCTTGAACGACTTCTAATGCACCAGTATGACAGTTTAAAATAAATTTTATTCTATATTTCCATACCTGCCAATCGCTTTCACCAGCTAAAGGTTTGATCTGAACTTTTGCTAAATCCATTTTCAACAACGTGGTTAGGCTTGTGCAATAAGGCTTAATGCAATTTGAACATGAGCTTGCTAAATAAACTTAAAACGATGTGCGAGGGGAAGCGATATTGTTCCCATAACCTAATAAAGTATTTAAGTAATCATAATTGAATAGAAAATAACTTCAGCAGTCTTAAAATATAATAAGATTACTTTAATGTTTAAGCTGCATGCTACCGGTATAGACAGGCAAGATAACAACAACTGAACTGGCTAACAACTGTTGCCACAAGATAGAAAACAAACTTACTTTGATATTTTCTTTTAACATACAATGAATGAATCAACTGTGAATGAATCTTAATAGATTTCACTCCCTATATTTTCCTGGATTTAATATATTTTGCTACTGTTGTATATAATTAGCACAAAATCTTACAGACTAGATTTCTATGTCTTTATTTTTTTTAATATGGCAATTATTAAGATACACTGTTCATCATTTACTACATTTATTACAACAAAATGTTCACTAATCAACGCTTTTAGCTTTACTCTTTGTATCTCATGCAACAACAGATCCGATTTAAGTTTTGATGGCTTAAATTTGGAACAAGAAAAAATATTGTTATCCAATATTTCTTTTATTAATTTTTTAGCTTAAGTTTCCCTGAAACAATTGAAGATAAACAAAATTATAATAAATATTATGTTAAATAACTTATAAAGCTGGTATATTTTACATTTAATTGTAATAAACAATTTTGCTATTTTTTTATTACAATGTACATGTTGAAACATATTAAATGTGGCTACAAAATTTACTATTAGTGGTTATGTTTCATTTTTTTTTATTTCGATCCGAAAAGCTGATGCAGATTTTTAAATCTGCATCAAAAACAAAGCACACAATCTGCAATCATAAAAAAATATATATCTTAACCAAAGAAGTCATAAATAAAAAGGTGTGCATATTAAGGTTTTCATTTTGTGTTATGTATTTTACTTTGAAAAGCAAAGGCAGATTTAAACAAGTGGATAAGTGTGATCAAAGATCACTCAAAGGGTTTCGTTTAATATTCTCCTTTCAAAACACTTTATCCTTTCTTTAATAAATTCAAATAAATTTCATTTAGCAAAAAAAAAAAAAAAAAAAAAAAAAAAAGCCATTTTTTTATAAAGTAAAAATTTATTGGTTTATTTTTTCGATTTTTCGAATATCTAAACTAGCCCGCTATTATATTCTGTCATAATAATATCCGTCATGCGGACTAAATGCGATATTTAAAAAAAATAATTTCAAAATTAAACAAATTGTACAACTTCAAAATGTTAAAATATGCAAATATTTCCATAATCGGATTTTTATCACGATTCAATATGTTTCTCAAACTCATATATTTAATATCTATTACTCATATTGATACCAGCTTTGTATTATTCTCAAACATCTGAAAAATCCGTTAAACTTCCAATATGACGTCAGATTTTATTTTTAATTCTCTAATGATGTGATATTAATCTGCTTTGTATACATACACATACTTATACTCCTTGCATTATTGAGAAATCTTAGACATTTTCCGTTTTATTACGACTATGATGTCAGTCAATTTTATTTCATATTTATCTTTTTTTCAATTGGTGAAACTTTTCATTTAATTTTCATTTTTCACGTGGAAATCGTCTGATAGAAAATTAATTATTGTAGAAAGAATTTCATTATGGATTTTAAATCTTTGGCATCTGCTATAACAAAAAATGTTTCAATTTAATAGGAAAAGGCTGTTAGAATTTTGGTTTTTTATCTCTATTTATTAAAATAATACGAATTTTTCAAATTTTAATATTTTGAGCTCTTCACGGCTGCTATTCAGATTTATACACTAAGTTTCAACTCTGTAAGTTACATACTTTTTGAGAATGGCTCTGTGACGGACAGACAACGAGGCGGGGGTATTAGGATTTCGTAAGATGAACGAAACCCTAAAAAAATGAAGTAAAAACGAAAAACGCCAATTCCATACAGGTATCGTTGCCTTCTGGTTCAGCACTTATGAGACGCACAACCGTAATATTAGGACTATTCCTATCAGACCAACTATACAACATTCTTGAAGGTTCAAATATTAAAAAAATAATATCAAACATTACAATTTTTCATATCCTTAACTTACATCTGAAAAAGAAAATTGACCAGACATTGTAGGTTGCTCCTTGGAGAGAAAGTTTTACTTTATTATTGACATACACAATTCTTTTTATCAAATAATTTTTTAAAGTATTACAGTATTTTTTACAGTTGCTTCTTGAAGGAGTATCTTCCAATTTCGGATTTCCTCAGTCTGATTCATGGTAATAGAATATCTCAGGTAGGGGAACGCCGTGTTATGATTTTACACAGAAATGAAGTTTTGTAATGTGCAATAATGCGGGACAGATGCATTCAAATGCACCATCTATTGTCGGTATTTGAAATTCAAGACAAAAACATTTTTTAGTATTTCTTTTTTTAAGCTGCATTTAAAAATAAATGCTGCAATTTTTTTTACGAGTTTTTTAATGATTGAAAAACATGTAACATGAAATATTTTAAGACTTTGTAAAATATTTATAATAAATTTTACAAACGGCAAATAATTAAATTTTTTTCAACTGTTTTATTAAAAAGGTACAAAAAATATTAATTTTCAATCAAAACAAGCCTGGAACACAGTTATTTTTTTTCTTTTAAACTTTACTGTAGTCAGATAATTTAAAGTAATTAAGACAGTATCTAGATAAAAATTGTAGACAAGATTTATTCAGTTATTTAGATTATTCAGTTTAATTTTCATAAATATTTCATGGATTAACTTTTTTTCCTAATTAAAACAAATGCTGCAATTTTTTTATATGCAGATTTTTTTTTAAATTATTAATATTAAAAATCATGAAAATAAGAATTATTCAGTTTAAAAATTTGTTAAATATTCAGAATAAATTTTACAAACTACAAATAACTAAAAATTAAATTAATTTTTTTTCAGCTGTATGAGAAAAAAATATTAATTCCTATTTAAGACCTCAAGCAAAGCTTTTTTTTAAAGTTTGCTGTACTGAACAAACTATTTAGAGTAATTAAGATAGAATTTAAATAAAAATTATGCATACTGTAAAAATAAAATGAGAAAGTGACGTGATCTTGATGAGAAAGTGAATCTTTGCAAACTTGCCATGTCAATAGGAACTCGAATTTGCCATGTGTAATATTTGTATAGCTGATATTTTAAATATACTCTGACCTTGTATTGATTATAATTAATATATTTTTATTTTTAGAGTAGGATAATTAAAAAATAATAATTTCATTTAAATATGTATTTATATATTGCTTTTTCTTTATATTAATACCGATGTGTAATGTGAAGAATTTTGCACATTCAAGAAATTTCTTGTCAATTAGTTTCTGTTTCATGAAGAAAATGTAAATTTATTGAAAATTCTTTTTTTTTTCAAATCAAAATATAAGTTGATGTCTATGTGTTATGTGTATAGTGCATTTAATCAATATATTTTGATAAATTAAAACTTATGCCTCTGTGCATTTAAATAAAAATGACATACAAAAATCTGCATATCTTTATTTAAGAATTAATTCACTAACAGTTTTAGAGACAAGAAAATATACACAAAATATAATTTCAAGAATTTAAAAACATTTGAAATTTGAATTTTGCTAGTGCTGCTGTCTTTCACTCTAAAGTTAAAATAACTCCAGATTTAAAAACATTTAATTTCAAGTAGTTCTTTCAAAATCTTTAAATAAAACTTTTATATCATGAAACTTTCAAACAAGACTTTGGACAAAAATAACTCACTTTTTATGCCATAGAAATATTTAGCAGATACTAGGTCTTAGTTGATATACTTGCCTTAAATATTTCAAAGTGCTTAAAGTCTGTTTACAATATTGTCAAAGTTTTGTTACGATTTTTTTATGAAACTTTTGTACAGACTCTTCAAGACTTTTTGAAAGAACTGAAAGAAGATACTTTACACCTTGTCTTACTCACACATATATATTTTCTTTCAAATGAAAATAAAAATCAGTTAAATATTAGATCACCAATATACGTAAGCCAACATTGGGAGTAGAAAATAATGATGTATTTCTTATTTACCCAATTCTTTATTCCGTCTTTCAGCTTTCACATATTCCATGTTACATCCATATACAAAACAGTTTCGAGTCATATTAAAATATAATGTGAAAATAATAATTTATAAAGGAAGTAATAGCACACTCATATAGGGAACAATGTTAATTTGATGCGACTGCAGACCACAGCTCTGCATGCGGCCACTTTCGCGTTAGGCTCAAGTTTGATTGGATGATGCAATTGGAGAAATTTCTCCTTTTATATCTTCCTGGTCTGATCTTACAAATTGACTGGGAAAAAAGCCTAAGATTTGTTTAGCAAACAATTTACAGCATGCTTCACAAATAAAAAATTGGATTTCTCTCTACATGAAAGTATAATTTAGTTTTTAAAACGACTTCATGAGAAAAAAATTTGCTATGTTTTAAAATGTCTCTATAGTGTGCTACTGTCGCAAAATCCCTTCAAGCATACTTAGGAAAGGAATGCTTTTTAATCTGTGTGAGTAGGTAGGTATAAATTTAAACTTTATTCCAAATTTAATTTCTTTTTTATGCATGAGTTTTGAAATGTCTCTTTAGTGCGCTATTATGAGAAAATTCTTTCGAGCATACTTCACAAATGAATGGTTTTTCCCCTGTATGTGTACGGAGGTGTACATTTAGATCTGATTTACGAGAAAATCCTTTAGAACACACTTCACAAATAAATGGCTTGTCCCCGGTATGTGTACGGAGATGCACATTTAGATGTGATTTTTGAGAAAATCCTCTAGAACACATTTCACAGCTAAATGGCTTTTCCTTAGTATGAATGCGATAATGTTCATTTAGATGTGATTTATCAGAGAATCCTTTAGAACACACTTCACAAATGAATGGTTTTTCCCCAGTATGGGTGCGTAGGTGTCTCTTTAGATCACAACTATCAGTAAATCCTTTGGAGCATGAATCACAAATAAATGGTTTTTCACCTGTATGGATGCGAAGATGTAACTTTAGATATACTTTTTGAGAAAATCCTTTAAAACATACTTCACAAATAAATGGTTTTTCTCCAGTATGGATACAAAGATGTCGTATTAGATGTCCTTTTCGAGAAAACCCTTTAAAACACACTTCACAAAAAAATGGTTTTTCTCCTGTTTGGATTCTAAGATGTCTCTTTAGATGACTACTAGTAGAAAACACTTTGGAGCATGTTTCACAAATAAATGTATTTTCTTTTGTATGGTTTGGCAGATCACCATCTTGAAAATATTTTAAAGAGCCAATATCACTAATACTAGGCTTTTCTTCACTGTCAGAAGAGACGCTTTCTTTTGTCATGCAATCAGCTTTTGAACTTTTTACAGACATGCTATAGAAATATTTCTGATTTATATATATTTATTTGCATAAGAATGAAGTATTAGCTTTTTGGTGTTGTATTTATGTTGGAGAAAATCTTGGAAGATGGTGCCGAAGAAATACTGAACATAATAAAAAATATTCACCAGTTTGTGTGTGAAATAAGTCAGAGAAATTTATAAAAGTAAGTAAAATGATTTACTTCAAAGTTGTTTTTTCACAGGTATATTTACTTTTTTTACTAGCATCTGTACAGTGAAATATTTCTCTACCTTGCTTCTAAAATATCTTTAGTAACCTTCAAAGATGACTGAGTCATCCTTTTCCTTTTATATCTGAAATTATTTTTTTAAATAAGTCTTTTTAATTGTAATGTAATTATTAATTAACTTTAATTCCACATGTTATTAATTTCATAGAAAAAAATAAAAAAAATACATCTAACTGTTTGTACAGTGTAATAACAATAACAAATATATTCAATTTAAATACCCAAACTATTGCAAAGAGGGGAATTATATTTTCTTACAATATATGTTAATAAAATATGGTTAGGGGGACCTCCAAATTGAAATTGTAACAAACGTGAAAATTTTCAGTACTTGTTTACTTTTTCATCTAACATTTACAGTCAATAAATCTGCTGCCAGACAATGTTATTAAGATCAACAATGAATAAGAACAATGGTATTCACTGGTGTTTAACTGTGATGCTGCACATAATATGAAGTACACAGTGATCCAAAGCAAAAAAAAAAGAGAGAACTTCCTATATATAGATTTTAATAAAAAAATTTATTGAGAAAAACAAAAATAACCATTTGACTGGACATTATGTCTATTTCCAAATTGTGTTAAAAAATGCTTAATGTGTCGTTTTCCTATTGAAATTTCACCAAATTCTGAAATTTTTAATTTGAACACTTAATTCTGACAGCATATACATTTTTATCATAGTAAATTTTACTTTAGAATACCTAACTGGAACTGATTCAGTCAAGTAATTTAGGAATCATGCTGGTATAAAGTTTGAAACTCCTAATCTTAGATTCACTCTTTATCATTGAAAAACAGATTTCAGTAGAATAATTATTTTAAGCGTAACTCAAGACTATTTGTGGAATGATATGAAATATTGGATATGAATATTTGAAGCTTTTAGAAACTGATTTATGTTTAAAAAAAATTCATTTCAATTTTATATATTTTTTTTAAGTTAATTTTCTAAATAGCATGAATTGTAACCTATCAATTATTTAACAGAAATCGATTCTAAAAGTTTCAAATATGCAAATCAAGAATAACAAGTCATTCTGCCAAATAGTTTTTGAGTTATGCGTGAAATACTAACCACTTTTAAATTTGTTTTGCAACGATTGTATATGAGTTTAAAGGAGTTTCAAATTTTAAACCTCTATAATTCCTAAACTTCTCGATCAAATGAGTCCCTTTTCGTATCTAATCTAATGTAAAATTTATCACAAAATCCAAATATGAAGACAAAAATAGGTGTACTTACTGAAAATTTCAGAGTTTGAAACGATTTCAGTATGAAGATGACCCCTAAGCTTTTTTTTAAACATAGCTTGAATGAAAACATAATTTCCAGTTGAATGGCTAATATTTTTGTGTGACTTGTTTTGTCCAACTGTAATTGTATATATCCATTTTTATTTATTTTGTGGACAAGCCAGTTTAGATTTTGTAATGAAGGATTTCAATTAATTGTTATCTCTCTATTATCAACCAAGCAGACCTTAAGAGGTCTATTAGTCTGATATGACATAAAAACTATGTTAAAAATTGTGACATTTAATGCTCTGTGATTGCTAACCATTGCTGGTCTAATAATCACAGTTTTAACTTTTCAGAAGGTTCAATAATTCAGAAGTGCTCATCAATTTACAACTTTGATTTTCGGGGAGCTTATCATACATGGAAGAATTCAGGCAACTTAGTTAATGATATGTCCAGTACACCAAATTTTTCAAATGTCTGACTACCTTTCATTTAATTCATTCTCTTCACTTCCCCCTTTTTCTTCTCTGTACTTAAACTCGTCCAGACTTGCAGAGCGCATCTGATTGGTCTCCTATGTCACATGGGACTTTTGACTATGCTGTTTTTTTTAAACACTCGCCGCAATTCCATCTCAGTCGTGAGCAGAGCCACAAATATACTTACATGGCCTAAACTTTTAAATCAGTTTTTAATCTTTTAACTTTGGCACTTATGATAGAGATTTAGAGACTCTGAAACAGCTGTTTACTATTTTACGTATATTTAATTTTGCTATTTTTTCATTGATCATTTATTTTAATTTAATGGCACCAAGTGCCATCCACCTCAAAATAAATTTCTTTATTTTGATATTTCTTTATTTTTGATTTATTTTTGATTTAAATAAATTTCTTTATTAAATAAAAAGGAATAAATTTTATTTCTCACTAAGCTTGCTGTAAATTTAGTAAACATAATTCAAACACAAAAGGTCCTCCAGCACTTTTCCTCTGAAAATATGATTAGTAAAGAATAAATTGAAAATTTATATCACAAACATAGCTTTACTAAGATGGTTTCAATCTCTTTACAAAATCATAAGAAAAACAAATGTTCATTTGCAGACTACCAAACCAATCCTCTGGAAAAATTAACACCTTTCACATTGTTCATCAAAAATGAGAAATCACGATGCTTTATTTACAGTGTCAGTTCATCCAGGTTAAATCTCCTTAGACTATTTCACGAACCACTTCATTCATAAAATCTGGAAAACTTTTGTTGAAGATAAAAGTCAAAGTCCAGAAAAAAACAGCTACACACACCAAAGATTTTATTACACTTTCTTTACTAACACAGTTTAGATTTAATTAAAAGGAAAACTATTAAAAACAGACTTTAAACTTATTTATAATCTTTTCACATGTTGTTAAAAGATCTTTAAACTTATTAAAACCTATGAGTTCCACGAGATGATGATACAAATACAATATCTTGATCTAAACTACAAGAACAATCGCTTCGAAAGCAGATGTATTATACTATTTATTTACGGCTGACATTTTCATTGAAACTTCTATGCATGTCCAGTCCACTTTCATTTCGGTTTCTAGAACACAGTATGCAGATATGAAGCACAGACATAAATGCGAGAATGAACCATCAAACGATAGCATCAAACAGTAATGCCATCTAGTAGTATCTATGAGAACTACTGAGAAAAAATTGGACTTTGAACATGCATGAACAAAATATGGCAAAGAGATACTGTGAATTGATAAGAACACCTATGGTAAATAAAAGGCTGGAAAAATAAATACAGATTTTTCAGGAGACAAAAGAAAGAAGAAATTTATAGGATATATTTCATTATAAAATTTAAGTGTACGTCTGAAAAACAATAAATAAAGAAACTAGTCACGATAAAGTGATTATAAGCAGATATGTATAATGTGACAAAAAATACTTCCTAACAGGGTCGACTGTGCCACTACTTCATGGAAAAGGCAACATGCATGTGTCCGTCAGATGTCTCTTCCCTTTCAACACTGTCTGCAACAGTAATATACTATATAACAGTGGAAGTAGGGAAAAGGGAAATGTAACTAAAGATGTATATACTAACTCTAAATGAAGAATTTAAGATAATAAACAAAGAAATATATTAAAATAATAAACAAAGAAATTGATTAAAATCAGGGTTGTCAATAAACCGGGTTTTTTACAAAAAAAAAACCCAAAACAGGTTTTTTTAGTTTAAATGATTTTAACTTTTGGAAGAATGCTGAAAATTCATATTTTTAAATAGTTGAAGTCAAGGACTAAACAAAAATTATTTTAAGTTATTTTGTTAAAGTTTAATATAATTTTTACCATTTTAATTTAAGCATTACAATATTTTTATATTATTTTAATATTTTTACATATAATAAACAACAACACGTGTGATCACTTATATACATAAACAATCAATCCCTATTATAATATTAAACGCAACTAAAACTGTATATACTAACTCTAAATGAAGAATTTAAGATAATAAACAAAGAAATTGGTTATAAAATATTAGAAACTTAGATAGAAAAAAGAGCTTCATTATTATAAGGACTTACTGAAATTAGCTTTAAAATGTTTCTGGTGGGATCTTCCGCAGTCAGGTTTGCTATTATCATTTCGGGCAGTGGGGAAGTGACCTCTAATGGAAAAAAGAAAAAAGGACCTCCAATTAGTGAGTGACAGACTTTTTAGTAAAGTAGTGGCAGTTCAGTGTTTATCTGTGGTTAGGCATTATACAGGGACAGTACAGGCAGTTAGTCACTATAAAATTATGTTTACAATTGTGGAAGTAGGGGAACGAGAAAAACAACTATAATTGTATATAGTAACTCTAAATGAAGAATTTAGGATAATAAACAAAGAAATTGGTTAAAAAATTAGAAAGTTAGATAAATGAAAGGGGCTATTATTAAAATGACTATTCAAATTAACAAATATTTTTAATCATATTTTAATAAATAATAAATTAACCAAATTTATTTAATTAAATTTTAGGTATTTCTTTGTGATTGGGGCCTAAAAATAACTAAATTTTTAAGTAAGTGTGATTTGCATCAAATATTATAAACAATCACAAAAGTGAAACAGCGACTAATGAAAAAATTCCTCATCTTATTTCATTTATTTATGTTATATATATTTTGTATTACATTATTATGTCGCTTATTTATGTATAAATTAAACAAATGGCTTCTCAATGTATCCATTAAATGATGTAAGTATAATACAAATTGTTTATATATTTTAATACTTTGATCACCGTTGCTAAAATTTGCTTTTTACCCTCCAACTTTGATAAAAAATACCTGCAATTTACCCTCAAGCTTAGAATTAGTAGAGCCATCTGACGATTCAAAATGTAACTGCTTAACAGGGTAATCACCCTAAAAGCATTGATTTTAGTTATTCTTTCAGTGAGCTTTTCTAATTCCTCTCTCTTTTTTTAAAAAAAAAAATACAGTAAATACTGAATAAAAAATAATAGTAAGTAGAAATATATATCTGAAAGTAAAATTTAATGAGTAAAAATAAATTATTATTTTGCATAGTACATATATACAATGTAACAAACACTAAATGTACTAAACACTATTTATGTAATATTATAACACTAAAATAACTGCCTGTAGCATTAAAATGAAATGAAAAAATAATTTAAAACTAACAATATTTTCTTTGAGTTCTTACCAAGTACAGTTCCAGATTTACATTTAGAAAAGGGATGGGGTTATACCTCTTTTTGTTCTTGGCAGGCGGTGGTCACATTATATTGTGAACAATTTTTCTATTTGAAGGCAGTTCTCAAATACAAACTGTTCTCAAATACAATCACAAAAACATTTTACTTTGTAACTGTATCAACTTTGCATTAATATTCATAAATGTATAAAATTTGGAAGTTGTAGCCAGATACCAAGAAATCGAACAGCGTTTCCAGTTTTCTTTAAACACAAAGAAACTATTTTACAAACACAAATTGCACAAATTGTGCCTATTAGTTGCTAAAATCAGTGTAAAAATTGTTTTAAACTCATAAAAGAGCTAAAATCCTACATGTTTCGGCTTTAAACTCAAAACCATCATCGGGGAAGAAAAACAACATAAGTGACTACTGATCTTATAATTTACGACACGAGAAAATTTAAATCAACAGTTTGGAAAAATTTTTAAAATAAGCGGGCGCTCTCTGTTGCCAAAGAGCGAAAAACTAAACTATGAATTAACAAGGGGTTAAAAATGTATCCCATAAATTAGGAATGTTGAAAGAAAAGTTATCATTACAAATACAATCTTTTCTAATTTTAATCTCCAATGATTCCCTAATGGCAGCTTTAAATGGGTTATTGAACCTATAGATAATTCTTGCTTTATCGAAATTAATTACAGTATCATTATGTTTAGCGTAAAACCGGGAGAGAGCAGTGGATAACTTTCCAAATTTTATGTCGTTTTTATGCTCTTTTAACCTTTCCAAAAACTTTCTTTTAGTCATACCAATGTAAAAAATTATACTATTATTATTTAAGCTAATGGGGATTTCATAAACACCTGCGAATTGATCAGGGGGGATAGGATCTAATTTACAGGAAACTAAGTCAACCAATTTTCTGAAAGGGACAGCAATAAGATGGATATTGTATTTAATGAGGGCCCTTTTAATCCTTTCAAATATAATAGGTATATATTGGAATTTCCGATAGTTTGGTTTATTATTGCTAGGGACAGGATGCTGAATTAAATGGCCATTGAATTTTATGATTAATATTTTCTAATTTATAATTATTTATTTATTATTTATAATTATATCTTTCCTCTCAAAAATAAACGAAATAGATGAAAATATTCAGTTTACGTTGGAAATAGAAGAAAATTCATCACTGCCGTTCCTGGATATTCAATTAATTAAAGATGGCAACAACTTAAAACGTAAAGTCTATCGTAAACCGATGAGAAGTAACACAATAATCCCATTTAATGCCTCTACAACTTTCACTTATAAGATTGCTGCCTTCAATTCGTTCATCAAGCATGCTTTTCTGGTTTGTTCAAGTGAATTCATCCAAGATGAACTTAATTTTATCAGAGATATCGCCATTGACCATGGATTCCCTGCTCATCACGTACAGAAAATCATAGAAAAATTCAATGGCCATTTAATTCAGCATCCTGTCCCTAGCAATAAAAAACCAAACTATCGGAAATTCCAATATATACATATTATATTTGAAATGATTAAAAGGGCCCTCATTAAATACAATATCCATCTTATTGCTGTCATTCCCAGAAAATTGATTGACTTAGTTTCCTGTAAATTAGATCCTATCCCCCTGATCAATTCGCAGGTGTTTATGAAATCCCCATTAGCTTAAATAATAATAGTATAATTTTTTACATTGGTATGACTAAAAGAAAGTTTTTGGAAAGGTTAAAAGAGCATAAAAACGACATAAAATTTGGAAAGTTATCCACTGCACTCTCCCGGTTTTATGCTAAAAATAATGATACTGTAATTAATTTCGATAAAGCAAGAATTATCTATAGATTCAATAACCCATTTAAAGCCGCCATTAGGGAATCATTGGAGATTAAAATTAGAAAAGATTGTATTTGTAATGATAACTTTTCTTTCAACATTCCTAATTTATGGGATACATTTTTAACCCCTTGTTAATTCATAGTTTAGTTTTTCGTTCTTTGGCAACAGAGAGTGCCCGCTTATTTTTAAAATTTTTCCAAACTGTTGATTTCAATTTTCTCGTGTCGTAAATTATAAGATCAGTAGTCGTTTATGTTGTTCTTCTTCCCCGATGATGGTTTTGAGTTTAAAGCCGATTTTATGAGTTTAAAACAATTTTTACACTGATTTTAGCAACTAATAGGCACAATTTGTGCAATTTGTGTTTGTAAAATAACTAGTTAACAGTGTAGTGTCCAAATGGATTCAATTGCACCAAGAAACTTTCAGAAAATGTTGTATTGTTCACATTTCAGCAGATTTTTGAGTGCTCAACAAGCACGGAAAGTTGTCATGAAGGAGCAGTTGGCTATAATTCAAGAGGCACTATATATAGGAATATGAAATAGGTTGTTCAATTCTTTGACATGTTAGAGAATTAAGTCAAAAAAAAAAAATCTCCCTACTCAGAATTGTAAAATTTCCTGATACATTCACGTACTGATTTTTTAAAGTAAAAGTATACAAATAGCAGACATTATATAAGTATTACATAATTATAGCAGACATTATATAAGTATTAAGTATACAATTAGGTATTATTAAACTGATTTGAAATTGAAGAACTCTTTCCATTATTTGATAAATGCATTATATTTTGCATTGTAACTTGTAAGTGCTTGATATCGCATGACGACTTTTTTAACTAAGGCTGTCAGGTTCGAAAGTTTGGTTCATAACACCAAGTTTGAAACTATTTGGTTACAAATCATTTTTTAAATCTCGCTTGAAAGTGTCATATTTTTATGTTTAAAAATGGATCCATAATTATTCAGAAAATTTCACATTATTGGGAGGGGAAAAATACTTTTTCAGAACTGCCTTAAGGTTGTTTTAAAAAAATTTCCGTTGTTCGATAAATCAATTATATGTTGCATTATGAACAATTGTCATCAAATGAAAGCAATTTATCTTTTCTTCCACGATGTTGATCTAGAAATTCATTTCAAAACGCGCAAGTTTTACAGCATTTTCTAAAAGGTATTTTGAATTTACCAAAAAAATGAAAATCAGTTTGATTACACAGTTTGTGAATAAGAGCATTTGAATTTTGAAGCATGTTCAAACAAAAATTAATAAAAAAGATGTGTCAGAAAGTAACTAGTTTGAATTTGAGAATAACCTCAAAACCAAAACCAACCCACAGTTGAATGAGATACAAAGAAATACACCTCATCTGACACCAAGGTTGTCCGGACAAAGACATCCTACCCTGCTAAAGCCATTTCTTCCTTTCAATCTTCACTATCACATTTACGAAACTGGTTCCACTGATAGTCAGAAAAACACAACAAACAACATAAGAGTAAATTATGTCAAATTCGAAAATACCCGGAAGCACGGCATTTGAAAATACCCTCAAAAATACACACAAAACATTAAAATACCTGCAGATTGGCAACACTGACTTTGCTAGTAATTTCATAAACAATCTGATGATGTTTTTAAAATGTAAGTAAAGGTTGCCAAAAAATGTTTAAAAAAATTTTGCTTTTCTTGAGAAATTAAATTTTGTCATTTTCTCTCTCATGCCAATAACCTTATAACAAAAAAGTGCTAAATTTTATATTCTTATTTTTCTTAATTTATATTGATACATCTCACATAAAAATATTGGAATGTTTTCAGCAATAATATTAAAGAAAAAGTTTGTTGGTATTTACTTACCTTCATGGACAAATACTTCCCGCTAAACATAAATGGCTCAATTTGGTAAATCTGATAAGAGATAAGAAAATAAACATATTAAAAGCACATATTTGATAAATTAAAATTTATTAAATTAACACTGTCAGGAAATTTGAAAACAAATGCATGAGTTTTAAATAGGATGTCAATGGTTTTAATCAGCTGATTTTTTCTTAAAATCATTGATTAAAATCATAAATTTTCTAAATGTTTAAAATGACATAAAAAAGTATTAAAATTTAAGATGAACATAAGTTGGTAAGTTTCTAAATATTTTCCTTTATGAATAAATAAAATAAAAGCTTTAAATAATTGTTTCTAAGCTTAATTCCTTAAGCTTGTACAAAATTAAGTAAAGTATGTTAGTGAAAAGCAAGATTTTATCTGGCATAACACCATTTCATTTAACAATGACATTTAAATCTAATTTAATTCCTTTAAGTAATCAGATTACTCATTCTTTTATATAAAATAAGCATAACAAGTATAATAAATTTCTGTTAGTAAAAGAATAAATGGCCAATACCTTATTTCCTCATTCTACTTCTGCAATGATAAATTTATAGGAAATTGGAACTAAAGAAAAATGAAAGAATGAGATCAGCACAACAGTTATTGTAAAAGAATGTAAAAGAGAAAAAGAACTTAATTAGTATAAAAATATTAAGCACAGAATCTTCAATAGACATTAAATAAACACTGAATGCAAATAATCTCCACTGAGTGGTAATAATGCTAATATTTACTATTTTGAGCATTTCAGATATAACTGGCTATTCTTTATATATTTACTCTCAATATGTGTACAAATGGGTTAACTCATTTTCATACTTTTTATTGGTTAGCATACACATACATGTGCGTAAGATTAAATTTGGCCAATTAACAGTAAATTTTTTAAGTGTAAATGTAAAACAAGCTGCAAAGGATATTTGTTTTGTTATTTGCACTACTCACTAATGAAATTACTTATTTGGAATATTTATTAATTCTGTAATTACTCAAAGTAGTATTCCCTCTGGACCATTTTTTATGGGCACAGCACCCTGCCCTTTTTAAATTGGCAAAATGCACCATGCTTTTTTATAAAATAGTGAAATTCATCTTTAGTTATAGCCACAGATTTCTTGTAAAAAACTTCCTTATATCACAGTATTTTTAATATGTGTGTCTAAGACCTTGCAAAAATTATAGAACTTTATTTCTTTAGAAAAAACAGGATAATATTAAATCATGTTATAATTTAATTGTATTTTTACATTTGTAATTCATACAATCATTTAAAAATTATTGTCACTTTATTTATCACATTAATAAAATATTTTTTTTCTTATATCATTACTAAACATATTACTAATATATTTCCTCATGAAATAATGGCATTTTCTACTGAACTAGTGCACTATTTGGGAACTAGCACAGTGCCCCTTTTTATTATTTAAAATGATTACTAAATTATTAATTATCAGTTTAAAAATTGAATCATAAAAATGTATATTTATTTCTTAATTATACAGTGAATTGTTTAATAATTATTAATTTTAAGCAGTGTTAAGAATTTAATATTAATTGCAGTTATTAATAATTTTAATAAATGTAAATATTCATAGCATTTAATGTAGTTTTATACAATTATTACAAAATATTAATGTACATAATGCTATTGTATGCCACTTACAAGTGAAATTACTAAATTGCATTTTTTATAATTTCTATAATTACTAACAAATTATTATATTTTTATTAATTAAAGCTTAAAAACATAGATTATGTTAATAATGAGAGATTTAATTGTCTTGGAAACATAAAATTATTGGCAGCTATTCAATATTTTAATTCAGGGGAAAAAATCATAAAAATCTGATTCTAATTTTTTTAAATCATTTTTTTTACAGCCTAGATTTAAATCAGCACATTCTGCCAATGGCCTACAAACCTCTAATGAAATTTGTATGCAGTTTTCGTAAAACTGATATTTTAATTTATTATTTTTTTACTTTGTGTTTGTTATAATCAACATTTTGTACTTTTAGAGTAAGATTAAAAAATAAATAAAAGCGAACAACATATTTAACTATATATATATATATATATATATATCATATGTTTTCTAAGTCATAAAAAATGTTTTAACTTTTTGTGACATAATATCAAATAAGGTCCCCAAATGAATAGCTGGCTTTGGCTCATCTTTGGATAGACCAGACCCCAGTTATTATTTACATGTACCATTATTTAAAAATTGCGGTTAATGTGAAGTTTTTAATTACTTGTTTTTTTCTTAATGGAAAACACAGAAACAAAATGATTATATCCAAATGATTGATTTGGGCATGATAAAACATGGTATTTGAAGTCTGTTCGAGATTTTTAACTTTCTAACTAGCTATCCCATATTCTTCTGTTTCTTGAAAACACTTTTAATTAATTGTAAACAAAAACATTATCATCAAAATTAAGTTGTAATATATACAAAATATAAAGGTATATGAGAGGCATGTAAGCAGAAAACTGTAATAGAAAATTTAAAATCTGAGTTTAATGAGCATTTTAATGAAAATGCAAGAAAGCCCTCATTATGCTGAAAGAGTTAAAGTGCATCCTTTCTTCAATATTTTGCATCATTTATACAGTATAGCAAATCTATGGAAATGTTGAAATATCTAATAATTTATTGTAGTAAAATCATATATCAGTCACACTGTTTATAATAACCCATAAAACTAAAGCAGGGAGGGGAAATAATAACTGTATGTAGAAAACGAAGAGCTTAGTCTTAAACTAAAACAAAAAATGTAAAAATTACAAGAAGTAGCACTATTATAAGTACTTTAATAATCATAATTTTAGGAAGCCATTGTATTGCCATTGATTTGATATATTATGAAGCCATTGATTTGATATATTATGAAGCCATTGATTTGATATATTATGTGCTATTCTTATATAATTTTAATGCAAGAAAAGAGAAACCATTTTTTGGTTGACTGATTCAGTCTTCTCCGTAATAATAAGTAATAAATAATCAAAAATTTCTGTGTACCAAAAAAATTCAAAATCGTCTACGTTGCAAAATTATACAAAACACTGATGCAATACTTATTTCTAGATTGCCAAATAGAAATGACTTACAGGAACCAATATTAAGCTAAAGAAAATGGTTAAATGAATAGATGCATACCCCAAAATTTTTCGATTAAAACTTCACATTCGATTATTGGAATGTGAACACATGACTATCAAAATCGAAATTTTAATTTCATCGGTCATCACATCGAAATCGAACGTCTTTGCAAAACTGTGTTGGATGTACTACATGTTTTTATTAGTTTTTCTGTTTAAGTAGGACTTTAAAAACCTTAGTTTTAACATAGAATTCACACTACACTTATCTTTTGAGGTATTTATTGTATGTAAATTATTTATGCGTTTATATTATTCTAAATATATAAAATATTGTAATAGGCTTTTGTGTGTATTTAGGCCTAACTTTGAAAAATTTGGTTAATGCATAAGTTGTTGAACTCTTTCACACTTTTAAGTTTGGCAGGGATGATGGTGCTTTAGGGGATCCGAATCAGCTGTTTGCCATTTTATATATTTTTATTTGTGCTATTTTACGTTGATCATTTAATTTTAATATAACGGCACAAAGTTAAATCCCCCTATTTTAAATATGATTTCTCTGCATGAGTATATTTTATACTTATGATTAAAAAGCAAAACTGGACGGTTTAGAAGAAAAAGACACTATCGATTGATCGAAGCAGTGGTATTTCACATGTAGCCTAAAATGTATGCTTTGTTATATTAGATTAAATTATATTTTATGTATATTCAATTGATTTTTCTTTGTCCCATGTTTTTCCCGAAGAGGATGATGTCATCTTCTAATGCAGTAGCTTAAAATACGATTGTTGATAATTTTTTCGTGCATGCCTTTTGCTATCTTCTATCAGTTTATACTGTAATTTTGAAGGAATAAATGAGGTGATATTGTGGCTTGATTAATGTTCTTTGCAGATATTTTTGTCCTTAATTTTTCTTTAGCAGTTTAAACCTGCATCTAAAATTATTTAGATCTTTCTAAAAAAATATTAGATTGCAGTGTGAAATCCTCGCATGGGTCCACTGGTATAATTTAGTGAGATGACTGAAGCTAACGGAAATCAGGAAAACAGCTATAGTAACTGTGGAAATATATAATTAATACTCAGAGCACAATCTCTAACCTCTCAGAACATAACTTGAATATTGTCCAATATGGCTCAGAGGCTCCTTGACAGTTATATTCTCATAACAGTGGTTTGATAAGATTTCCAATAATTTCATCTCAAGTTATTAATTTTATTCTTGTTATTTCACATATAATTTCTCTTATTTTAATTATTGTCTTTATTTCTGTAATATTTAATTTTAAAATTTAACACTATATTTTGCTTCAAAGTCATATCAACGATCTCATTATGCTGATCATACGTTCCTTGCTGATTTTAAAGTTTCTAAAACATCTACTCCATAAATGAGAATTCAAGACAAATGTGAGAAAACATTTCCTGACATTTCATAACAGTATGTAAATGTGTAAACAAATAATGCTGTAATGTAATGCACAGCTGATAAGAAAAAAGTTATATCCCATATCATCACCAAATAATTGAAATGAGCCATTCATATGGAACTATTTTTTTTCTTTTCAATTTATATTAAAATTATTTTTATTTTTTTGTTGGGGGGGGGGGTTATATTTATAGTGAAATTATAACAAATTTTGAAATTTTTAATTCAAACACCCAATTTTTACATCCTATTTGGATTTTTCAGTAAATTTTACCTTTGGGAAACAAAACGGGACATCATTTAGCAATTATGCAGAAGTGAATTTCAGAACCCCCTAATGTTAAACTCCTTTTGAATAGTTGAAAAACACACTGCAATGTGGATAAATTTTAAGCATAACTCATAAACAGAATGAGCTGTAATTTTGAATTCACATATTTAAATCTTTTAGAAAGTGATTTCTGTTAAAATATTTATAATATTTGTGACAATATGTACAGTCGTGGATAAAAAAACTGAACACAACCCCCACTAGCTCTGCAACAAATTATCATAAAAGAAAGTTGCGGGTACCAAATGATTGGAAATAAAGTCTACTTTAAATGATGTATATAAAATGTTCTTAGGAGGCCATCTGTATATCAAAACTAACCCAAACTCTGTTTTTCTCAATAGCAAGAACCAATTTTGATACAATATTTTAAGTCTTCAATTCAAACTATGAATAAATACCAAATATCATGAAATTCCTACTGTTAGTTTCAGAGAAACTTAATTATTTTAAAATGAACATATTTTAGGGCTGTATCCAAATTGAAGCTCAGTATTCGATTGTTGAAAGGGTACAGAATGGCTAAGTCACTTCTATCAATGCATTATTTCTTGCCAACATAACCATTTTACTCACTTAATATGTTTCAGCTATTGTTAAGGTAAATTCTTTTCAATATTCATTTTATAATGTTTATAAAAGTTAAATTATCCAATTTTAGAAATTATAAGTTTATCGGCAATTCAAATAGTTTTCGAATATGTGAATGCGATTGAAGTTTTATAGGTGTTTTTATAATGTTTTTTCTCAGATTTTGAATTTATGTTACTTCCTCTTTTCTAAATTTATATGTGAAGAATATCGGCGAATACAAAATTTAGAATAAAAAATAGTACGTCAGAATAAGGAAATGATGTAGAAAAAGGCCAGACAAATTGCTTTTCAGTCTGAATATAAATATTAATTTGTTTGCTTATGGCACATTTTTATAACTTTTTCAACAAATACACAACACATATGCATTTATGAGAAACCTTATTTCAAAGATATTTTTCATAGAAAAGTTAAAATAGGTTTATTAGACTGAGGAAGAATCTAGAAATTCAATTACAGGTAACAAAAATAATGAGTAAGATTTTTTTTTTCTAATGTAGGACTGTTTATTTTTCAAAAATGGGCTTCGTTAATTTAAAAATAAGGCGAAACTAATTCGCATAACTGACGTAAAATTACATCTCATGCAAATACGATTTACGTAATTTTAATAAAAAATTGAAAAACAGACACAGAAAAAGTAAAAAAAATAATCTTATTTTAAACAAAATCAAAATGAATAAAATAATTTTTCTAATTATGCTTTCTGCGCATCATAGACAGCCCCTTTAACCAGCATTTTGCCATTTTTTAAGTATAATTTGAAAAGTACTTCGAAGAAAATTTTAAATTTTAAATGCGCATATAGGCGGACATGATAAATATAAATCCATCGAAAAATTTATAGGTAGCAAATCATATTTTTATCAAATATTAATTTCATAATTTATATTATAAAATTAGAAAAATTGGAAGTGCCAGATGTTTATGTTTGTGTATTTTAGTATTATAACCAAGCAAAAAATGAGCACATTAGAATTATAATTTCAGGGGATATTAAAATAAAAATATGAAAATGTAATTTAGCATTAGAAGCTCTAAATTTTGAATGTTTATAATTCAAAAACTTATCATCCAAATGACTTGAAATTGGGTATCTAGGCATAGTGTCAAATGAATATTTAAAATATCATGTCAAAATTGGGTGTTGCTATTGACAAAAATAAAATTTTTGCTGGTTTTGATATGTAGATGGCCCCTAAAATAATTTTATATACATAATTTAAAAGTAGACTTTATTTCCAATCATTTAAAACCAATAATTTTCGTCTACGATAATTTATTGCAGAGTTAGTAGTGGGTGCTCAGGTTTTTTTTTTTTTTTCACATCTGTACCTTTTCCATACTTTGTATTTGATATAAAAAAAAATCTATATAACCAATAAAATGTTTAACAAAAGCAATTCCTATAAGTTTCAAATACATGAATCTAAACTTACAGCTGATTATACCAAGTAGTGTTTGAGTCATGATTAACAAACAACACTCATTGCAATTTGGTTTGACAACTATTAAAAATAAATTTAACATTGCAAGTTCAAAAGTTACATCTGCATAATTCATAAACTCCTACACCAAATGACTTCTCAATTGGTATCCCAAGGTAAAATTTACCAAACAATCAAATATGATGTCAAAATTGGATGTTCATGAAGAAAATTTGGTACTTGTTTACAGTCCTGTTAACCAATTTTCATAAAAATGTTTTGCCAAACATTGGGATGTATGGATAAGTGTGACATCAAAACATGCACATTAAATGTCTCATTGGTTTTAATGTAATTCAGAACAATTTTTCAAAAGCTAATCTTTATAGGTTTCTGATTGATGGGCTGATGTTAAATAAAATTGGAAACCAAAAAGTTTGATTTAACTGAGATAATGACAGAAGTTTGAAGGAAGAAATTGCTCTATATTGAGTCAGAAAATGAAGAAATACTAGTAACAGATGTAACATATTTTTTTTCCAGTGTTGATTCTTTTTTACACCTGTAAATAGACATTAACACTACAACAGCGGAAAAAATCTTACTACTAGAATGGCGGGAAGGGGTCATTTTGACCTCTCGGTGAAACTACTGAAATAAAAACTCTAAAACAGTTTTAAATACCATACATTCACAAAAATATGGAATTTCCGTGTATTTCATAATTTATATTTAAAATTACTTGATAATTTATTGTATTTTTAAAGTACTGTATATGTAACGCCTACAGGGCGATCAATTGGATCATACTACAACTACTCAAAAAACTCATTAATTTCATATAAAAATTGATTTAACATAAATATTTTCACAAATTTAAACTAATGTTAACTAAAATAAAACACAATTTACAAAATAATAATGTTTTTTATTTCCATTTACTTACTCACCGAATGATTCACTCTCTAAATCCATAAATGAGAAATGTGATCTTTTGTTTCCGTTATTTCATTATAAGTGTAGCTGAATGTAAACATTTTGTTTCAATTTTATATAATGCTTAAAATACTCCAAATGACACACACGTATTAGGAATTAATGCAGTTGATACAAAAATAATTTTTAACAATTTTTCCAGTACATTTTTCCACACACAATTTTGGAGCATGATGCACAAAATTCTTGAGATTTGTTTCGATTGCATCTCTGTACTTGACACTTTTTTCTCTTCATATCTAATTAATTTCATGACAACATTTTCAGATAAACGTAACTGAGGATTTGCTGTTTCATCTTTTCCTATATAAGTAAATTCATTCAAGAGGTATATAGTATCAACGTTAACAGATAGCCAAAATTTTGTTTCAAATTTATCCGGTTTATTTAGCATATATTGTGTAAATTTACATCTAGCTTTAGATGGGAACAATTGTTCATCAGCTGTAATATTTTGTCCTGGTCGTTAGCATGATTTGCAATTTTTAATAAATTTATTCCACATTTCAGATGCAAGAGCAAATGTATCAGTCTGTAATCGACTAGATCTTATTGTCTTTTCATCAAACCTCAAAAATCTTTTTATTTCTTTGAATCTATCGCTTGAGATAGTTTCTTTGCAAAATGGTATTCCCCATGCCTCGGACCACAATGAATATAAATCTATACCCTTTTCTCCTATTGATCCTTGAACTTATAGTATAGCAACAAAAGCATCTAACTCAGCCAGAGATAATCTCCAGTCTTTATTTCAGAATTGCCAATGAGCTTCTGATTCTGTACATTTCTTTATATGCAAAAAGATAGCATCGTCAATGGAAAGCTTGAAAGCACTAGACACTTTGTCATCAGAAACACAAGTCTTTGCAAAAGGTGTTGGTCTTGTCGTTTCTTTTAGAACATTATAAGCAAGAACACGGCCGCAGGCTGAATTTTTAGAATTTTTTTCATTCCATATAGTGTTATCAGGAGCTGTAAAAACAGTTTTGAAAATATCCTGATCCTTTTTTCTGTTTATTTCTGTTGAGTTGTTCTTCGTTTACATCACTGTCCTCGGATTCACTAGTGGTTTGTGTCTGAAATTCATCTTTAGTTTCTACAGAAAAATTATCGTTTTCACCTCCGTCAGAGAGATCCTGCAACATTTTTTTTTTTTTTTTTTCATCAGTAAGACCTCTTTTTTGCTATAAGACATATTTTATAAAATTTTAAAAAGCCTGAAAAAAAATGTCAGAATATCAGCAAACGATAGAGTCTATGTTTCAGCAAATGATTCACAGTGTAAAAGTAAGGCGATAATGAATTTGACGGCAGAATTTCCAGCCAAACTGTCATCGGAATTCTCGTGCTCCCACCAAAACCTGTTCATTTCACCGGCATCATCTACATTTCTTTTATTGCGAGAAGGAAACTAGAAAGGTGTCAAGAGAGGGATTAACGCCAAATATTGACACTCTTTGTTCAACTATATGATCAACTGCCTGCCTGAGAAAGAATGGAATTCGTACTCTACTTCTAAAATCGCTCCCATGTGGTTACCCCATGCAGTGAGTAATCTGAACTAACAAAAGTAACAAATGGGAAAATACATCTCTCTATTTCTGAAAAGAAATCTAAGTATGATAAACCTTGAACCTGCTTTTTTTTTTAATATTTTGTTCAAAAGCATGGCAAATAGCAAACAAAGGAAAAACAACATACATAGAGATAACAATGTACTGTGACCACCCCGGTTTGTATCGTTCTGGGAGACAATCTGAATGCAATCGAAAATGCTTATCACTGAATTTTTCTCACGGGTTTACAATGCTTCGAGTACAAAGAGTATTTTACTAAAGGTGTCAAAATGACCCCGTCCGCCGTTCTAGGAATACATGCAAATATCTCAAATACTAACAAATCCAGAATGTTGAATTTTTTTTTAGAAATATATGTTATCAATTTAGGAAAAGTCAAAAAATTTCAAACGATTTCCTCCAGTCAAACAAAAGTAATCAACGGACGAAAGTGCCCAGGTGTCAAAATGATCCCTACCGCCATTCTAGTGTTAATACAGCTATAAATATAATTTTTGAGCCATTGGACCTTGTTGCTTCATTTAATAGATTTGTTTGTCACACTATTTCACACTGCATCACCATTGTTAATAATTCTTTAGACAAAGCGTCATATCAGGCCATGTATACATACTTATTTTGAGAATAGAACTCCGTAGTCTTGAAAATACTTTATCAAATCCAGGTTTTTAAATCTTCATTCATTTTTAAAAAATACAACAGGAAAACAGAGAAATATCAGTTAACATCTTTCATTGCCAAAACTAAACTAGCTTTTCTACAAAATTGGCAACAATAAACGTGACACTACTATTGTACAATAGTGGTAGTAGATTAAATCACATTGTTCAGTGCCGGATTTTGTTTACTGTAAAATTTAGAGAAATAGCAATAAATTTATACCCTTCATTTCAAAAATTAAACTGACTTTTCTTCCAAATAAATAAAAATGGAATATACACAATCAGACCCTAAAAAGAAGGGAGCACCCTAAAAATTTTAATCTCCTAATTGCTACTGAAATAAAGAACTAAAATAGCAATGCGGCTTGATTTGTTTTTAAATTTATGTTAAAATAAAAACTTAGGGTGATCGACTGCCGCTTTTCACAAAACAAGCAACATTGCAGAATCGGAGGTCTCTTTCAATTATTAACCAGAATGATAGTTGACCTGATCACAGAAGATGCAACCAGAAAAATTTAGAAGCTAAATTCAATAAGTTTAACAAATCAATCAGTGAGTTTAATACATTGAACGACTTAAGCAACTTTGAGGTTATTCATTGCTCTTGGCAATGGTAGAAGGCAGTTGGGTGGGGCCGACTGCCACTGTTGGTGGAATCAGAGGACTATACCTTCAGTTACTGAATGGAATGGTCCACCAGAAAAATTTAAAAGCTAAATTCAATAAATTTACAAAGCAGAAACAAAACAAGTGTCATACTGAAATCATACCAAACTGAAATTTTTGATATAAACAAATACTTTTGTCCTCATATTTAGCTTTTTTTTTTTTTTGGTAAATTTTTCTTGAGACACAAACTGGGAATCCTTCGGTCAAACAGTTTAGCAATTATGAAGGATTAAATTTTCAAATACCTAATGTTAAATTCATTCACAATCATTGCAAAACAGATTGCAATGCATGTAGTTTATTAAGCATAACTCAAAAACCACTTAACAAGAATGAGCTGTAATCTTTGATTTGCATATTTAAAGTTTTTAGAATCAGTTTCTGTTAAAAAAATTATAAGGTAATATATATATATATATAGGTAATTTCGTGAAGTGATACATAAAGTTTTTAGGATAATCGATGTGAGTAAAATATTTTATATATTCTTAATGGTTTTTTATTTCCAATTTAAATATTTCCAATTTTAATATTTCCAATTGTTGTCTGGTAATAGTTCAGTATACCTGGATGATTCTACTGTTCTTAGCATTATGCCAGTAGAATTATGAAATACTGAACTATTTTTTAAAACACATGTGGGTGCATCCAGGCTGATGAGTACATCTACATGTGTTTTTTCATATCCAATCCATATTTAATTCTCTTGTGGTCCAATTTTAAGTTGTATATGGTTTATATTTAATTTATTAATCCATTTGTATTTACTTAATAGCAACTCCAATTTATAATTTTTTTCCCCCTTTCTCTCTTTTTCTTTTTAATTATTCAGGTATGAGTAAATTTGGCCTATTACCATTGAAGCACGAGCTTTGGTAATATTATGATTGCACATGTTAAATATTAGATATGTGGTATTCTGTCTACACAATATCATTAATTATCTCTTTGGAGATTTAATTAGAATGATAATAGAACTTGATATGTTTTTGAAATTCATAGATATCATAATTATATATATATATATTTTGAAAATTAAATAATTAAATTAAAAAAATATTTTTTTTAAGGAATTTTCAAATAAATGTATTAAATTGTAACATGTGAATTTTTTTAAGAAATCGATTTCTAAAAGCTTCAAATATGCAAAACCAAAATTACAGCTCTACAGCCAAGTAGGTTTTGCAATATACTTAAAAAAGTAACTGTGTTGCAACCTGTTTTTCAAGAATTAAGAGTGAATTTAACAATAGGACTTTCAAACTTTAAACCTGCATAATTCCTGAAGTGCTTGATTGAATTTCTTCTTTTATGGTATTCTAAAGTAAAACTTATGAAAAAAGCCAAATATGTTGTAAAAAATTGGGTGTTTATATTGAAAATTTCAGAAATGTTGCAAATTCAGTTTAAAGACAACCCCTAAATATTTTTTAAACATAAATTGGAAGATGACATCATTTCCAGTTGAAAATTGTTTGAGTAGTTGTCCATTTTCTTCTGAGACAATTAGATGATTAAAATTTATGGGACATCCTTTTTTCTTTTATTTTGGATGACTGTACATTACATATTATGTGCAGCATTTCACACTACATTGTGGCAACATTGCACACTACATTGTTATATCATTAGTGAATGTAACAGTGTGCTTATCCATTATTGACTTTTAATCACATTGCATGACAAGAGATTCTATTGACTATGAATGATAGTGGAGAAAGTAAATAAGTACCAAAAATTTTCATGTCTGTTACAATATGAATATGGAGATTCCCCCTGCTAAACATATTTTATTAACATAATTGAAAAAAAAACATAAGTTAATTCAACTTTTATTTTATTTTGGTGATTAAAATATATGTTTTCGTTTATTACACTTATTTTACAAACAGTTACATGTAGGGGAAACTGGTACACACTGGACCTATGGGCACAGTGGACCACCCCCTAATATTTTATTTATTTAAATTTTTTTAAGCTTCTCTTCTATCCTAATAGACAACAGCACTGCACTGATTATTTATATCAGAAAATATGTTTAGCTCAGATTGAACTATTTTATCCTGATTGGTTGTTTTGAGCTTCTAAAAGTAAAATTTTTCATCATCATATTTTTATTTTTTTAGTAATTAAAGGTTGTAGATAACTAAAATAAAACAGCTTTTTTGAAAAGCTAAGATACTTGTTTTTATTTAACTTTAAAGTTAATTTGTTTAAAAGAAAGCTATAAACAATAATTATATGATTATTTATTGAACTTTAACATGGGGCACAGTGGTCCACAATCCACTCTGCCCCTGTAATGCAAAATGTTCAAAATATTTAATAATTGCTTATTTTCTATAACGAAATTCCGTTTTAAAGTAGCTATTTAACTGTAAAATAAAGTAAACAAATAAAAATAACAATTTATTTAACATAGTAAGAAATATTTTGTTTTGTATTTACTGCCTTTGATAAATATAACGGTAGTCTAATTGTTGATGATTCTATTCAAGTAAGATTCATGAGACGCAAATTGAATGGAAATCAGTTTATTTCTCCCGAAACTGTAGATGAATCTGTTGTTGATGTCAATGATTTCATAATGTTGCTCTCAGACCCAAAATTATTTCTTGAAAATTCCAGGCTCAATCTTACTCATAAGTACTTTGAAATT
Organism: Maratus michaelseni; assembly: GCA_963931845.1. Lineage (NCBI taxonomy): Eukaryota > Metazoa > Arthropoda > Arachnida > Araneae > Salticidae > Maratus > Maratus michaelseni. The sequence continues at coordinate 300,324,898 of OZ007597.1, forward strand.
TCATTTGCAAATTTTAATGTGCGCTGATTTTTTTGTACGTAAGTAATAACTTCAACTAAATTGCAATTGTTCCTGTATTAATCTGTTATTATTTTCAAAATATAATTAATTTTTTGTTTTTGTTTCAAAATTTATATTACTATGTTATTTTGTGGGTGAAGGGGAAACGAAAAAGAATTAGATTACTGAAAAATAGATTTATATTGTATTTTAGTTAATACATAATAGTGGTCCACTGTACCCCGGTGGGTGGACCAGTGTACCCCGCTTCCGGGGTACACTGGCCCACTTTACAAATGTATATAATTTTTTTTTTTTGAAAAATGTATTGAAAACTATGTTGTGAGAAAATTATGATAGATGTAAGAAGGTTTAAGGAATATTCAAAAATATTTTCATACAGATCAGTCAATCTGTTAAAGAGAACAAAAATGTTAACTGAAAAAGTGGTGCACTGCGTACCGGTCTCCCCTACTTTTTAATAATTTAAAATATGTAAATTTTTCTACAAAGTTAAAAAAATATTAGGATGGGAGTAAATTAATAATTACAGATAAAATGGCTCATTAATAAAACATCTTTTTTATTTCAGATTTAAAAAGAAAAGAAGGACTCATTCATCTTTAAAGGATAAAAAAAGATTTTCTTAGAAGTAAGGCATACAGATATTTCACTGTACGCATTCCAGTAAAAATTAAAAGTACTGTAAAAAAGTAACTTTGAAGTAAATAATTTTTCCTGTGGTCAATTTCTGTGACATATTTTCACACCAAAATAGGAGAATATTTTTTTCTATTCAAATTTTATTCTAAGATTTTTTTCAAACTGTAAATTCCTCCTATAAATGAAACTCTCTTCTATAAATGCAATGTTGAAAAACTGACTAAAAAACTAATACTTCAACGTGATACAAAAAAATACTAGAAAAATCTTGCAATTTTGTAGAATGTCTGAAAAAACTGCGTCTGTGGAGTGTGAAGCAAAAGAGAGCCTCTTTATTGAGAGTGAAGAAAAGCCTATTATTTGTGATACTGGGGGCTCTTTAAAATATGTTCAACATGATGATCCGCCAAATCGTACAAATAGAAAGACATTAACTTGTGATATATGCTCAAAAGTGTTTTCAAAGATTAGTAGTCTAAAGAGCCATCTTAGAATTCATACAGGAGAAAAACCATTTATTTGTGAAGTGTGTTCTAAAGGATTTTCCGAAAAATCATATCTAAAACAACATCTTACCATCCATACTGGTGAAAAAACATTCATTTGTGATTTATGCTCCAAAGGATTTTTTCGAAGTGGCGATCTAAAAAAACATTTACGTACCCATACTGGAGAAAAGCCATTTATTTGTGAAGTGTGTTCTAAAGCATTTTCTTGTAGTGGACATCTAAAGATACATCTTCGCACCCATACAGGTGAAAAGCCATTCATTTGTGATTTATGCTCCAAAGTATTTCTTGACAATGGCAATCTAAAGAGACATTTATGCACCCATACTGGGGAAAAGCCATTTATTTGTAAAATGTGTACTAAAGCATTTTCTCGTTACTCCACTCTAAAATTACATCTCCGTATACATACAGGTGAAAAACCATATATTTGTGAAGTGTGCTCAAAAGGCTATTCTCTTAATAGTGCCCTAAAGAAACATTTAAAAACTCATCCATAAGAAAAGTACTAATGTATTTGTGAAATTTCTTTCTCAATATGATCTTTTAAAATTTCAACTCCACTTTCATATATGGAGAAAAAAATCTTTTTGTTTGTGGTGCATACTGTAAAAGGCTTGCTGAAGAAATATACAAACTTAAATGTTTTTCATTGCACAGTTCTTTCTAAGTCCTGACTGAATTAATCCAAAGATGGAAGATAGTATTTTAACATGCAACTGTAAAAATTGTTTCTAATGTTTTAAAAAATAATTTTCTAAACAGAATTGTACATTTAAATAATAAAGAAATCTTTTACTGACAAAGAGAAACATTGCAAGTTTGTCGAAAACTTTATTTTATTTCAAATGATAAAAGTTAATTTTCTCTACTTTTGATAGTAACTGAGAGAGTTATAGCTACCATTGCAGTTTGCTTGAGTTTCATTAAAATGTATAAAAGAATCAAAATTTCATGTATATTATAGGTAGTTTATCATATGTAAATGTTAATAAAGTAATAAAAACTTAATAATTAATGTTAATCATAATAAATTTAAAGAACATCATTTGGAATTTTTAATTTGTGATTATTATACAAAAAATGTATATATGATTGTTTCGATTTTAAATAAAATCATGATTTTTAGGAACGCTGCTACTGATTAAAGTAGTGGGATATTTTTGGTTAGAGAAGTATTTGTTTAATTCAATAAAATTAAATTGGTTAATTTTGGGAGGTATATCAAAATTATTTATGATACACTCCTCTGATCCATATAGGGCAGTTGCAATTGACGTCACCTTGGAGGTAAACAGTACAAATAGGCAGTTCTGATTGGTGGAATTACCCTTACCTCCAAGTGAATACAATGGTTGATCAGCTGATTGCAACTGCCCTATAGGTTGTTAATTGTTTTTCAGATAACTATTTAAATGCAAAGAAAGTAATATCTAGGAGGAGAAGCTTGATTCAGATTGCTTCGCTCTTTCATGATATTTTTTTCATAGTTATGAACAGTCAAATAAAAAAGAATGCCAGTTAAGCTGTTGTGTACTTGTAACCAATAAAGACTATACAAAAATTTTTATCTGAATTTGCATTTTTATTTGAATAAAAGAAAAAACACAAGGAAGATTTTTTTTTAAATTATTTTCTTAACGGGTTTGTTACATTTATACAACAGATAGAATTATAGTATAATTTAAAAATTATCTTTATTTTATTTATTATTTATTTTATTTATCTGTGCTCTTCCTTACTTCTGCTTTAAATTTAAATTAAATTTTTCAAAAATAAAAAAAAACAAAGAATTTAAACATATATTGTATTTACATGCTTGCCATGATTTATTTCTCTTTTGTCATAGTGTCAAATACAGTTATGTATGTAGAATAAAATGTAATTTCTCAGATTATGTAATTAAGTATGTACTCTCTTTTAGAGATAATGAACGACGTTTCTTATTTATAATAGCAAGAATCTAATCATAAGCATTTATTTTCTCATTGATTCGGAACAGAGGGATATTACATATGAAAATCCATAAACTTTAATAAATATAGTTAATTTCCTTTAATTTGTAGGCCTATAAACCATAAAACCTTTAATTTGAAATACATCTTTGCATGTAAAAAATTAATTTAACAATTTTGTTATCTATCTTATTTTGTATTCAGAAAAGTTAAAACGAGTGGTGGGAAAATATTTCGTATTTCATTTTTGCTGAGAGCTGCTGCAGAAAATTATTTTATTCTGAGTATACATATGTAATTTTTGTGGAATATGATACATTTGGCAAATTCAATGTCATTTGGGGAACGACACAAATTAAATCAAGAATTTATTTTGACTAATTTTTCTTTCAGATAATTGCATCTAACTATTGTATTATTTTTATTTTACATTAAATATGGCAAAAAAATTGTTGGTTTCAATTAAATAGTTGTTTTGCTCTGAATGTGTTCTTATATTTTTCAACTTGTTTATTTTTTTCCCTTTTACTGATTCATGGCAAATATTGGCCTGATATGTGACCCAATTTTTTTTTATCTTGCTATTTATTAAAAATTCTCAAGAATAGTTTTAAAAATATTTTTAATTATTTCTATTTTACTATCTTAAGCATATTTATAGAAAATTTAATAACTTCCTTTAATAATTTTAACTCACTGTAGAAAAATATTGTGCTTTATCATGTTATTTAGTGGAAGAATAAAATATTTTATTTTGCAACGCCATACAACTTTGGAATTTTTAATGTAAGTTTTGGAAAAAAAAAAGTGGTGTGTTATATTGCTGTATGAAGCTCTTTACTCACATGAAAAAGTAATCTGTTGTGTTTTTTCTCATCTGAAATGTTTGCAATTTAAGAAGGCATAAAAAAATTAACGAAAGAGTAATTTAATAATTTAAATATGTTTAAACTAGAGTTATATGCAGAATTAAATTTAATTTGTTGTCATAAAAATGAGTAAATACTGACACGGTGGTTTGCTGTTTATGTTTGATAACTTATTCTGTATTTTAAAGCAATCAGGTACCTGGGATCATAATGTCTAAGATAATCTTGTTCTCATGGATTTTTTTTTTTTTGTACAATGCTAAGTAGCCATTTGAAAAGTTTTTACTCATAATATATAGTATGCATGTGAGTATTCAATGTGTGAGGATTCTAAAAATATTCAGGAAAAAGTGGAGGAGGTGAGAATTTTGAGTATATGGATGTTACTCACCTCCTAACACAAAATTTTTATCTGAAGTCTTTAAAAAAAAGTGCTCCTATAATCTAAGATTGGTGTTAGAAAGACACAAGCTTTGAAATATAATAGATGCTGCTTCACGTGACGAGGACCACAAGGTTTTGATAACAAGAAATGATATAGGAAATAAATGATAACATCTAGTTAATAAGTAAAATTCTGATCCTCAAAGCAGAATATTTTGCAATGTTCTGCAACGAACCTTTCGTTGATCAAAAATGTTCTGCGTGAGTAAAAAAGAAAAACACAGAAAGATGTTTTTGTGTATGTAGGAGTGCAAATTCATCTTTTATAGAAATACAAAATACATTTCATAAAGCACACACAAAAGAAACATTATTTTGGGGTAAGATTTTTTAAGGCCATGGCATTAACAATGAATCTACAGTTTTGTCAATAGCTTAAGAAGTGATGTATTTTGAGATATCACTTTTATGGAAGAAATGTTCTTTGGGAATTTAGTCCATGCATAGTTAATAATAAATCCAGCTTTTAGAAGATTTCTATCAGATTTAGATCCAAGTGGAGAAGAAAGGGAAATGTTAGTTTTATCGAAAGTTTTTTTTAATGCTGTTTTCACCAGATTTCGTCTCTCATATGACAGTTCTTATAGACGGTTCTCAAATTGAAATGGTTACTTTTTGGCACATTTTTTAAATTAAATTTTATTCACAAACATATGAAAACAAATACTCTTATTCAGAAACTTTGTTATTGATTTATAAAATTATCAATTCTATATTTGTAAAACATATATATATATATATGTATATATTAAATATCTCATTTTATATATCAGATAATATTTATGTCTCACACATTAATCTTTTAGGTAAATTTTTAAGCTTTTTTCCTTTGTACACATATTTAAATTTACTTTATCGGTGCACAAATTTTCTTTTTTTTTCTTTTTTCTTTTTTTTCTTTTTTGCTCAACAAAGTGAATTTTTTTGACACATTCACGAAGTCATTCTTATACCTAAAAGCACTAAATTTGCAGACATTAATATTAAAATGCAATAGAATTGTCACTTTTTTTTCCTTTTCTTATGTATTATATCTGGAAATACAATATACTGCATTGTATCTAAATGGCAGTGTACTGAAACAAATTTTAACCTCTTCAGACCTGAAGCTAAAATAATACTACAAATACCCTTTCATTGCTTTTGCACAAACAAAATGACATCACAGATGACAGAAAAAAGTTTTTTTTCTGAAATTGTTACTTTAGCGAACTGGTAATTTAGATTCTCAAATATAGATCTAAAATTACTAACTCCGTTAAAACATCAATTTATTATCCATAACCTAAATTCAAACTAAAGCAAATTTAAGCACTTTAAACAGGTGAATGATCCTCAAATTCTCAAATATTTTTATTGTTAAGTATTTAAGTTAAATAATTATGACAATTCCTTACTTTCTTGGCCACCCAGCCTTGAAGACAGTTTGCAAAACCAGATGAAACTAAAATTTGTTTTGAGACAATCAGCATTGATAAATTGTTTAAATAGGTATTATTATATAATCATTGATGGATTATTATGAAAATGTTCTTTCTGTTTTTAGTTTGTTTATATTATCAAGTATTGTATATGGTCACAGACTGCCTGTAAACACATCATTGAGGATTTTCGTAAAACATGGATTTTCTATACATATAAATTAACTGTCTATTTTTTTTTCGCCCTACAAAACAATAATGCCTCTCAGATCTATTGTTTCATGGTCAGTGTATTCGTGGAGAAAAAGTAAAAAACCTTATAAATATGTTGTTAATCTAAACATTTTCTGTTTTAAAAATGCATATTTGTTGAATAAGTTTATGGGAGGAAAAGGAAGTGGGTATTCATAATGCAAAATGTGCATTATTTTCTGTAAAAATATATTTATAAGTTTTCAATTTCAGCTTGGAGAATTTTTGAATAAAGAACGTTCAAAGTACACTATTTATCCACCTGTAAAGAAAGTTTATTTCTGGACAAACACTGTGAAGATTCATGATGTAAGTATTTGCGGCATACAACTCATTTATTTGTTTGTGCCTATGAGAGAGGGAGAGTTGATATTTAAGTTAATTTTTCCTTACTTTCTGTTTCTTTTGTTAAATAAAATGTTATATATACTCTACAGTAATTTAACCTGCATTAATGTTATGTCTAGATGTTAGCTATAAAATCTTCAAACATCAGTGCTATTCAGTCTTGAAAATGTGTTTACTCAAATTGTTTCTTATTTGTATGTAGATATTAGTGAGTTATTTCAGCTATTTTGTCATTTATTTTTAAGCATCTATTTTCTAACATTTCTTGGAATGATCATTTCAGATTTTGCTAATTTAGATGAAACTAAACCAACCAATCATACTACCTAGAACCAACCAATCTAAGCATCTAGAACCAACCAATCTAAGCATTTGAGGAATTTTTTCTCGTAAATTTTAATGAACTTAACCAACTCCCTTTAAACTGGATTATAGAAAATAATGATTGTCTATAGTAAGAATTGTGGAACTTGGTAATTCAAGGGGTAGTATGACGGACATACAAAATATTTTTAAGAAAAAAAAAAGAAAGAAAAAATGTAGCTTCCTTTCAATGATGTTTTTAATTCTATAGCTCAAAATCACAATCTTGTATTAACTCTTGATTTGGTATGTTTTTAAATAATCTTAATTGTTTATTTGATACCTAAGTAGACCGTAATTTTTTTTATTTAAGCAAGTATTAAATTGATTCTTGCATTCTTATCAACAGCCTTAGAACTTGATTTTATTTAATATCATTCTTATATATCTAGTAGAAACTTAAATTTCAATAAAAATAAATAAATCTTTGAATGGAATAAGTTTGTCTTGCTTAGGATTTTTTAGGACAGCTAACTGGAATCTTAAAAAATAAAAAGTGCTGTCGATTTCTGAAGGCTTGTTTTGCTCTGTAATACCTCTGCATATACTTGTTTTTATGATGTTTATATGTTGAATCCTACACAGTGATGAGACTGCTTGAATATCAACAATAAAATCAATTTGTTGATGGATTTCCCAGCGCATTCATGTGATAAAGTTTGATATCCATGTTTAAAATGTTCTTTTTTCCTCCTAGGAACTTAACTGCATACAAATTTTGCAAGCAGTAAGCAAGTTCTAGATTCATTAAGATTATTTTACCTATGGACAAGTTTCATTTTTACTGTGGAAGTGGATTATTTTCATTTTTTTTTTTCAATGAATGTTTATACAGTTTTGAATGCCTGAATATGAACAACTGGTTTCTTTTAAAGTTTATCATACAGAAAAAACTTCTGTTGGTGTTGAAACATCAATGTGTTTCTTGAAAATAATCTCCAAATTAAGTAACTATACAAAAGGTAATGCAGCTTTTTCATTAGAAAACTAGATTTATTAAAAATTTTTTTTGAGAGGGGAGGGGATGTACATGTATTCTGATGTTTTCATATATTTAATCTGAATTTTTTAAAACTGTGAGGGCAAAATTAAATTGTTACAGCATTTTATGTTTATTATGCAAAGATCTTTAAAATGTGTAATGTTTTCTCACTCCATATATTATAACTCCCTGTCTTATGTGCATATGCTATCTCAACTCGATATATTATGTAATTTACTTACGTGGATCTGGCAACAGTATCCATGGTTGTTCAGTTGTAAATAAACATGCTGTGAAGATGTAACGTTGTGTCTGTTTCATTCTTTTAGGATCCGTGTCATTTATTTAATTATGTTTAGCAGATATATTGCAAATTTGGCGACGAGGCAACCTTTTTAATTATACAGCAATATTTTTCGGAAAAAGTTCTGATTGATTACGTTATTTTAAATCTGCAACTTGTGCTACGCAGCATGGCAACTACGGATCCGAGCAACGTGACTGTTGTAAACACAGGAATTGTGGCAAATATTAGACAATTTAATTTAAATGGTGACTGGAACTTCTGATGATGACTTGATGACTGGACTGGGGTATGTGATTTTATAGAACGTTTGGAACAGTATTTTTTGGCTAACGGATTTGAAGATACACGCAAAGTGCCGGTTTTACTTACAACAGTGAGCGAAGCAGTGTACAGGATTTTAAGAAATTTGTGCGATCCTGTTATGCCGTCGGAAAAAACTTTCGACGAGTTAAAAAAAACTTTTAACAGAACAGTTCCAACTTGCAGTTTCCGTGTATCGCAAGCGAGTGGTGTTCGACTCATTGAAACAATCACAATAATCCGTGCGAGAGTGGTATGTGAAAGTCAAGACGCAAGTGGCAGAATGTGAATTCGGATCGAGTCTTGAAAGAAGAGTTCGAGACAAGTTTGTTACTGGAATGAGACGAGGGCGTATCCTCGATCGTCTTTGTGAAGAGAGGCTCACCACCACACTGGCTAATTTACTGGACATTGCCCAGAGCAAAGAAAAGTTACTTCAAGAAGCAAGACACATTGAGGTAAACAAAGTACAATTCAAGCCTTCAAAAGAGAGAGCGGTACAGTCTACTAAAAAGTACAATCTAACAAAAAGTCAATCAGCAAAGAGATGATGTGCTGAAGTGTTTTCATTGTGGTAAAGGTAATCATGACTTTAAAAAGTGTAAATTTAAAGACTTTAAGTGCAACACATGTAATCGAAAAGGACATTTAGCTAAGAAATGTCAATCTAGAAATTTATCCTCTACTGTAAATTCAATAGAAGATGAAGGTTGTCATTATATTGATTTGTATAACATTGATGTTTCTTATATAAACCCTTTATTATTAAATGTTAAGCTAGAGGGTAAGGAAGTTAAAATGGAAGTGGATACAGGGGCTGGGGTGTCATGTATTCCCTTTTCATTATATAAGAAAAATTTGAGAAATATTAAATTGGAGCATACAAACATTAAGTTAAAATCTTATGGAGGGTATATTGTAATTCCTGTTGGGGAAATTAATGTTTCTATGAAACTTAATGGAATTTCTAAAATAGTCAATATGATTGTAGCTAAAAAATCTGAAAAATTGTTATTGGGACGAAATGTGTTAAATGATTTTGGGTTAAATATGGTAATAGGTAACATTAATGTGAATAGAATTTCTGTAGGTGAAAGAAATTTAGAACTACAGTCATTGCTATCTGAATACTCGGATTTGTTTAAAGATGAATTGGGTACTTATAAGGCAGAGAAGGTACATTTGGAACTTGAGGGTAAGGTAAAACCCATTTTTCGCAAACCACGACCAATTCCTTTCGCCTTTAAAGAAAAAGTTAAGTCAGAGTTAGATAATTTAGAAAAAAAGGGAGTGATTACAAAAGTGGATAATTCTCAGTGGGGCACACCTCTGGTTCCTGTAATGAAACCTAATGGTAAAGACATTAGGGTCTGTGCAAACTATAAAATCACTGTTAACAAATATTTAAAGAATGATAATCATCCTTTGCTGAGGATAGAAGAACTTTTCACAGCTTTACAGGGAGGTCAAAATTTTAGTAAATTGGATTTATCTATCAGTTAGTTTTAGATGATTCAACCAAAGAATTATTAGCCTGGAGCACACCTTATGGTATTTATTTAGTAAACCGTTTACCTTTTGGAACTAAGCCAGCTTGTGCCATTTTTCAAAGAATGATTGAAAAAAACTAACTGGTAGTAATGAACAGGAACATTTAGAAAATTTAAAAGCAGTTTTGAATAGATTACAGACTGCAGGGTTTCGGGTTAATTTAAAAAAGTGTGAGTTTTTCAAAGATAGTATTAAATATTTAGGACACACTATTAGTAAAAATGGGTTGCAAAAAGATGATACTAAAGTTAAAGCAATTTTAGAATTTCCCCCAACCACATATTATTAATGATGTTCGAGTATTTTCTGGTATGGTTAATTATTATTCAAAATTCATTCCAAATTTATCACCAAAAATGAAACCATTGTATGATTTGTTGCAAAAGGATGTTGATTTCAAATGGTCTACTAAATGTCAACAAGCCTTTGATAATGCTAAGAAAGAATTAACATCAGACAGAGTTCTAATTCACTTTGATAGGTCTAAACCTTTGAGATTATCATGTGATGCTAGTCAAAATGGAATAAGAGCAGTGTTATCACATGTATTGGAAGATAAATCTGAAAGACCAATTTGTTTTATATCTAGAGTCTTTAGTCCAGCAGAGAGAAATTATTCAATGATACATAAGCTTTAGCCATTTATTGGGCATGCCAAAAACTATCAGTATTTGATAGGAACAAAATTTGAATTGGTGAGTGATCATAAACCATTATTAGCTTTATTTGGAGAAAACCGCACTTTACCACCTATGGTAGCAGGACGTCTCCAACGATGGTCATTGTTTTTATTTGGTTTTAACTATAATTTTTGACATATAAAAGGCAATTTAAACACACAGGCTGACGCCTTATCTAGATATCTCATAATTGATAACAAGTTGGTTGAAACAGAGGAATATGATTATGTGCATTTCATAGAAAAAGATGTTCCGATTGATTTATTTAAAGTTAGATCTGAAACTAGGAGAGATCCAATTTTAGGAAAATTGTTTAATTACATAACTTATGGATTCCCACAGAATGTTACTGATAGTGAGGTTAAGAAGTATTTTAGTCGTAAAGATGAGTTAAATGTTGATCATGGGGTAATAATGTGGGGATATGGTATTGTTATTCCAACAAAATATAGAAAGCAATTGCTAACTGAACTTCATAGTACTCATGAAGGGATAGTTAAAATGAAAAGCAATGCTAGAGCTTATTTTTGGTGGCCTGGTTTAGATTCTGATATTGAAGATTTTGTCAAGAGTTGTAGCGTTTGTTCAGAAGCTAGACCAGAGCCTAAGAAATGTAAAATTATTTCAGGGAACAAAGCTAGTTACCCTTTCGAAAGAATTCATGCAGATTTTCTAGGTCCTATAAAAGGAAAAATGATTTTAATTATGATAGATTCATATTCTAAATGGGTTGAAGCATTTATTATGGATAGCACAGAGGCTAAGCCATGCGTTGAAAAGTTTAGGGAGTGTTTTGCTCACTTCGGTTTACCTAAGATTGTGGAAACTGATAATGCAAAACAATTTGAATCAAGGGAACTGATTAATTTCTTGCACATTAATGGGATAAAATTTCTAACATCTCCACCATATCATCCGGCTACTAATGGACTAGCTGAGAATGCTGTGAAAAATTTCAAATCTAGCTTAAGTAAATTATTAAAAGCACCAACTAATAACAATGTAAGCTTTGAAACTTTAATGAATAGGTATCTTTTTCACTACAAAAATTCAGTTCACATGACTGCAGGGGTTACACCCACAAGTTTAATTTTTAAAAACAAAGTCAGAACTAGATTAGATTTTCTAAAAGATACAAATAAATCGGGTATGGTGGTTACTAAAGGTACTAGAGAGGAAGTATTCAATGAAGGAGATAGAGTGTTATGTAGAGATTATCGAATTCGAAATCCAAACAAGAAGGGTTGGGTTCACTGCACAATAGATGAGGTGTTGAGTGATAGAGTATATATGTGTAAACTAATTAATGAGGATTTAATTTGGAAAAGACATTTGGATCAAATTATTGTGGATAGGAGTATGTATGATTCTAGAAGTTCTATTGTTCATAGGGACAATAGCAATTTCAATTCTAATTTCAATGCTGTGAATTTCAACAACAGGAGAGTTATGGATAAGGTTGATTGTAGAGATAACGAACTTCCATCTCTAAATGAGGAAGTTGATTTACCATCTAATGAATCCCAAAATGATACCGATCATAATGTAATATTACAACAAATAAGTTCTCATTCAAATGATGCAGATAATAATGTAACATTACAATCAACAAGCTCTCATTCAAATAAAATTGAATGTAGTAAACAAAATATGAACTCACAACCAGTAAAATGGAATATTCATGAATGCCCTAAGCGTAAGATAAAACCAGTTGTACGTCTTAACTTGTACAGGAGGGTATTATAATGTATTCTCACTCCATATATTATAACTCCATGTCTTATGTGCATATGCTATCTCAACTCGATGTATTATGTAATTTACTTATGTGGATCTGGCAACAGTATCCACGGTTGTTCAGTTGTAAATAAACATGCTGTGAAGATGTAAGGTTGTGTCTGTTTTATTCTTTTAGGATCCGTGTCATTTATTTAATTATGTTTAGCAGATATATTGCAACATGCAATACAAATGAGCATGTCTGTTTGTCAGCTAGATTATGGACAAAGTGGCAATATGCAGAGCTGCCAAATTTGTTATGAAAGTATCCCTAGATACATATTTTTGCACCTCAAAGTAATTTGGTCTGAATTTCATTTATTTGATGTCCTGTATAATTTTTATTTTTTATTTTCTTCCAACGTCTGATCTAATTTTCTGAAAATAAAAATTATTGTACTGTTAAAAAGAGTAAAAGATTTTCATTCTAATAAAGTTTGTTTTAAATTTAACTTCACTGTTAAAATGATCTTCTAATTTTCAGAAATTTTCTATCTATATATGGATATTTCTATAAATCTTGAATTTATAGAAGTTTTACCAAAGTATTGAATGTTTCTTTCCAATTTTTCCATTAATTTAAAACAATTATTAAATGCTCTTTCAGAAACAAAATGTTCAAAAGATGTTAAGCTAATTTTTTATGAAGTTGACTTTTTAACCAAAACTTAATTTTATTTTTTTTCCTGTTACAGAAGTCAGTGTCAGATTTAATGGGTAGGTTCTCTCAACGCAGCTTGAATATTAGGGCATATTTATGCTTTTATATAGAATGCACATACAAGAAAAAGGTTTCCAGCATTGAATTTATTGTAATTTCATCTTACATGAATATTATCATATTAAAATGTTGATATTTTAATCAATCTAAATTCTTTTAAAGTTCATTATGTACCGCAGGCACAGTAAATCAGTGTAAGTGTGCTCTTAATAATTTTCTGCAATAAAATATTCACACAAATTCTTAAAATATATTAAATTAGTTGAATGCCAAACATCAAATTGATAAGATAAATCAAGATTTCATAAAATTGCATTTGTTTGAGGTCAATTTTTGGTACAGTAAAACCGCTAAATAACGGACACCTTGGGAGCTCAGAATTTGTCCGGTATTCGGAGGTGTCCGTTATCCAGAGATAAAAGCGCATGAATGTATAAGTGATGGGGATTGAAAAAGTGTCCGCTAAATAGAGGTGTCCGCTATTCGGGAGTGTCCGTTATGGATACTAATTTTCACTTTCAAAGCTATTTAAAAATTCCAAATTATTATTTTTTTTTGAAGGTTTGTTTGTTCTCCATATTATGCAAAGTCTAGTTTCAAAATCAGATTTTAACTTACAACAATTTTAGTTTAATAGTTACATATCAAGTGCTCAAGTAACTCATATTAAGACAAAAAAAATCTAAAACACAGTGTATTAATTGTGAGTCATTGTTAGGGAAATATTTCAGTAACCTGTATAAACAAGTTACAAGAAAAAATCCTCATCAGGTAAAATGCTATAAAAATTACAAAGTACACACATACCTTGATCTATGTTTTCTATCTTCCATCCAAAAATAGCCTGGAGAGATTTATTGGACTTCAAAACACATAGGTTTGATAAACATTACATTTTGCTTTTTTACCTATAACAATACCGATTAGGTTATTTTTCTTATAAAATATAACCTGAATGGGAAATGAGATTTGAATTTCGCAGGCCACAGAAACCTTAAAAGTTCTGAGGCCATTAGCTTGCTTTTACTGTCTATTTGGTAAATCTAACACTGGCAGCAGTTTACCTAACCACGTGATTGACCACTATTATTATGATAATATGATGTGAATATTAAAAGACAAACATCAAAAACCTATTTCCTTATGGAAGCGAAAGATTGTCTATTTTTGAATAATAAAGTCATCAGACATTTTCTACAGCAGATTGAATCAATCCAACAATATTTGCATATAGCTTACAGGCTTTCTGCCAGGAGTGACTAGAAATGATAAATATATTTATTATAAGCATACACAAACACATATTTGTATAATTATCATTATATGGGGTTTCGTCAAACATATCAAGTATTCTTCAAAAATTAAAAAGTTAGGAAATGCTGATCATGATGAAGAAAGAACTGTGTAATAACTTTTGAAAGCATAAATATTTGAATTATTTTTCTGTTATTAAACAGGGTTGCTACACTACCTGGAAAAGTCAGGGAATGTGAAAATTGACCACATAAGTCAAGAAATTTCAATATTTTGTCCAGAATCTGGAAAGTCTTGGAATTTGATAACAATTTAATAAGTATGATCTTCAGACCACCAAAGATAAGAATCTCTTTTTTTTTTAAACTAAGTTTCTATGGTTCTTAATGGCTAGTTTTCATTATGTATCTCAAATAAGTTGAATTGTACTAAAGTGATGATGAGAGTGAGCCTTATCTTATGCTATTTTTCTTCTTATTTTAGGTCAAAGTTATTATACTAGGACAAGATCCATATCATGGACCAAATCAAGCTCATGGTAAAACAAAAAGAAAGAAAATTAGATTTCTTATTTCATAATACTTTATTTTAATTTGTACTTTTAAGTGCAGTGTTTCGGAATTTTATTCAAAGGCTGAAATTTAAGTATTATTTGTTCCAGTTTACTTAACCTAAAAATCTAATCTTTAATCAACAGAAAAAAAACTGCTTAGGTCGCAACAGTTCCTAATGCAGTACCTTCAATCAAATTTGCTGAAGGTATATCAAAGCTCATAAATTTTCATCTAGAATTTATTTCGAGAAAACAGACAAAAAGTAATGTTTGTCAATTTTTAATTGAATATGTATATTTAAAAAAAGTTTTAATGTTATATTCATATAGTAAATAGATATGAACATGTAAATACAGTTAAATTCTTACAATTTAGAATGGATAAAGATTGATAAACAACATATCTGATACATCTTTCATCCATTTAAATCTATTTAACTACAAACATATTGGCATGACATATGCCACTAAATCAATTTCAGTTTTTGCATTTCACTTATTTCAATCTTATTAAAATCATCAACATTCTAAAATTAAGAAAATTTTATTTTGTTTAGTAAGTTTTATGTATATATATATATACTCAGTTAAAATGTTATAAAATGAGAAGAATAGAAAACATATTATTAAAAAAAACTATGAAAACAATGGTATAAATGCAAATAGATATCAACCATTGGTTGTTTTGTGTAATGTATGTATATATATATATATATATATATATATATATATATATGATGTGTGAGCAAATCGGTGTAAATCATTATTGCTTTCTACATCTGTTTGTGCTTAAATTGTTGCTATCATTTGCTATCATACAATTTGTCTTTCGAAATTAGCAATTTTCTACTCTCCCACACTTTAAGGTAGTATCATGATGTATCACCAGTATCAACATTAACTCGTTGACATTTTGTAATATTAAATTTCTCATATCATCCAGTCCTCCTTAAAAATCATTGCTTGCCTTTTTAGGTGCGTTCGTAATCATATAAATACATAGAACTTATAGTTGTCGTCTGATCCATCCGTCTTTCCTCATATAACATACAAAAACTACCCAATTGAATGTTTTAAAATTTAATGTGTATAATCATTGCAGAATTTTGTTGAGTCGTTTCAAATTTTATGAAAATTTAATCAAAACTTAAAAAGATATTAAAATTTTTCTTTATTCTATTAAATCCTATCATACGTAATTAATTCAATGATATACCATGATAGGTAACGATTCTGAGTTGCCATGATGGATTATGTCCTATTTAAGATGGAGTCCCTTTATTTCCATATTACTGAGTTTGAAAACCGAATTTGTATACTAAAATTGTTTAATTATAGAAATCATATAATCTATCAACAGTTTCTGGGTAGATTTTTCCAGAGAAATAGATATTAAATAGAAAAAGAATCTAAATATGGATTTCAAGTTTTGAAATTTCAAAGCTGGAATTTTCAGTAAATGTCAACAAAAGATAAAATGTTGCCAAATTAAAATGTACTTATTTTATTACGGAATACTATTATACTAACAGACAATATAATTCATTTCACTGAAATAATAATGATGATTTTTTTACATTGTTTTGTATTAGTATAATTTTAATGTAACAGAATCATGATTGTGTTCAGGTTATATACCTGAATTCAGGTTTTTTTTTTTTTCATTTTCAGTACCAAAATTCCAGGTTTTCTGATAGTTAAATTAATAAAATAAGACTAAAATATGAATTTCATATTATTGATAAACATAATTAAAATTCATTTTTTTCATAATTTGACCTATCTGCAATAAATTATATGTTCCCACCCCCCTCTTTCCTATGAAAATGTTTTTTTGTTAAAATTTCAGGTATTTTTTCATGAACCCACAATCACCCCTGCAGAATTGTAATTAATTGTTTGTAAAGTTGTTTTATTTAAGTATTGAAACTTAATTTCATAAAATAAAATTAATGTCTACCATATGAAAATCTGCACATAAAATAAATTTTGTATTCATGCATTTTTGTATAAAAGTACAACAGCTAATGCACCAAGATCTGGATTTTTATAAAAGTAGTTATAGTATGAACGCACCACATTTGTCACGTTTGACGTGCCATTTCCTAAGTAAATTGAATTATAAATTGTTTTCATTGATTTCATAGGTTGTCATAATGTTTTAAACCTATGTTTCTCAACCATTGTTTGTTATCAGAAATTTATTAAAATTCTTATAAACATATCTTTTATTTTTCTCTGACATTTAATGAGATATCTGAGCTTGACCTTTTTTTAGAATTTTTATATAGGCGTGTTCTGAAATTTCTTTTGAAGTATCTAGCTGAGATTTATGTTTGCTTTAAAATTTATTCAGCATAGGAAAGCTCATTTCCCCTGTTGAGATGTTATTATTATTTGTGATGCTTGTAATACTCAGAATTGGGATACAATGAGCAAATTGTAATATTGTTTTATATCTGTTAACTGTTCTATAATATTTAAATATTACAACAAATTATAATAACATTTCTTATATCTGTTATGCATTATTTAAATATTGTAATGTGTGTGCACATAGCCTTAAAACAAAGGCATTTTTCTCATTATGTACAGAAGTTGCATCAAGTGTTGGTGGGTTAATGTATTCAAGGCCTTATTTTCATGGTTTCCAAATGGTTTTGCCCGTTGTTCCCATTTGTTCTTGTGACCTGTTAATGTGTCTAGTCCATTTGTTTTGAGCAAAATCTTGCACCATTTCATTCGTACTGACAAAGACAAGCTGAATCACTGTTGAAACCAGTTTGTGGGGATTTTATACTTCATTGGCGTATAAAACATTGTTTTTTAACTATACATACTTTTTTAGTTTGTATATAAATATGTTATGAAAAATAATATTGGGATTGTCTCTGTTAAGATTCTATTAAGTAACACTGCAGACTTATAATGAAAGTATATGTTCCATTTTGGCTACATTATACCTGTTCAAATGGCACGATCAATAACTGTGAAAGTTTTTAGGGATTTAGCTTACTCAGTTGAAATTCAGATAATTTTACCCAAGAAAGTTCTGAAGCAGCTCTAAACAATGTTATAGAAATTGACTGTTATCTAATAATTCCTTTATGAAAGTTTTCCTTTTACTACTATGTTATATAATTCTTTAGAATTAAATTGTAGTTCCTTTGTGTTAATTAATATATAAAATTCTCAGCTACTTGATGTTGTTGAATGAGTTTTTATTTTATCATTCGCCCAATTGATTTATTGATCCTTGTAATGCTTTGAAACCAGGCTGCTTTCAAATGTGCTAATAATGTAGCTGTTAAGAACTTAATTTTTTTTTATTTATTAATTTTTAATGAGATGTATACCTAAAATTTCTTTTCATTCTATCTATGTGTCTTTATGTAAAATTACGTAAATGAAGTTTAACTTGAGATAATTTATTTCAGGATTAGCATTCAGTGTTCGCAAAGGAGTGACATGCCCACCAAGGTATAATGTGAAAAAAAAATGAATGAAAGAATTATTTTATTTATTACATATTTGTGTAATAATTTTTCCTTTGTTTTGTTTTCAGCTTAAAGAATATTTATAACGAGTTGACTAAGGATATTCCTGGATTTACTGCTCCTTCTCATCGGTTCCTATATGGTTGGGCATCACAAGGTAATTTAGCTTTAGAGATGTAAATTATTAGAGCTATTTTTTCAATGAATATAGTATTCAATGCCATTTTGACAAATGTTACTTTTTTCCTTTTGAGTGAGAATACCACATTTATTCTTACAAAGTGTCAATTCTTCCAACTTTCTTTTGAACATGTAAGTGTTGTCATGATTTAGTAACATTGGTAACATTTATTTCTCGTGATAAAAATGTAGGCATTTTGCATTTCAAAATATGTTTATTTAGTGATTTAAAAAACAGACCCCCCCCCCTTCCCATTTCCCAAGCTAATTTTCTCCAAGATTTCAAGTCAGTAATTATTGATTAAAAACAGATTAAAATGGTGTGAAAGATGAAAACTTTAAAGAGGCTCCTTTAGAAACTTTCTACAAAAAATAGATTAAATTACCGTATTTTCGGGAATATGAGCCACGGCATATATGAATTTAAAAGTATAAAATATTCTAAGTGCGTCTCTTATGTCAGAGCGGCACATACGGTGATTTTTTTAAAATTTCATAGGGATGTCTTATAATGCTATTTTTTTCCATACCGATATCTTACGATGTCATTTTTTCTTCTTTGATCAATTGTCACATGCTCTCAAGTTGGTACCAAAACATTAGAATATGTCTCCCAACTTCCGATGTCCATGAAAGGTTACTTATTTTTGAGCAATCAGTGGCGTGAAAAATGTTGTTCTCACCTGCTCTCATGTTAAAAATGACTGTTTTCTGTGCACCCATCAATAAGCATTCTACCCCTTGGATATTAGAACAAAAGTAGAGCCGTCATGACCTGTTTCGTTAATGTTGGAAATATTTTGTTTCAGCCGTAAGTTTATCTTATCATTTGCTCAAATTTTGTCCTCATGAACATTGTGTTCGTCCACCTTCTCAGAAAACGTTTTTTTTTTGTTTCAGTGCCATTGCTTGTTTACCTTTTTGCCAACAATTTTTCTAAGTTTAGTTGTCTCACGATTGCTTCATCGTGCAATAAGTTGTTTTTGCAGGGCATATAGGTGGCACTGGTGTTCCACGGTTACGTGAAGCCTTACTTTTTATGATGTACGCTGCACCGTGATTGGTCCAGATAACCAACTGTTCTTTTCATGGTTCATATGCAAATGTCTTAGTTCTAGATCAGCCATACTGAACCTTTTTTTCTCGTGGGCCGCAAACATATGTTAACGATGTTATGCAGACCACAACACACTTATTTAATAATGTAAAAAAGGGATAATTAAATTAATAAGATAACAAAGCATTGTAACAAAGTTAATATTAGTAGTAGGGTTGAAAGTTTGTTGAGGAAAAAATGTAATGAAAAATTTTAACAACACTAATTCGAAATTAAATATTTCGTGATAGATTTCTATTGCAAATGTTGTAGAAATATTCTGCGAAGATTACTGTTTGGAAATAGTTGTGTAAAAAGGTTTTGCCGCCATTCTTTTCTTGCGACAAACATTTTTTAAATGTATATATGATGCAAATTTTATTAATTTGGTACAATGTTTAATTAGAAGATTGAGAAATGTATACACCACGGTAGCACAAATAGGACTATATGTAAAAAGAAGTTTTGACCTAAGAAAATGGATGTAAGATGTTTTAAAATTATATGCAAATAACAGAACAGATTTTGTTCTATATAAAACAAAACATAATAAAACTATAATATATAAACTAAATAAAATATATAAAACAAAACCTCACATTGCAGGTATTAAATATTTTTATGTACATTAATTAATTTTTAAAATGTGGTTTAGTGATTATATGTCTCGGGCCGCACATAAAAGGTCGCCGGGCACTCATGCATCCCATGGGCCGCAGGTTGAGTATGGCTGTTCTAGATGATTCTACCTTTGTATATATACTTGGTACTTTACAAGTTTCAGTGAAGAGAGGGGAAGATAGTGAGAATTTGAATATGTTGCCATCCACATTCCATTCAATGCTGAATGATGTTTTTGTAATGGGAATAATCCAATAATTAGAGAATGTTTAGCTCAAGTTGAGCTCATAGCTTTATTATGTTTTTATACAATTTTTAAAAACTTTCTGCTTTTTTTATCCAAAATCTTCTGAATTTAGTTGACAGGTATGCCGTGGCCTTTGAAGTAACCCATGTATGTTTATAATAGATTTTCAGTTGGAATAGGTCTCATGTAGGATCACATCAATTCATAGAGTTATGAATTTCGTTATAATATCTTGTTAAAATCATATGAGGCTATGACATTTTTCTGTGTTTGTGAACCAATTACTTTCTTAACATGCATTGTAATTCTGATTTGTTTTTCTTTGGATAGTAATGTTAAAATTTCCCTAACTTGCCTTCAAATTCTCTTTATGCCTTTGACCCATTGCATTATAAGGCATTATTGAAATATCATAAGAAATGTACCAGTCACTCCTCCCCTCCTTATTTTGAATTAATGCAGATGATCTGAATGTATAATTTTGAATAATAAAATATTCTTACTGTATCTAAGATTTATATGATTTCTTTTTTAAAGCCATTATTTGAACATTTATGAAATATTTCTACTGACAAAAGTTACATTGTTTACTGTGGATAAAGCTGAGAATTTCACATCATCAAACAACATTGGAATCTATTCCCTGAAATTGTCTCAAAATGATGTTATTATGCGTGGCATTTCATTTTGTTTAACCTTTTTAAAAATGGAAAAATTTATTGTATTTTTAATATCGATATTTAAAATGTAAAATAGCAAATTCTTCAGAAAATTCATTATTTTATTTTTAAATGGGAGCATTTGTATATGACTGCACTAGGTCTTTAAAAGTGGTTCCAGTTTTCAATGTTTAGCCATATGCAATTATAAAAAACTACACTCTGTGGTGCTACAACCCACTGAAGGATCATTTCCTACAATGTCAAACTCTACTTTCTTGACCACAGGCCCTGAGGTACTACATATAGTACGTGTTCCAGTCAAGTGGTCAACCTGCCACAGAACTCTCCGTGTTTAGTTCCAAGACTTGATACTCATTTTATCGACTATGAAGGTATGTAGGGTTGAATGAACCTTACCCAAATCTGGAGGTTAGCCATATAGTGTGGGGCACAATGATCACTGAGCTCTACATTACTACTCATCTTAAAATTTGTCATTAATATAATATTTTTAATTCATAATTTTTCCAGGTGTGCTACTTCTGAATGCAACTTTAACTGTTAGAGCTGGGTGCCCAAATTCACACAAGGATTCAAAGTGGAATCATTTAACAAATGCTGTCATACAATGGATTGATCAGAATTTACCAAATTCTGTGTTTATGTTGTGGGGGAAGAATGCTCAAGAAAATATGTCACTGCTTACCAAAGTAAATCTTTTTTTATTTTTTTTTTCAAACAATTATTTTATATATTTCTTATTTATTAATATTTTAGGTATTTTGCAGGACAAGCATTTAATTTTGGTTGCACCTCAACCATCGCCTTTCTCTGCTAACAGAGGTTTCTTTGTTTGTTGTCACTTTTCTAAAGCCAGTGAGTATTTAAAGAAACATAACAAGAAACCAATTGATTGGAATTATCTTCCTTGAATGAATTTTAATTTTTGACCATGGTTAAGTTAGTCACCAGGTGGATAATCACAGAGCCATATTTTGTAAACACTTGTTTCATGTTTAATAAAAGAAAGTTAAAATTTACTAATAAGTTGTAATATTTTATTTAATCTAATTTAGTATATTACACAGTTCATATATTCTGTTTTCAATTGGGTTTGGTTATGGTATTAAAAGGTCTTCCTCCCAAATTATTTATATATAATAATCTATTTTTTGGATTAGTTATAAAAATTTAAATGATATTTTAATACAGTTGAACTCTCCAACTGCGGACAAATTTGATTTGGTATATATATTAAAAATATGAGTTGCACGAAAAAAAGTGGGTGATCTTATACTCTTAGACAAATAACTGGAACAAAATTAAAAACACATATGCATAAAGTTTTTCAATTATTAGTAGTCATTGCCTAATGTTGTGTTTCATAATAGTACTGTAATCATATTTGTGCAACTTTTCTCTAATCAAGCCAAGTTTTTGATAACTATTAAAAATAGCATGTGGAATTTAGCGCTTTTTGAATTATGCAGCAAGTTTAAATACAAAAGTATGCAAGTTTATTTTCTAGGCTAAAATCAAAAGATAAAATAAATATGTAATGTTTTTTTCTAAAATGATGATTAAGATAGTATATGGAACAAAAATGCATTTCAAATGTTCCACACTTTAAAAACCATAACAGTTCCTTTTAGATTTAAAAAACTTCAGCTTCAACTCTTTAACTAAAATACGGTAAAAATAAATATGTAATTACATAGTTCCTTTCGGAGATTGTTAAACTTATGTACTATTGCATAAGTAAAAGATGATAAACTACCATAAAGGAAAAATTAATTCAATAAAGTAAAAGTTGTTCAAGATATTTGATATAGCAGTTATGGTAAAAATAAAGTTAACTGGAACACCAAATGGAAAAATTGATTTGAAGAAAAACTGTTCATCACTACCATTGAAGAAAACATGTATAGTTTCAATTACCATTGAAGAAAACATGTATAGTTTCAATTACCATTGAAGAAAACATGTATAGTTTCAATTACAAGATCTACTGAGTCATCAGTTCACTTAGCTTTGAATTCCTAATATTTAGTAAAAGTAGAAACAAACACTATGATAAAATAAGATTCACTTTGCAAGCCATAACAAACGCAATCATTTGAATAAATCTTACTCGATGCAGTTAAGTCTCATACCTGTTGTGACAATGGGTAAACGTCTTCCATGCATATACATGACTTATGCTGATGAAACAAAACAACGTAGCATGATGGCTGAGGTACACCATCTAGTTGCCTACAAGAATACCACACAGTATGATGATCAAGCTTTGACTATGTACTGTTCAAGAAAAATAAATTTCCGAGACTGAACAATGTGTAAAAATAAATATGACCGGCATGAAGCTAAAATGAAAAATATTCCAGCTGCAAGTTAAAAAAGGATAAAGCATGCTTGTAATTAAATAGAACCATATCCAAAGTGATAAGATAATCCATTTGGGCTGTTATTTCTGAACATAGATAGATATTCAAAATTGCATGCTGTACAATGACAGTGTAACTATAAAGTACAGAATAAATAAAACAAACATTGCTAATAATTAGAGGTTTAAAAGGAGCCATGTGTATTAAATAAAATTGTATGTATAAATATTTTGGATACAAAATATCAAAATGTTCACTTTTATTTCTCACATCAATTTATTTTTATCCCTATGTGACTGTATTGTGTGTGTGTTGCATTTGTTGAATACATTTATGGAAATGTTTATTTATTCCAATTATGTACATTTAACTTTATTGAAGAAAATATATAATTAGATTTATTTCATATTAAGAATTAACAGCCTTATTAGATTATTTGCATATTTTATTTTAAACCTCTATTAAAAGCCTTTATTTTCATTCACACTCTTGCAGTTAGTTTTATCTTATCTTACAGCTGTGTTGCAGCTTTCATTTTAGCTTGATGCTGGCCATATTCATTTTATCCTTCATTCTATCTCAGAAACTTATTATCTTGAATTGTACATGGTCAGTATTTCATCATCATACTAGGCTAGTTACTGGATGGTACTAGTTCCTCGTTAGTGTATGATACTTTTAGTTTTGTTTTCATCATAACCCATCCACTATGTATACTGAAGGTGATTCCAGATCGGTGGGCTTCTCCAGTGCATATCTCATTGATCTAAATAATAAAAAATATATAAAGTGTTTAAAGAGGCTCCAAAAAAGAAGTAGTCCTAGGATCTCCAAATTAATAAACAGGTTTTTATCAACAGAAATATGTGCAGTAAAAAAAAATCAGAAATTATTGTTTCTCATATTGTTCCTTCATTTTGTGCAGAATAACTATTTTAAAGCTCTGCTTCGAGAAGTGGTTGGATTTTATTCATTATCTCAATTCATTTTGTTACTATTTATTTGTTTTTGTTTTGAAGCATATGTTTCTCGGAACGTTTTTAGACGTGTGGTCAAAAAAAGTTGTAGCTAATTTCAGACATAATCCATTTTTTCGAAATATTCAGCTTAATTCAAATTTTTAGAGCATTTTCGTTTTAGGTTTTAAAACAAAGTCCAATACATCCATCTGAAAGTGTAAACATATACAGGGTGTATCTGAAATGCTTCAACAAACTTAGTGGGATGATAGTACTCATGAAGACGAACAAAAAATGTAATGGAGCATGGGGTCGCAAATGTCGTTTAAAGGATGAAAATCGAAAAATGTGTCTGGAAATGGACAAACTGAGACAAGAAAGAAACACTCCAGAAAATTATTTATTGCGCAGAATAGGTACAACACCGCTCGTGATGTCCAAAGAAAACAAATATTTTACAACAATTGTTCAAAGTGTCAACCGCGGACATTATTACACAGAGTATATCTACGGAACAACGACTGGCGGACACGCTATGTGTAATAATGTCCGCGATCGACACTTTGAACAATTGTTGTAAAATATTTGTTTTCTCTGGACATCACGAGCTGTGTTGTACCTATTCTGTGCAATAAATAATTTTCTGGAGTGTTTCTTTCTTGTCTCAGTTTGTCCATTTCCAGACGCATTTTCTCGATTTTCATCCTTTAAGCTTCTCAGAGGCAAAGTACTTTTAGTACTAAAATGTTGAAATAAATGACTGGCACTGGAATTTACAAAAAAAATTGTTTGTAAATAAGAAAAAGGCTATATTTCACATACATATTAAATGGAAAAGCTTTTAGCAAAATTCTGGTGTCATTGTGGCGTTTTGGAATTAAAATTAAATGGTTTCATAAACATACCACTGCCCCTGAAAGGGTTAAACGTCATTTGGGACCCCATGTTCCATTGCATTTTTTGTTCGTCTTCATGAGTACTATCATCCTTCTAAGTTTGTTGAAGCATTTCAGATACACCCTATATAAAGAAGTAGGAAAATTTTGGGTACAAATTGATAAATGTGCAGAAAAATTATAAATACATTTATGATGTGACTTACAATTATAACTTACATAAGTTGTGTAATGAATCTCGAAATTTTTAATTTCTTATTCCACTAAAATTCTTTACAATAAAATTTATTCGAAACACCAAAAATGTTTGGGCCCCTTAAATCTGTGGATTCTGGGAAAGTGTCCTGCATGCTTTGCCAATAACAAGGAATTGATCCAAAAATAGAAAAAAAATTGATGAAGAAAATATTTTTGTTCAAGATTATCCCGAGCAATATTAATTTATTATTAAATAAAAACCGTAGCCAGAAATTACTTTATATTTACTAAGAGGGGGTGCAATTTTTTAGATTTTAGTTACAATTTGTTCCTGTACCCTCCCTTCTGGCTACAAACATGATTTCTGTTTACAACACAATTCAATGTGTCACATTACATAATACTTAGAACAATAATTAAAATTTAAGTCAGAACATCCCCATCCCCCCAAAAATTAAATCCTGGATATGCTACTGGAATATATGCTAAAATATTATAAAAAGTGATATATTGATTAAGAAATTAATGGAGGTTATTCTCAATTCAATTACACCACAATCAATATTTTCAATCTAAATAGTAAGAAATGATTACGAATTTTGAAATTTGTTTATACAAATTTCATTTGGCTTAATAAGAAATCAGCAGAGGTAGGAGGGTAAGAGAGAGATCATGTCCAATTTGTTTAATTAATTTTCTTCCAGTTTCATTCAGTGGATCTCTGAAAGATTAGTTATATATTTAGCTAATATTTAACTTAGTTCAATAAAATATAGAAGTCCCTAATCATGTAGCTTTTTTAGATATATCGCTCATTTCTTATTTTTTTTAAATTAAATACTTGGACTTTAGTCACATTTTTTTAAATAACATTATAAATACATTAGTGTCATGTAAATATTTATTTTATTTAATACTTTGGAGATTTTTCCATAGAAAATTTCTCATGCCTTGCATTCATAATAATAAAATTTTAATTGCTTAATAGGCATATAGCCAACATAGTGAAAAAGTACCCAAGCCGGGACTCGAACCCGGGTTATCAGTATAGCGCACTTATGTTCTACCAACTGAACCTCTTGGGAACGATACTCAGCCTGGAACTTTCTTACTATAACATGTTGGCATAGCTACAAGTGCAGCACAAGATGGAATATTTTTCTGTGAGCCACCAATTCTGGTGCAAACATGAAATCAAAGAAAATCCAACACTTGCACTCATAATAATCAAATTTTAATTGCTTAGTAGGCGTATAGCCATCATAGTGAAAAAGTACCCAATCCGGGACTCTAACCCGGGTTATCAGTATAGTAATTTTTTTTTATTTCGTGTTTACCCCAGGGTTGGTGGCTCACAGAAAAATATTCCATCTTGTGCTGTGTTTGTAGCCGTGCCAACATGTTATAGTGAGAAAGTTCCAGGCTGAGTATCGTTCCCAAGTGGTTCAGTGGATAGAACATCAGTGCACTATACTGATAACTTGGGTTTGAGTCCTGGCTTGGGTACTTTTTCACTATGTTGGCTATACGCCTACTAAGCAATTAAAATTTGATTATTTCTTTTATATTAATTTTCCTAGTAATAGATTGATACCTTTGGGTGCAGGAAAACACAATGGTAAACCTACGAGTCAATCGCTAAAATCGGGTTTTAAGGTGTTTTCCACCAAGATGGGACTTGGCACAGAGGCGGATTACCAAATAGGCTGAGTAGGCTGAAGCCTAGGGGCCCGACAAATTAAGGGTCCAGCGCTAAGTTTGTGACTTTTTTGGCGTATATTGCGAAATATAACGTAGGGGGGTCCTAAAAAAATATGTATATATATATATATATGTAAATGTGTGTGTGCGTGTGTATGGTAGTATATATAATATATATGTTGTATGTCAATGTGTATACATATAGAGCAGGAGGGGGGGGCAATGTGTTAAGCCTAGGAGCCCTGTAGGTGTTTAATCCGCTTATGACTTGGCAGACCGATTGCGTTTTAATATGCAAATCAAGTTTTAACTAATTCTGGAATTTCAGCCGTGAACTCGATGAGGTGATTGTCTGTGCTGCCGCCTCCAGGTCTAAGGGGGAAATGGGAGGGCTTTTTGTGAAAACAGAAAAAAACCCATAATTTCTTAATTATGATACGTATCGAATCCGTTTAAAGTTATTATTACTTCTAGGAAAAGGGCCGAAAATTTATGTATGGCAGATTTTTGATGTAATTAAAAATGGCCCCAAGGGGGGGAAAAGAGGGTTTTAGAAGAAAAAAATCATAACTACGTCAATTCAGAAGATATCAAATCCGTTTGAATTTATTATTAATCCTCTTAATATTATCTAAAACTTTTATACTGACAAGTTTTTTATAGGACCAACCCTTATAGCAAAAATAAAAAACCCTGCCGGCTCTGCCAGCAAACAAGTTAGGTTTCGAAATGGGCGGTTCCCATCTGCCGTATCGTGGCAAAAAGGTCATTTCTTCTGCAATTCCCAACAAACAGGCGCCCCACGGTCTGCATCTTCGAAATCTACCTGTGTCGGTAGACCGAGCCGTCAGGGATTTTTTTATTCTAGAACCTTGGCGAGATTGAGAAAATTTTTCACACATATATTCTGGCAATCTAATCGCAGTTTCATACACTCAAGCAGTTTTTTAAAATATTTATACAATTTAGTAATATACAGTAGCCAGTTATCTGTTATGAAAAACAAACAGAAATAATTTATGTAATATAGATAATCAAAGCAAATTTTTAATTATGTACATAAGCAAGCATAATAGTACATCAGTTTTGTTTTTATAGCTGTTATTTATATCAATTGGCAATAAATTTCACTTTCTTAAGTCTGGATCGTGCCATTTTTTAAAATTTATTATTAAGTGCCAAAGTCCCTACAACAAAATAGTAAAAGAATAAAAATAAAATAAGAACAGATAAACATATGTGAAATTGCTGCTCCTGTCAATAATCATGGGAAAGAGTCAATACCACTTTAAAATAAAATTAATACTACTCCAAATGTCTAAACTATAAATCAATATCAGCATTATAATATAAATTTTATATAAGAAAATGATTTAATAAATTCCTCAATACAGACCGATGTTCTTGAGACAGATTTTCTAAAACTTTTTAACACTTTTATAAGTTAACGTGTCAATCCACTGCCCCCTCTACAATGCCTTGTCGCTGAGCAGACGACAGGCCTGTGACGTCACCGACTGGAGGCAGATCCACTAACCCTACACGCGGCCTCTCGCCTCCAGAAGAACGAAGTTTTAGCGGCCAAAGTCACGTTGTCATTGTGATCGGTACGGTACGAGTCTGGAAGATTATTAAATATTTGATCTTGTTACAGAAGAAATACATGAAAAGGTAAGAATTTATGATGTTTAATATATTGTATTCATGTTTTTTATATTCATTAAGTTTTAAATATATTATTATTCATAATATTTTTCATTTTATATCGTTTTTTACAAAACATATACTAACCCTAACATTAGCGGTATAGGATGTTGTTCTTCATAGATATCTTGAATTAAAAAAAGAGTATTTATGCATTAAAATAATATTATAAATCCGTTTTTTCTTATTGTAACCTGTTGTTGTATTCAATAACTTTAATTTATTAATAGTATTTATAGGAATTTAATTTCTTGAAGATTATTTTCCGTCAGTAGTATTGAGTTTGTTTATCAGGAATCTATGCATGTTTTTTTTTGTTTTTTTTTCTTGGAACATTTTATGAAAAGTAAAAGTTATTTTTGTGAAATTTATTATATTTTTGTGAAAATATTATTTTGTTTCGAAATATTAAGTCGAAATATTAGTTCAAATTCAAACAGCACTTATTAATAATAATTTCAAGTCCTGCTAAAGTTTTCTTTTTTGTAAATTACACATTTTAGAACATAACAAAATAAATAATGAAGAGTATGCTTTTCTGAAATAAACTTTTGTTTGTGAATGAGCCTATTTTATTATTTTAAGTTATTTCGTCAAGATTATTTTTAGTAATAAAATTTTGTGAAAGGGTCTGTTTTATTAAAAGGGATTTTGTGAAACAACAAGTTTTATTAAAAGGATTTTTCTGGAGAGCCCGAAATAGGTTCTAAATTTTGCGTGGATCAGCCCCTGTATACATTTTTTATATTCTAACATTTAAAATATTATAAATTAAAAATTGACTTCAAGGTTAACTTATTTTGCCTTTTTTTTTTTAAATTGTGAATTAAAAGTAAAAAAATTAGAATAAAATCCAATAAAATTTATAATTTGTATCTGATAAAATGTATATCCATGAATCTTTTTTGTTAGCAGATCCAAATCTTGCATATTTTATTTTTGCATGTGTAAATTAGAAAAAAGTTTTTGATGTTGAAATAAAATGCTGTTGGTTCATATTGCTTCTTATTGATTTTTTTAATGAAATGAGTGAAAGGTATGTATGGAAATGGAAGTGTGTTCTTTACAAAAAGTCTAATTAAAAAAAAAAACACTCAGCATTATTTATTTTGTTATGTTTTAAAATGTGTAATTTGCAAAAAGGAAAACTTTAACAGGACTTGAAGAAACTATTATTAAAAAGTGCTGTTTGAATTTGAGTAATTTAATATCAAGTATTTTAAACGAAATAGGTGACATGTTAATGACAAAGGTTGAAAAGATATTTGACGATTTATTATCACTTTCAGTGTTTTTTAAATCAAAACATTTTAACTTTTATTATTAAATATAAATTAGTCAATAAAATTAAATAATGTGTTTATAATAAGTAAATATGGATGAAAATTATTTTGGAAATAAAAATGTTTTTTATTTATAAAACGAGATGGCGGTCCACGGGAGAATTCCAAATCTGTTCTGCAATGTTAAAATATTGGCTATTTGTTAATAGCAAATGTTAAGATTCGCAAGAAAAAAAAGGTTGGCAAGATTCAAAACATTTTGGCGATCACTGGCGTCTGGCTACCATAAAAGTATTTTTTTGTTCTTCCATGTTATAATGGACCCCCCCCCCCTCCCCCTGGCATTTACACCAAGATTACTGTTATCATTTCTCCAAATTAATCGCCTAACTTCTGTATAACCATACACCATACTCATTATACATACTTCTCAATAATTATGAATTCAATCATAAGCATATATATTTAATTCTTTTATTCTCTCTTTCTCTCTCCTTATTATTTACACCACTGTTTTTTATACAAAAATTTGAATAGTTTACATTTTACAGTATTCACATTTACTTGCATTTTACATATGTAAATCCCAGTAAATTTATGAAACATTACTCACAAATTTTACAATTCAAAGTCAACAATTATCTCAATATCTCAGTTATTGTCTGATTTCCCAAGCCCATCGCCACATTTATTATTATTATTTTTTTAAACAGCAAAAACATTGAGAAATTGGGAATTATTTTAGTTACTGAGTTCTAAGATAAAGTCTTCCAAAAATTCAATTCCAATTTTGTGGATATTATTTATGAAAGATTGACTTGTTTCGATTTTCATATTTTATAAATGTAACTCTATCTTTTGTGATTTATTGGAAAAACTTATCATTGGCGATGCCTTTGAGAATGGGTGACAAAAGTGGTAAGTTTTCTGTATCTTAAAGTTTTAAAGATTTTGAGAAAATATCATTTTTTATTGTATATTTGTTTTTAGTAGCTTCTAGTGAATGTCTCCAATTATAGCAGATATTAATATATGAAAAAAAAAACGAAAATTTGTCAATCAGGCACAGAAAAAATTTTGCAAAGTTTGTCAAACGGTTGCATGAAAATATTGTTAAATTTGAATATTGCTCATGAAGAAAAAATCGCAAAATGTGTCAGTCTGTTGCGGGAAATGGTGCAAAATTCTTCTGTCGATCACAGGAATCCCCCCTCTCCCCCCAGAAGTTCTGCCAGCAGACGCAGAAGAAAATCGCAAAATTCGTCTATAGGTTGCATAGGTAAAAATTAACCTTTTTAGTCACTGGCCACCAGAGTTGTATAATATAGACGCACGCCATGCACGGAAAAATTTCTGCAAAATTCAGAACTTTGCTGACAAAAAAAAAAAAAAAAAAAAAAAAAAAATGTTTTGTTTTTTAAATACTAAAAAATTAAAAATATTCCCCAATTTTATGTACGATTTATTTACTGTTTGCGCACAATTCAAAATTTAAAGATGCAAAACATAGGTGTGACATTTAAGACGCTTGTGAAGAGGTCAAAATATTAAGGATTGGGCTGTTTCTAAATGCATTGACAAAATAATTGATGAGAATTCGGCTCTTCCTATCATGGATTTTTAGCATTATTATTATTTTTAACCAAAATAATTAGTCTTTAATATTAATTTATTTTAAATGGTAATTATTTTAAACTACTGTTTTTAATTTATATCTTCAAAATAATATAACACGTTATTTTATTAAATGTTAAATTAATTCGCAGAAAGTTTTTGACTCAATATTTATGTGTGCAGAAAGTTTTTGGTTTTATACAAGTCTGCTGGCCGCTGGCCAGTACATGGATTTTTTTACTCGCCAGTGTTTTTCAACACTGGCCAATAACAAATTTACAAATACTTGATGCAAAATTTGTCAAACGATTGTGGAATAAACAGCCTGTCCTTTTGCTGAGGTATTATTTGCTGATGAACTTGTTTGTTTACAAATTACACATTTTAGAAAGTCACAAAATAATAAATAATTAATAAATAGTAAGTTTTTATGGAATAGAATTTTTTGAAAGTGTGTATTTTATTAAAAGTAATTTTGTGAAGGGGCTTGTTTTGTTATAAAGAATTTTGTGAAGGGGCCCATTTTATCAAATTATTTTTTGCGAAAAGGCCCATTTTATTAAATTGATCTTTGTGAAGGGAGATTTTTTTTAAAACACATTTTTGTGTCCTAAATAGGCGAAAATATGGGGTCGACTTATATACGAGTTAGTAAAAAAAATTATATAAATAAAGAATATTTCACACTCCTTAAAAGTGTGAAATACCGAAGTCACCGGTTCTAGGTTGAAGATAGGTATAAAAGCGGACTCTTCAATACAGGGGCATTCCTTTCAACATTTTAATCTCCCTTTTAAAAAGAGTTCAACTTGAGAATACCTCTAGATTTCTCTCCTAAAAGTTTTACAATACAAAGCTAAAAGTACTATATTTTAGCAATCTAAGAAGAGTTATTGTTTTTTTTCTTTTGCAGGATATGGTTTATAAATGTAGTGTGCCTCACTGTAGAGGCAATTATGATGCTGAGAATAAAGCAAGAGTCTTCAAATTTCCACAGGATGAGGAATTGAAGAAAATTTAGTTGCAGAAAATATCAAGAAAAGATTTTATGCCTACAGGCAATTCCAGGGTATGTTTGTTAAGCAGATAAACAAATAACATATTTTTTAGTAAATACTTTTTGCTGTAATAAAGTTTTTAAAAATCGCGATTTTTGCTTACCTTGGTTCAAGTGATTACTACTATCCAATAAGAAGTTTTACTACCATTCTTTTTTTTTTCATGTATGGAGTCAGGAAATATGTCAGTTTTGCATTGCCAAGCAGAAAAATTTTGTAAATAAAACAGTTATTGTTACTAAGGTGGATGGGTGGAAGATTATTAGCTATTTTTTTCTTTTGTAAATATTATTTTATTGCATTATTTTTATTCTCACTGTTATAATATATCACTCTTTTATTTTAGGTTTGCGAAAATCATTTTGAAGCAACATGTTGGGAGACTCATGAAGAAGTGGTGGATGAGAAGAATGGTAGGAAGATTGTAGTAAAGTCCGACAATTTTTCATTCATATCCGCCTTATATGAATAACAATGTTGCAAACAGGATAAGTCCCGAAGAAAGAAAAATGAAGAATGATGCCGAACAGTTACAAGAAGCCATGAGGCTAAGTGTAGAATCTTACAAATCTTATGAAAAACAAACAAAATTTGCAACTCTTGAAGAATTTAAGGAATGTTTGAAATCGTTTAATTTGTCAAACTTCTGGGATGTTGTTTACCGGGATGGTTATGTGTGTTTTTTAAATTTAAAAATTCATTCTAGTGTAGCTTTATTGTATTCTGTACAAGCAAATTCCAAACTACAATTATCTGTGTCATATAAAGGAGAAGAAGTTGGTTTTCTATATCGTTATAAATCCCCCTTAAATTTGAACAATACAAATGATTTATATAATATTTTGAATGCAATAGAGGGTAATCAAAATGAATCGAAAGTTGAACCACAAGTAGAGTTAATTTTGTCAATGTTGAGTAATTTAGCTGCAGTAGTTGAAGATAAGAAATCTTCTTTGGAGTTTCTCCAAGAGCAGCTGAAATTATTATTCAGTAAGCCTGAAAAGTACCGTTATTCACCTGAAACATTGATACTTTCATCAATGTTTTTTTTAATATCAAATTCTGCGTATAAATTTGTTAGAGCAAGTGGACCTATTATTTTGCCACATCCCTCAACTATTCATAGGCTTAGTGCTAAATTTAATGTTAACCCATTGAATGAAATTAATGATGACAACTTTTTGGCATATGCAAAGGGTAAAAAGCTTAGAAAATAAAGAATTGTATGTTTCTTTAATGATCGATGAGATACATATTAAAGAATTCTTGGATTACAAAGGGGGTAATATAGTTGGATCTGCACATGATGGCATTGAATGTACAACTAGTGCACATGTCTTCATGTTGCAAAGCCTCTTTTCTAAATTTAAGGATGTTGTATATATTTTGCCAGTAAAAAAAATGTCCTCTGATATCCTCTTTTCATTTTTGAAAAAAATAATTGTCACCTTAGAAACATTCGGCTACAAAGTTATAGTTGTTGTCACTGATAACAACAAAATAAATAGGAAGTGCATGAAGAATTTTCGTAGTCCTCTAAAAGATCCAAAGCTTGTTCATCCAGAGTATGTTTATCCACATCCTTGTGACCCTAAAAGACCGCTATTTTATTTCATTGACCCAGTGCATGTCATTAAAAGTGTTAGAAATAATTGGGTGAACCAAAAAAATTAGAACAAGCAATGTATTTTCCTTCTTTTGATCAAAATTCTTCTGAAGTTATTACGGCAGCACTTTTATCTGTAAAACACAGTTATATGAATTGGAATCCGGAAATTTATTAAAACATGGCTATTCACTATCTCAGAAGGCATTATGGCCCTCCAGTTTAGAAAAACAAAATGTAGCCCTTGCACTTCAACTAATTAATGAGACTGTAAGCAAAAGTTTATTATCGTATGGAGAAAAACATAGAATTGTTAATAACATTGGAACATCTAAATATATTGAAATATTTCACAGGTGGTTTTCTATAATGAATGTAAAAACTCCAAATAAAGGGTTACGTTTGAATGATAACCGCTGTAATCCTTTAACATGCAATGCAGATGATGATAATTTTTTATTTTTACATGCATTTTTGGAATGGCTAAAGAAATGGGAATCTTTGAAAAGCGATACTGGCCAGTTAACTAAAGAAACTTATTCTGCTCTCATTATTACTACAAATTGCATCATAGATCTCATGTATTATGTTTCAAAAGAGCTAAAAATGATTTATTTATTACCAGGAAAAATACAGACTGATGAGTTAGAATATAGGTTTAGTTTATATAGGAGAATAGGAGGGACAAATTATCATATCTCAATGAGGCAAATTTTAGAAATTGAAAAGAAATTACGAACATGTAATGTTTTAAAATCAATGATAAAATCAAAATCTAAAGGAGATATTCTTGTAAATGAATTTGTAAATGTTGAAAATGATTTAAATGAGGCTGTTACTCTGAAAGAGCCTTTTCTGTCTATTTTTGTAACCGATAACGACATTGATAATGTACAGAATGATTTGGCTGTTTTGACTTTTTTGGCAGGTTTCTGTGTACATTCAGTAATTCACTTAAAATTAAAATGTGAAATATGTAAAGATAATTTAACTATTAATAGAGAATTAGCCACTGATCCCCATTTCGAAGTCATTAATGATTTTGATAGAGGAGGTTTAAAATATCCAACTGCAGATGTTGTAAATATTGTAGCCAATAATTTTATAGTGATAAAGAAGTTAATTTCAGACTTAGAAATCGCATTTTTGAATGCAAATAACCAAAAGCAAATTGCTCTTAAAATAACCATGAATATACTTAATGCAAAAGATATTTTTATTGACACATGTGAGAATCATTCATGCATAAAGGTAATGTCTTTTATTATTAATACATCAACTAATACTTTGTTGAATAACTACTGTAAATCAAAATGTGATGCTGTTTCCAAACGGTCTAACAAAAGAAAATTGCCAACTTTTTCAAAATCGTAAAGCATTTACAGTCGAACCTCGTTAACGTGAACACGCTTAACGTGAATTACTTTTAACATGAACAGTTGCCACTGTCCCCGTCAAAATGAATACGGATTCTAGTATTTTTTCATCTTTTAAGATGAACACGCTTAACGTGAAATTTCGCTTAATATGAACAATTCTCGATATCCCCATGAGAAATTTTGACGCTTAACGTGAACGGAAATTCCTTAGAAAAGTGTGAAAGCTTCTTTTTCCTATTGGAAACGATGGGTTATTCTTTAGAGCTTTGTGAAAAGGATTATACTTTAGAGCGATGAAAATGAGTACTATTGCCATTAGAATGTTCTCACTTTTGGCCAATACAATACCTGTCATCAACTACATGCCACCAGGATTAGGGAAGGTTGCTACCTAAAGGGAATGTTTCTATGCATTGTCTCTTTACACCTGGAAAATTTACAGTTTAGTATTGCAACTCTCATATGAAAGGCAGCATGCATTCAGTCTTTTATTCTTTTTTTTTTCTTCGTTTACAAGTATGAATTTATTAGGGCATTCACATGTACAGTGCAGTCGTTCAAAATGAGTCGCAAATTTCAACAATCCTTAAGTTTGCAAAAAAAGCTTGATATATTACATGAGGTAGATTCCAGAAATTTAAAAAAATCTGAAATTGCTAAGAAATATGGAATTGCTAAAAGTACTGTATCAATGATTTTGAAAGGTAGAGATAAAATTGAAACAGCTTGTGTGCTAAACAAGTTTGAACCAAGTTGAAAGAGAATGAGGGTTGCCAATAATGAAGAAGTGGAAACAGCATTAATAAAATGGATGAATGAAGCAAGAAGCATGAATCTTCCCATTACCGGTGCAATTTTGCTAGAAAAGGCTCACTTTTCGCCGATGCTTTGGGCATAAAAGATTTTTTAGGCTCATCAGGATGGCTTCAACGATTTAAGGAAAGACACGGAATAATTTGCAAGAAACTTTGTGGTGAAGCGGCTGCAGTAAATGATGATATGGCGGATGATTTCGTAATGAATAAATTGCAATCAATTTTAAGTAAATATGCAGAAGCAGATATTTTTAATGCCGACGAAACTTCTTTGTTCTGGAAAGCACTTCCTTCACGAACTTTAACTATAAAGAATAATAAATGTTCAGGTGGAAAGTGCAGCAAAGAGAGATTAACAGTTTTAGTTGCTTGCAACATGAGTGGAACTGAAAAATTACCATTGATGGTCATTGGAAAAGCTGCAAAACCACGTTGTTTTAAAGGTATAAAAACATTACCAGTGATATACGAGTCAAGCAAAAAGGCTTGGATTAACACAGAGTTATTCCAGAAGTGGGTCAAGCAACTCGATAGAAAATTTGAAAAAGAAGGACGAAATGTGTGTTTCATTGTAGACAATTGCAGCGCTCATTGCGTCATTTCTGGACTTAAAGCAATCCGTGTAGAGTTTTTACCTCCAAACACAACTGCAAAAATGCAACCATGTGATCAAGGGATTATTAAATGCATAAAAGCATACTATAGAAGAGAAATGCTCCTTCAAACAATTTCTTGTTTCGATCAAGGAACATCCTTTCCGATCAACTTGTTGGATGCATTAATTATACTCCGATCTGCCTGGAAAGAAGTTTCTGCCAGTACTATCCAAAATTGTTTCCGAAAAGCCGGATTTACTACCAAAGAAACTCCTTCACAAACAGAAGAAACAATACAATTTGATTCTTCAGAAGCACAAGCTCGCGGTATATTTCCAGAAAATGTCACATTTGGGGAATATGTATCAATGGACGATGAAATAACCACATCCGATAGTGTTACGGATGAGGAAATAGTTAAGGAAATTAGATGTGCTAAAATTACTGCCGATAATTTACACTTTTCTTCAGAAACAGAAGAGGAAGATGATAGCAGTGACTATTCAGAATACAAGAATGTATCCAGCATTGAAGCATTTAATGCATTAAAAACTGCAAGAAGATTTGTGATGCAAACAGAAAATTCTAGCGAATACCTAGATGTTGTTGATAGATTAGAAGATTTCTGCAAAAGAACTGTTGATAAGAACAGAAAACAATTGCCGATAACCGATTTTTTTAAGATGTAATTTTGATTTTTTTTCTGTTATAAGTTATAAATAAATAAGGTAAGGATCTTATTATTATTTTGTTATTATTTAGTCTTTCGAGAGTAAATATATTTAATTTCTCGTAATTTAATTAAAAACGCATATGACGCATTATTTGATATATATTTCTATAGGGGAGATTGGGGGCTAATGGGACATATTTTACGCTTCGTGCTGTAAAAAGTGCAATTTATAAAATTCACGTTTTTACACAATTATTTCTAACAGTTTTCTATTAATTTATTAAAAAATATATAAGCAATAGTTTAATTATTAAAATAAAAATAAGTCTAAATCGTAAAACAAAGTTTTCTCCCGTTAGAATCTATGTGAAATGCACATTTGTCCCTGAATCCTTTACCACTGTATTTAAGCTTATTGTAAATTAACTGTGTATCTCTGGTACGAAATAATGATTAAAAATGAACATTGTATAAAAGCTTCATAATAAAAGGTATTATTATTAAAAACTAATTTAATTGTTGATCAAACAGATATTTATTAACTATAAAAAAAAATCATCTTGATGCTTAAATATTTCTTGGTTTGCAAATAGATAATGAAAAAATGTGGTTCACTGCATGTACGTACATGTGTAACACCGGAAATGATATTTACTGATAAATTTTTACTGTTATATTTTACGAGAAAACCCTGTTGTCCCGTTAGCTCCCATGTCTCATTAGCCCCAAGTCTACCCTATATATATATTTCTCAATATTTTTTTATCTGGATATTTTGTTACTGATAGCATGAACTACGGATAACATGAACAAAAATTTAATTCCCCTTGAGGTTCATGTTAACGAGGTTTGACTGTATGTAGTTAATTTTAAATAAAACATTGAATATATCCATCTATTTAAAGCAGTTTGCTAATTCTGTCAAACAGAACTATGAATGTGGCATACAAGGAGGTCCTAAAGTAATAGAATTCTCAGTAATTTTAGTTATATACATTCATGTGCATGGTGTGCGTTGGCCGCCTGTATGTCTGTCTGTACTTCAATTCAAAAAACACAAATGTTCAAATAAGGTGAAATGGTAACTACACTCTAAATTATAAAAAAAAATGTAAATTTTAGTTATGTACATTCATGTGCATGGTGTGCGTTGCCGCCTGCATGTCTGTCTGTACTTCAATTAAAAAAACACAAAGGTTCAAATAAGGCGAAATGGTAACTGCACTCTAAATTATAATACAAAAAGCAGACCTGCCAAGTCTCCGGCTTTTTGGATACCAGTAATTTAGTACAGAAAATGTTGTTTTGTTGAATCGGAGCATTTTGCGATTTAAAAGAACAATATTTTCTTAAAAAAATTACTGGTGTTTAAAAAGCCGGAGACTTGGCAACTCTGAAAAAGGTAAATTTCT
Organism: Maratus michaelseni; assembly: GCA_963931845.1. Lineage (NCBI taxonomy): Eukaryota > Metazoa > Arthropoda > Arachnida > Araneae > Salticidae > Maratus > Maratus michaelseni. Next base: position 300,364,430 of record OZ007597.1, read on the forward strand.
TTCATATAACAATTTATAATTATCTATTGTCTTATTGAAATAGGTAAATATTCATTTGAAAGATGAAAAAATTACCCATAAAGTAAAAACACTCATATTTTTAAATCACCATATGAGAATAAATTTTAGTGATTTTTTTTTTCTCTGAAGTATAAAATTATTAGGTCAGTCCATTAATTACCATGTTAATTTATACTGTAGATCGGCCATTTTAAAATCTTCTGTAAATCATTGGGGTTTAAAAATATTGAACCCAAGTAATTAATTATTCAATGAATTACTTGGGGGTGACACCAGTATTTTATGCTCGTTATGTGATTTAACTTATTTTATTTAATAAAATTTCTTGTTTGATTTTATTTCATAACATGAAAGGGATGACAGCTATAATACTGATTTTGAAATGCTATTTTCCAATCTGGTTAAAAAATAAATCTAAAAATTTAACATCTGGTAAAAATGACTATATATATATTTAAGATATAACATCTTTACTATGAATCACATCCCCCCCCCTTTTTCCAGAAAACTAAAAGTATTAATTTAGTTGTATATTGATGAATATTATAGATTATATAACATATTTCGGGTGCTAGAAATTTAACCAATATTAGTATTATATTTTAAAATACTTTAAAAAATTTAAAAACCATAACACATTTATAACACCAGTATTTTTAACCGACTCAATAAAGGAGGAGGTTATCAGTTCGACGTTATGTATTTTTTTTCATTGTGTTTATTTACATTAAAAGAAAAAAAAAGTCAAAAATAGGAAAATTCTATATAATTTCTAAATTTTTACTTTCTTTTTTTATGTAAATAAACACACACAAAGAAAAAATACTGGCTGTCATTATTAACAGATTATTTTATAAATTTAAATTTTTCTCTTTAAAATATATTTCCTTCTGCCGCGCCGTAACAAAACGAATGGCGCGAAATTTTACCGATCTAAATTCCGTCATGACCATCCCTACGCTCACGACAAAGTTTGAAAGAGAGGGTGATTGTTGTCAGGGAAACCGCCTTCACCTTTGACGTCACGAATTTCAGCGCGTACGCATTGTAGAGGGGGTAGTGTTCAATCGCATTCGCAATGAATGATGCCGCCAAACACTTGCTCGATTAAGATAGTAAAACGAACTTTCGATACGACATCGATTATCAAATCAAGAAGTAGTATCATGGAGCTGAAGCATATTACCCTACAACTCAGTCCTAGATTGCCTTTATAAGAGTGGAAAAAATAGGGACCGGATGCATATTAGCAAACCAAACAGCGTAGAGCTCCTATTATAGGAATCTTAATACACCGCAATCATTAAAGGCATCGTCATGGCGACATAGTCCAATCGTATCACAGATGTGTTAATTGTGGAATGATCCCCTGAATTCTCGTGTGCAGTAGGATTCATGAAGATGGGCACGAATCTCATGATTAACCCAAAGTAGAGCCTCTAAAAACTAATCTAAATCTGGAAGCTCTAACCCACAGTTACGTCAGCTGCCCTTTACTTATAGGGCAGTTCGAGGCTAACGAAAAAGAAAGGCTACCGCGGTACTTTACGCGTATCTTTTTTTACAGACCGCGGGAGTCACGTGATAAGAGCATCACGTCACTCTAGCGGTCTGTAAAAAAAGATAAACGGAATGAACCGCGCATGAAGATAGAGAGAAGGAGAACAAAGAGAATGTTTCTACTTATGGAACTAAAAGCGGTACCTAGTATGGCGGGGTTTCTGTTTTTTTGGGTGTAGCGCCCTCTATTTCCGGTTTCGATTGACAACTCTTTACCATGCTCGAAACCAAAATGCAGGAAGGGCGGACGACAATTTGTCATGTTTGAAAGGTCACATGACCGGCCTTTGGGAGCACCAGCACCACGAACCGGGTATTAATTTCCGGTCCATGTTTGGATCTTGAAAGCCTATCTTCACTGTTCTCCTTATTTCTATCTCCATGGAACCGTGGTAGCCTTTCTTTTTCGTTAACCTCGAGCAGTTGCAATTGACGTCATGTTGGAGGTCACACATTACAAATAGGCAGTTCTGATTGGTGGAACTACCCTGACCTCCAATTGAAGTGGTTGATCAGCTGATTACAACTTCTCTATACAGGGCTTCAAAAAAGAAATCGTAAGTATGAGCATGAATAGCTTAAATTGTGGTTTTTACTTGTGTATTTCTAGCTGAACTATTTTCAGTACATTAACGCTCTATTAACACATAACTTCGATCGATGGTTGAACCGTTGTTGGTCCAGATTGGACACTCGTGTTCACCATTTACTCCGTGAATGAGGTGTGCTTATTGATTGAAAAAGTCACAATAAAAAATTCAATGCAGTGTGGATGTTTTTTTTTAAGATATGCACAAAATAAAAACATGCGATCACTAAAAATGGATCAACTTATTTTAAATTTAATTTCTAGAAAGTTTTGATAGATCAGTTTCAACTGACGTCACATCCGAGAAACCCGAGGCTAACGAAAAAGACAGGCTATCGTGGTGCATTCCACATATCTTTTTTTTTACAGACCACTAGAGTGACGTAATGCTCTTTTCGTACACCTGCATTGGTGCATTCGAGCATCACGTGACTCCCGCGGTCTGTAAAAAAAGATATGCGTAAAGTACCGCGGTAACCTTTCTTTTTCGTCAGCCTCGCGAGCAACCAACTTGAGAAGGTCATGGGTGTTGGGAATTCAAGCGCTCCAATACGCCATCTGGTGGAAAAAAGATATAACTGCTCGCTTCAGGAAAATCCCTTGCAAGACCATTGTGTTACATGCATTTTTAATTTGTTAATAATGATTGTTTTTTTGTAGAATTTCAGATTTCATGTGATATTTGTGTTCTGTGTTTATTTGACAAGGTAAAAATTTTCCAAATTTGAATATCTAACACTTTTAAACGCGTTTACAATAAATAATGGTTTCAATGACACTTTAGCATTAGTTAAAGGGACAATTTTCCTGTACCGACGGCTGCAATCAGCGCCTCTATACGCTGCTGAAGTGTGACGTTTCAACATGGCGCTGGGCATAAACAGATCGAAGGGCCCATTGAAATAACATGGACGTAAAAAATAAAATCATCTAGGAATAATAATTTTCATATTTAAGAACTTTCAGGCACTGTTTCGCAAAGTGTAAGGCACGCTTTTCATTATGAATTCACCAAACTTCTGATTTTGTGCTTTAAATTTGAATAATTTATTAAAAACTCATTAGCTTAACTCCGGTAAAACAAGCATGGCGGTTGTTTACATCGGCTGAATTGGTGATATTTACATTCATGTCTGTCAAGATCTATTTATCTCTCTTTACTTATAAGTAATTTGATAACTAAAATTCATTAAGATACAACTAAATGTAAATATATTGCTTGAAGGTGTGTAAAAACATACATAAAAACATAACATGTTTTTATGTATGTTTTTACGCACCTTCAAGCAATATATTTACTTTTAGTTGTATCTTAATGAATTTTAGTTATTAAACAATGTGAATTTGCACTGAAATTTTAACTTTTACTGAAGTAATTTGATGTTTTCATTATAAGTAAAAAAGAAAATCATATTAAAATAAATAAATTATTAGATTATTTTTAATAATTTATATACTATAATACTTTATCTATTTAATATATTAAAATTTATTTAATATATGATATTATTAATTTCATTTAGCATTAATTTAATGTAATTCATTATAATATTATTTATATATATATAATATTTATTATTTATTAAGATTAATACTAATTATCATTATAAATATTTTATTATTATTAATATTAATTATAGTTTTTAATATTAAATAATTATTTTAAAATATTAAATAACTAATATTTTATTTCATATTGTTATATTATAATTATTCTTAATTAATAATAATTAAATCATTATGTTATGATAATTTGAATTTATAATTTGTAATAATATTATTATTTATATTATTTATTTATATTAAATATAAATATATTAATATAATTATAAATATGGATAGTAATAAAATATAAAATTATAATATAATCTATAATATATATAATGAATTATTAAATAAAATTATTAATAATTAATTTATATATGTTTAAATTGATTTAATATTTAATTTAATATAGTAAATCATTTTAGTATTATAATTTAATATATTATATTGTATATTTATTTATATTATTATAATATATCATATTTCATATATTTTATATATTATTTAATATATAATTTATATATTTAATTTAAATATTATTTATAATTTATGTATTATAATATTTTTTAAATTATAAAATATCTTTGATAACTTTTAAAAATATAAAGTTAATAAAATTATTAATTAAAATTAATAAAAGTTTTACTTATAAGTAGAGAGAGACAAGAGATATCTTGACAGACATGAATGTAAATAACACCAATTCAGCCGATGTAAACAACCGCCATGTTTGTCTAACCGGAGTTAAGCTAATGAGTTTTTAATAAACTGAACAAATTTAAATCAAAAATCAGAAGTTTGGTGAATTCCTAATAAAAAGCGTACCTTAAACTTTGCAAAACAGTGCCTGAAAGTTGTTAAATATGAAAATTTATATCCCTAGATTATTTTATTTTTTACGTCCATGTTATTTCAATGGGCACTTCGATCTGTTTATGCCCAGTGCCATATTGATGACGTCACGACTTCAGCAGCATATAAGTCCCAATTTTGTTTGCCCATTGGTTTTTCTCGACTTTCATTGGCCGGGCGATATTATAAGCTAATAACTCGGTGATTTTGTTATGTTAAATGAAAATTGGAGGCTTGTTGTCATGTGGTTGAAACTGATCTATACTCTTTAAACAATTCATTTAAATTTGATTTTACATATTTATTTATATTTAATTGATAGAGTTAGGGTCAAATATATGAAAGGTTAAGTAAACGTTATAAATTTCTTTTTCAAATAAAATTTTGCATATTAGCTAAACCATGAAACTTGATTTGGGTAAAAAACTAATGAAACGTGATTTTGATCAAAATAAAACTTTTATTTCAAGAGCAATCAGTGTTGAATTCAGACACTTTTCTCCGGGAGGGATTTCTGTCGCTCCGGGGGGACATTTTAGAGTTCCGAGGGGGAAATTGCACTTTTTAACCATTGAAAGTATAAAATCTCAAATCTTGCGGGGGGACATTTCAATGCTCCAGGGCGGATGTCCCCCCCGGGCCACCCCCTGAATTCAACACTGACAGCAATTATGTTTATTTCTAATATTGGCAGCTACAATTAGACTAATCAAGCAATTTCTGATTAAGAAAGTAGTACAATGAAGAAAAAATAACATTCAAGAAAGCAGCCTGTAGATTTTTTTTTGTCAGTTCTATTTATATATACTATTGTATCCAGATGTGTTTATTTTATTGTTTTGATTTTCAGCAATCTAATTAGAATGATATATTCTAATCGAATTAGATTGTAATTAACATGCATATTGATGAAAAGAACAAAAAGAGTGAAATAATATTAATAGAGCTGCAGAAAAAGTGGTACGGGGGTGGGCTTTAGCGGTGCCTAGCGCCAGACCTCAGAGGCACTTCAAGGACGCATTTATTTATCACTTCCGATCGGTTGATAAACATTTTGTGTTAACTTGTCGCTAAATATTAACTTAACTAAATATTAAATAATTCAATCTTGTTTTAATTTTAAACAGTCTGCCATGGAGATATTATTTTATTAGATGTTAATTTAAGTAACAAGCATTTTAAATGTTTTATGGCTACTAGTGTATAAATTTTCATTCAACCCACAGCTGCGAGTATAGTCTTTTCTAAATTATGATAAATAAATTCAGCATACTACTTACATTTAAAAGAAATGTAAATATTTTAGAATTTTGAACTTTTATTGACTAGATTTTAGTACCCTAGACGTCATTTTTCTAGGTCCGGTCCGTGCGTATTTCTAGATACTTTCCTCGGAGTCCATGTTGGGCTGCAATTTTATTAATTTATTTTTGTAACAATTATTGTAATTTTGTACGTTTGTTTAAGGAAATCTTTAGAAATTTAATTTGGTTTCTTAAATAAAAGATTTTTTTTTTTTAGATATCGTTTTTTTTACAATTATGATTTATTTTACCATATTTTTCTTTCATTCTAAACTACGTTGATTTGCTTACAAAATTTTCACTTGAATGTGATTGTCAAAGGCAGATTTTTTAAACAGAGTTTCTGTACGTAATTGTCTAAGTCAATTTTTTAATCAGTGTTTATGAACGTAATTTTCTAAATACCCATTAACATTGCTATTCTGTTTTACATGAATTTTGAGCATCATATGAAAATAAAATGCATGCATCAATGTGATTTTTGAATAATTGTAATTGTAGGATAAAAAAATGCGTAAAAATACCTGCATGTTTTTAAGAAATTCAGTCGAGTCGGGCCAATTAAGTTATTGGACCGAGCTTTTAGCTTTTATACCGGGCTGAGCCCAGTGTTGAATTCAGACACTTTTCCCTGGAAGGGATTTCTGGGGCTCCGGGGGGGACATTATACAGTTTTCGGGTGGGGGGAATAGTACTTTTTGACCATTGAAAATATAAAGTCTCAAATCTTCCAAGGGGGACATTTCAATGCTCTGGGGGGGATGTCCCCCCGGGCCACCCCCTGAATTCAACACTGGCTGAGCCATGGTAATAAATTTTTTTGTATGTGCTGTCTTGTATGTACCAATAATTTTTTTGCACGTGTCGGGAAATTTCGGCCCATGCAGATATCTAATTCTGGATGTGGCAGAGCCCCACAGATTTTCAAAATGTAGTAATTATTTTTTAAATTACTCCATAGGTTTATGTGAATTTTGAAATAGGTGAGGATTTCTGAAGTGTTCCCTTAAAGTGCTTCTTGATCGAAGCAGTTTTTCCTTCGCATATCGAAATATTTCATGCTAAACTATGGGAAATTTAAACAGGTGATCGATCACTCATTATATAATGATTATAGAAATTTTGTTTTTCATCATCAAAATGTTCACACCTGTTAATGACATACTGAATTTGCAAAAATTATTTTCTAAATTTCAAGTATGTTTAAAAGGACAACACATTTTAAAATTTTTAGTTTAGCCAAATTTTTAAATTTCACAAACTTCTTAAAAATACATAATTTTTAAGGAATCACAGACGTATTATTTCAAAGTTAAAAATTTAATTTTGAAAAATACATTAATTAGGTAAGGATTAATCATCTGTTTAAATTTCCCATATGTTAAAGTGGGATTTTGTGATTGGGGAGAATCAATAAAATCCTGTAAGCCCCAAACATGTCAGGAGTGGTTATGATTCAAATTAAGAAATCCTGAAAATTATTCAATCCAAAATTCAAATTTTTATCCCAACTAATATCATAATCACATGAAATTTGAATAAGGAAATATTATAACTGTGACTGAGATGTTTAACTGCAAAATACCGGGTGGTTATAATATAAGTATCTCTATTTGGAGCTGTCTGTAGCTTGAAGGAATAATGCAAATTAAACCAAAATCAGTATACTAGATAGTCGAGAAGGGGGAAGAAGAATGGAACAATACAAAAAATAATTGCAATAATCGTCGACAGATGGCGCTTTTGAGTGTGAAATATAATGTGTAATACAAGAACAAAGAATTAAGGCATAAAACTGGATGGCTTACCTAATTTTTGGAAAGTGTCACAATGGATGTGGTTAGTCTTTCTCATGGCAGTGCCGATCAAGTTCAAGTTCCACATGGCCATTGTGCTGGAGGACACAATCCAGGCGTTGCACGACACGCTCAACTGCGAAATGTAACGCATCAGGAGGGATATTTCCCACATGTTGTGATATGCGATCTTTTAAGTCATTGAGGTTTGCCTCTACGGTTCACAACGGCGTTTGCACCGACAGGCGCCGTAGCGCCGTCTGTCAGTGATTATTGCAATTATTTTTTTTATTGTTCCATTCTTCTCCCCCCTTCTTGACTAGTAAGTGTACCGATATTGGTTTCATTCGGGTTATTCCTTCAAGCTACAGACAGCTCCAAATAGAGATACTTATATTATAACTACCCTGTATAAAAGAAATCTAGAGTGGCTCCAATAGACTTTCCGAACACTTTACCGAGTTCTACGCATCCCATTAAGTAGCAAGATAAAAGTAAATAAAAAGTTTGATTTTCATTTTACAAAGAGGGAATACTTTCGCTAATAATTAAAAATAACTTCAAGTTCTAAATCAGTGCTCTTTAAAGAGTGATCGGCCGCAATGTTTCTTAGAGGGAATCTTCAAATGAGTTACATTCAATGTAATTTTTTTCAAAACTTATGTAGAAACTGAGAGACATGTTTCAAATTTCATGTATCTTAGTGTCTCCATCTTAGTAGGCTTTACAGCTCTATTTGTCGTGTATTAAAATGAATAATTGTACTTAAATGGCAACGCGTGAATAGCCAACTTTTATTTGCTGATATTTGGCAACGGAGAAGCATTAGCACTGGGATAAATGTTGTTTAAGTAGGATTATGTTTATTGTTATGTGTTTGTTCCTGTGTAATTTAGTAATAAACAATGTGTGTTAAAGAAACGTATATTTAATAAGTAATTATAGAACATAAAAAGCTATATACCAACAAAGAAGTGTCACACTATTGGTTTTTATATCATTTATTTAATACTCTAAAAAAACATGAGTAGTTTAAGTCTTGAATCCTAAGGATTCGTGAGGATGGAGGAAATACCAAAAGGGATCCATGATTTCTAAGAATTTAAAAATCGCTTTTCGAAAGTAAACGTGCACTTTCATTCATAAATCTAATACATTTTTCTACAACTATGATGTAATTTTCAATGAATTGTCATTCCGCCGATGCTGAAATTAAAGCCTGTAAATAAAAATATACAATACAATTGAATCTACATAGCTATGCTAGAATGAAAAACTTTTTAAATGTAGATTTTTTTCGGAAAACTTCAATACTTAAATTTCACACTCTTTAATCAGACTAAAAAACTCACTATAAATACTTTTGTTTGTGTCTTTACTTAAAAATCAAGTCTATTATTATTTCTAGTGAAACATCATTGTAGTATCGGCATTAGATGAGTGTGAGCAATAAAAATATTTAATTGAAAACTGGGTTAAAAATAAAAATATTAGATTTCTTTGGTCACAAGATGATTCAAAAATTGTTTAAATACCAAAATCTGTTTCTTTTAAATGCTAAAAGTGTAAGCTAACAACATAATAAACACGGTGTAAAATAACTTTTATTAGGTTGTTTCACATGTTTCGGCTCACTTGGAGCCATTTTCAAAAACAAATGAGAATATTCCATAATCTCATTTGTTTTTGAAAATGGCTCGGAGTGAGCTGAAACATGCCAAACAACCTAATAAAATTTACATAACTGCGTATTTATTATGCTGTTAATTTACACCTTTTAGCATTTAAAATAAGTATATCATTACAAGGCGTTATAAGTTATTATATTGTTACCAAATCTGATGTTAGAGTGGCTCGAAAATGTATACAGTTACTGTGGAAATGGTCTATAATATATTGGTCTAATGAAAGCTCAACACAAAAACACAGTTTTACCATTATCATCTTCACGCCCATACACATACATACACATGATGACACTAATTTACGGACACTATACTAAGTGAGAAAATTTCATCCTAAACAAGATTTCTGCACCTTTTAAAACCTCAGGATCAACATGTTGTTCAGTTTCTATATTTTCTTCTTCTTGATAAGAACAGTTTCTGCTTGTTAGTGCTTCAACGCAAGATGGATCACCAGATGATGAAGATGCTTGACCTTTATTTTCTTTGTAACTAAGAAAAGAAATCTTCATCAGTACAGAGATGTACTCGTCACTTTTATAATGCAAAACATATAAAAATAATCAGTTTGTGAAAATTTTAAAAAACACCCGTTACAGTCTGAATTAAGATTCATGGATACTTTTTCTTTCATATTTGAATTGTCCGGGACATACAAATCTTAAAAAAAAAAAAAAAAAAAAAAAAAAAAAAAAAAAAAAGATATATATTTCGATTTGTTTTTGCCTTGAAAAATATTCTTGGAGTGAGTTTTAATTCTAGAAATAGAATAAAATCACGCGCACTAATATTTTTTTTTAGTTTGATGTTCTTTAAATTGTCTTTGGGATTACTTCTTTTGAAAGAAAATTTTGAATATATATTTTTTGATGTCAAGCACACAAGTCAGATGTATGTTCTCAATAAACAAACAATATATATTTCTTGTAATAGAAAGTACGCATATTTTTTTTTATTATTACCAAATCTTTCAAAATAAATATTTTTGTAAATCCTGAAGAAAAATAACGACACTTGTCTATTGTCCTTTCAATACTTTCTATAAAAGAAAAAGCTGTCTCCATACAATGAGATTTAACTGCAATAATACGCGTCGTCACGTTTAGTTTAAAGTGCAGTGTTAGCATGCGATGTACGTATTTCATTTTTATTTATTTTGTGGATAAGGCAGTTTAATTTTTCTAATATAGAATCTAAATTACCTGCTATTTCTCTTTTTCCTCTCGCATTTTAAAAAATAAAATGATAAATTTTCCAGAATTTACAGAACTGACTGCGATAAACTATTTTCATGATTATGATTATTTTCAATTCTGCCTGCATTAATGTGCATGATATGAGACTAGAAACTATCTGCAAATGGATAAACAATGGCGATGTAGTGCTGCAAACTGTCATAGGCAAATATCCATTAAAAAAGGGATGGATGAAACTGTTCCAAAATAATTTCTATCTCCATTGAGGTTTATTTATGGCTGTTCAGATGCATTAATCAATCAAACGGATAAAAAACAGTGTACGCTATCCAATATTATAGTGATTGATTTGAAAAATTATCTCCGAGAAGTTTATACGTCTCACTATCTAGAAAGATATTCCGAAAAAGTAGGAGTGCCTAAAAATATTTTTGAAATTCGTGAAAGTATTTTTGCAATGTAAAAATAAATCTATAAAGTACTTTTTTTAAAGCAATCGTGTAACGGATGTGATGTCAAGTGAATGTGACGTAACTAAGCATTTTTCAAGTTAAATATTATTATTTGCCGACAGTTATTTCTTTATAGAACATGGTTTCCGGGAAATTAGACAAGTACCCAAATTAATGTTTATTATTTTCTTTTCTCAAAAGTAAATGTATGCAATGCCAGTATTTTTGTATAGAATTGTTTTGTCTTATTTAATCACAGAATTTGTGGGTTTAAATAAAGAAAAAATTCGAAAAAAGGGGTAAAAAAATCAGGAGGATTGACAGGTCTGGTAGTATGATTAGGAAGTTTTGAATAAAAAATAAGATAAAATTAAGGTATTAATTTATTGAATGCACTGAGGTATAAAAAATAACAATAATGAGCCTTACCTACTAATAAATTAGATAAAACTGGTTTCTAAAGTAAAAATGAGGTAAGTAAAACTGAAACTAAGCACTGTTATAGGCGTAGAGTTGTATGGGCTCGTGGGGCTCGAGCCCCACCAATAATTTCGAAAATGGACACTTTTTTCCCTTTTAATATAAAATAAAAAAGTTTAGTCTTTTTTTTTTTTTTTTTTTTTTTTTTTACTTTATAGTATTTTATAAAATTTTTAAATGTTCCATTTTTTTCTTTTGTTATAGGCATAAACGACATTAGGAAAACTTTTTCACATTATATTCTATTTTTTTAAAAATTAGAATGAAATGCTTAACGTTTGAACTTTTGATATAAAAAGTGAAAATAGAAAAAAATCCATATTCCGAAAAAAAAAACACACGATGTTATTCAAAGTCAACTTTCGTTGTGATTTTTATTATAAACGATCCGCTAATATCAGCGAGTATCATTTTATAAACGGGTATATATTTATAATATCTTAATATGTTATTTAACTTTTGATTTTTTTTTATCAGTATACGATACGATTATGTTTAATTTCTTTAAAAGGGAGTTAAAAAAGCAACGTTACTTGATAATCTATCTTTTTTTACACTTACATGCACATATTTGTATAAAAAGAGTTGAGCCCCACCAATAATTTTCAAAACTGTATGCCTAAAACTCTAGCAACCAATAAACGGCCTAATTTTTACATTTTAGTGATTAAAATGTCTTAATTTTAATTATATATATATATATATATATATATATATATATATATATATATATAACGTAGAAGAATAAGTTACATAACAATATTTTGTATAATTTAGAAGATTTTGCTAAAACCTTGCACAAGCATTAAAAAAAGCCATAAGTGAAGCCGATTTGGCCAAAAAAAATTAATTGCACTCTAATGGTGAAAACTGGTAAATGGTTAAGAATCTTTACTAGATTATCACAGAAAAAGATTCACAATACAACATTCTAATGATGATAAAACTTACTCCTTGAACCACTGAATCTCTTCTTCTGTCAGATTTTCATCCATTGTTATCTCTACGCGTCCATCTTTGATCAAACCGTATGTAGAATGCTCCGGACATTGGCGATTCGAATGGTTGAATCTTTGTGTGCAACCTAAAAAAACAAAGATAATCTACATTTATGTTCATTCATGGAAACAAACTGTTAAAGAATAATTCTACAACATTATATTATGCACTGCCAAGGGGACATCCATTAATTTTGTCAAACTCCAAAAAGGGCGTGAAATACCGTACGATGTGTGATAAAAGGAATGTGTTT